>OZ025295.1:399640994-400111798 GCA_964019185.1 Maratus speculifer
CCGAATTATTTGTATGTTGTAGGACAAACGTCGTTACAAAAAATATTTCTTGTAGTATAATCTATCTAAATATATGCCATTGGTCGTTAACCCTTTCCGGCACAGTATCATAATACACATCATACATATAATTTTAATTTGCCTGGCCCAAGAATATATAATTAAAATTTTCGTTTTATAGCTTACCTTACTTGTTAATTAGCGAGTGCGTACTTTCAAGTAAATTTGTTTATTAACCATTTTTTTTTCTTTTTTCTTTTTCTTTTTCTTTTTTTTTTTTTTTGCACAATAACTCTTTCTTATTATACTATAAAAATTATTTGGAAATTTAATAACCAATAAGTCATTTCCTCATGAACTTTGAACTATGTGCCACCAAGTTTATGGGAGATCAATTTCGTGAACCCTTTCCGGCACACTGTGCCCGGTCTGGGATACCTAGTTTTAATTCCAAACTTGCAAACGGCACCAGTAATATTTTAGGTAAAATTTTGCTTTTACAATAAAAGCTTAAATTAAGGGTTTCAAAATATCTAAAAAATTCGTTTGTGAAATCCGGTGTCAATCGATAATTTCTCATTTTACCAACAGATTATATCCGTGCCGGAAAGGGTTAAAGCAAGATGACTTTAGGAAACAAAAAGTCAAGTTTTTGGAATTAGTCATGTATACGAAAAAGAACCTTTGTCTTTCAAACATCAAAAAACTAATATTAATTACTTCCCTGATTGTACGTTGCCCGTACGTCATGCGGGCAACGTGCTTTTGCCAATCATGATTTGCTCGTACCACATATGACTCGTACCATATTCCAATCATAATTTATTATTCTCACCAGAAAATTTCCCTTGTAAATTTTGCATTTGTTAATCCGAGCAATTTCCTGATTGAATTAGGCAAAAATTTTCTGTTTGGAGAGCCCGCTGATAAAAAAATAAAAATGCTGTAAAGGCATTTTTTTTAAAAAAATATTGATCAGTTAATGCTAATTCCGTGAAAACTTGTCATGTCTGTCACATAGAATGATGTTTGGCTACCAGTATTTTAGACCTGAAAAATGTGACTTAATTTTACCGGAGAAATCTCATAAGTTGAATAGGGCAAAAAAAACTTTTCGAAAAAAAGGTGGCGAACAAGCATAACAATTTTTAGCTATGTGAGAGACATGACAAGTTTTCATGGAATTCACCTTAAACCCTTGGGGACGAGCGACACGTATTCGTGCCACAAAAAGGCTTAAGCATCCATGTTTATCCCCACCAGTAAAATTTTACTGGGAAATTTACCTTTTTTAATCGGAGCATTTTTTTCCGTTTAACAAAGTACAAATTTCTGTTTTTAAAAACCGGTGACAAAACATTAAAATTTTCGTAAAAGGCTCCCTTCCAGAATAGATTAACCCGTCAGTAGTCGCATGTCGGTCTTTTCGCCGCCCGTGTAACTTATCTTATCCTAACTTGCATCACATTACAAATACAGCGGAGATCTACCATGTAGCTGTCTTTGAAGCTTTCTCGACCACTTTAGTGAAGTAACAGGGTACTTCTGTTTTTCTTTCAGGTACATTTTTAGAAATAAAGTTGAAATTTGCGAAAAAGTCTATGTAACAATTAATAATGTCAGTTCATTTTTACTTTTTCCAATTACTCCAGATCACATGAATAAAATGCATAATTTAAGAAAACTGCAAATTTATATCTTTATTGAAATATTATTTTTGTATATTAGGTGAAAAATATTTCTTATTTTACATGTTTGGTTTGCGGGAGGCCTGCGGCGAAAAGACCGAGCGCGACTAATGACGTTGTGAAAAACGTCGCGACTACTCGCGGGTTAAGTTTTTAACACTAGAACTACCGTGAGCCGTCATTTTGATGGCTACCATGTGAATATGTTTCTGTTCAAACCAGAAATTTGATTATGAAATA
Source organism: Maratus speculifer (assembly GCA_964019185.1). NCBI lineage: Eukaryota > Metazoa > Arthropoda > Arachnida > Araneae > Salticidae > Maratus > Maratus speculifer. The sequence goes on from OZ025295.1 coordinate 399,642,923, forward strand.
AGTTTGAAAGAAGAAAAACATTAAAGAATAAAGATAAACTGTTTTAAATCGAAATTCTGGTGTGAAATATTTTTATAAAATTTGACTCGAATTTCCAATAGTTCTATTACTGGTGTGTATTAGTAGTGTTATATGATTATACATGCCAACTTCCGGCTTTTCCATATTAAAGAAATGTATTTCAAACCAGAAACTTATTTAGAAAATAAAGTTAACACATTAGTGCCTAGCGTCCCCTTTTTAGGGACGCTTCAAAAGGTGCATTCAGCACTGTTTTTGAACGAGTAAAAAAGAAAAGCGATAATTATTTCATTTAAATGATGCATTTTCGTGATTAATGAACTAAACTTAAATCTTCTAAAAATAGTGGTGCCAACCAAATAAAATTTACGCAAAAGAGGCTGGGCATGAATGTGTTAAGTAAAGTGTATTAACCCTTTGAGGGGCGCTGGTTTCATAGATATACCTCTTAATTTTAATTCCCAAAAACGCCACATTGGCACCAGAATTTTATTAAAGAAAATAACGGTTTTTTGAATGCATGAAACATAGCGTTTTCTTATTTACAAATAAAGTTGTTTTCAAATTCCGGTGTCAGTCATTTATTTCAATACTTAAGCAATGAATTTGCCCTGCCCCGCAAAGTGTTAAACATAAATAAGACTTATATTTAATACGATTTGTAAATTTTCCGGTTCATAGTATGTTTTTCCTTAAAAAATGGAGGTTGACAAGTGTATATGATATTTTTATGTATAACCCGGGATGACGCGCGCCGGGCCTTTTAGACCCGGAGTGCACATGGATTTTGCAATTGTAACCACTATTTTTTTTAAAGTAATCTTCAACTTATTTTATCGTAGAATTTGTAATTGTCGTCTCCGTCTAAATAAAATGACGGTTATAATTTGATTTCATTGGTGTCAAAGTTAAAACCATTTATACCCTGGTAAGCACGCGTTCTCCCAGGTTAAATGTAATTATTTTAATGAAGAATACTGTATTTAAATTACATGAAAAGCGGCTATGAAAACACAACATTGTTTAAAATAACATAGTCTAAAATTTGTCAACTCAAATCACTGGGGAGGTATGTTGCTAGTTGAGCGGGTAGTTTTTGCAGGGATGAGATTTCCGCTTTTTCCCACACCAGTATAATTTTAGAGAAAATGTTGGTCTGTTAAATCGAAAAAATGTTCCGATTAAATAATATAGCATTTTCTCTAAAATTTTACTGGTGTTCAAAAAAGCGGAAATCTCATCCCTATTTTTGTTTAGATTGCTGTCCTCTTTTTTAGTAATAGTTATTTCTTTAGAGAAGCGATGTTAGTTTGTTCTTCATTTTCATTCAGAAATTCCGAGTTCACACAAATAAAAAATAGTATTTTATGCTTTATTTAATGGTAGACATGTAGTAAATATAAAGTGAAAACTTTTCTTTAAAAATTTATAGCATGAATTTGAAGTTTCGGATTGTTGTTCGGAAGACGAATTGATAAACCTGCTTTAGACTAATATTACAATTTTTAAGCAATAGAAGGTCACAAGGAGTCAGAAAGAATTATTAAATCCATCCAATTGAAAATACTGTTGAGTAATAAGATGTTACGCGACACTATTACATCAGTATTTGAATTCTGACCTATTATATCATGTGTTACCCCTTTGCGGAACAGAGCAATTTCATTGTATAAGTGTTGAAAGTAATTAATGAAACCGGAATTTGAGAACAACATTATTGGTAAAAAGGAAAACGAGGGCTAAATTTTCACGCATCTAACAAACCCAAGATTTTTTTAAACCATAATTTTGGTACCAATGTTGCCTTTTGGAATTAAAATTAAGTGGTTTCATAGGCACACCGCCGCCTCTCAAGGAGTTAAAGAATTATTTTTTAAGAATGCACAAAAACTTAAAGCATGCTTTCTGTCTATCACCGCAAAGGTGAGGATGCAAAAGGCACAGCAGCAACGTTCATAAGGTACATTTATTAATAAAAAGACTTTTCTCGAGTGTATGCAGTGAGGGACCCATTGCCACGGTGTTCAAATCATAAAAACCACGATCTTGTTTCTATTTGACTCGCTGTCACTGAAAGCAACAAGATTTCAAGATTTACGAAAGAAAAATATTAGCAGACAATGAGCGAAAGCATACACTTATTCTTATTCACATTTATGCTATACTTTTTCCGGTGTCAATTAAAAATAATTTTTTTTTTGTTTTGTAGAACACAAAATGGATTCATGTTGAAATAGTTCATAATGTAGGCTAACCAGACATTAATAGTGATCAAATGAAGAATTTTTTTATCGATGTCCTTTCAACTTTCTCGTTGAAAATTATGTAAAAACCAATGATTTTTTTAATTTGCTTCTCCATATTGTAAAATATTGTAAAGAGAAGTTATTTTAAGTTATTTTAACCTTTTGAGGGGAAAGTAATTTGCGTTCACTAATAATGATGTCATTCCAGAAAATTTTAAAATATTCGTTTTATATTCGTTAAAGTTGTTCTTATCATTTGTCGTATTTATTTAATAAAAAAAATCTGTTGGTCATAGGTTAAGTGGCAACAGCCATTCCCTACAAAATTATAAGATTAAATCTAATACTTTTTAGGAATAAAGAAATGTCCACGGTAAATTAAAAATTATTCCTACCAAATACAAGTATGAGACAACTGAATATCCATTGAAAAGGATTATAAAATTCTTAATCTTTAATTAAAAGAAAATTAAACTTTAATAAACTATGAAAAACATGTCACGAAGTTCATTCATAATAATCCTTTTAAAATTACACAAAACTGTGATTCCATTTATGTTTTTTTTTTTTTTTACAATAACAAAATGGAAAATTTTGTCTTGGTTAAAATAAAACTACCCAATTTAGAAGATTAAAATGAAATTCCGATTTGTTTTTCCTGAGTCATATTTTCTTTGAAATGCGAATTTTAATCTGAAATTAATTTTCTTTTTCGTTTGTTTTATTTTCATTTATTTATATCCATTTGAAGTACTTGAACTTCAAAGGAAAACAATATGCCTCTAAGGATATTTCCATAAATAGTATAAAATATCACATGTTTTTATTTTCACCAGAAATTTCCCTTTTTCGGAAATTTTCAGATCTCCATAATTGAATGCTTAAAATATTTTTTGCTTAATAATGCAATAATTAGCTGTCCTTATATGAAGCCCGTATAGATGAGAGGGTTAGTTTTTCATGGTTGTTTAGATCATGGAATATAACCGTTTGATTCACGGTGAATAAGTGATGATTTGACGGGATACCCAGAAGTGGCGCTACAACACTCTCTCTACATGATTATTCCATCATACAAGGGCAATTCGGAAAGTAACCTCCGTTTATGAATTTTAAAAAAACTAATGAAAGGAAACATGTTTTATTACTTACGTATGAAAGACACATTCTTCAGCAACATAATTGCCGTACATACTTCTCAACATAATTGCCGTATTAATTAAAACAATTATCATAACGGTAAATCAGCTTTGAAATTCCATCGTCACAGACTTCTGCCGCCGGACTATTTTACTGCGATTATTTTTAAATTCAACTCGCACCACTCTTTCAATCCAAAGATCTTCAATCTATAAATCGAAATATAGTTTGCGCTTTTATTTATTTGTTTGTTTAGAGAATGAGAAAATTATTTTGGAATTTTCGCATGTTTGAGGATAATTTGTAAAATAAATAAAGGAAAAAGTATATTTACACATTTAACACTTTCAGGAACAAGCAACAGTTTTTATGTAATGCCGACTCTCAGCGGGATCTATCAAAAAAAAAAAAAAAAAAAAAAAAAAATAAAGAAAGAAATTCCAATTTTCAATCTTTTTCCGAGCCAAAATTAATTAGAAACATCTGCCAATCTCAAAATTTTCTTCTATTCATACATATTTCTGAAAAATGTAGCTTAGCAGCGTCACCGGTGAGGTGTTTTAGAACAAACTTTAGCATGACAATTTATGTCAACTTCTAACTTAATGTGGAGTTATATCTGTGCATTAATTGATATCTATGCATCCCTTCATAGGATACAGAGTATTAAATCTTCAAAAAAAATCATGATTATTAAATTAGACCACTAGAAAAATAAAATTATAATGTTAAGAAAATAAAAATAGAATAAACTGTGAATATGTATTTCAGATGGGTTATTTGGGAAAGAAATTTTACAAGGAAAATCCTCTCGGTAGCTAAACAGGCATATAAATCACGCAGTGACAATTTATTAGCGTCATGTGTTCTGTTAACGATCCCCAAAGAGGATATAAAAAGTGTGATCATAAAGCCCTGAAATCTGCAGTTTTCACAATTTTAAGGCTACAACTCCCTATAAAAAGGAGTTTACAGAATCATTCTCGTTTTATTCGCCTATTTATCTTTTTGAGTGCGTGAAAAGAAACAATAAATGAAGAATGAAACTTTTACTGACAGAGAATATTTTGAAACAAAGTTTTGTTTTCGGTTTATTGTTTTAAATAATGAATGATGTGAATTTTACACATTAGAGTCAACAATATTGGTTTTATTAGCCTTGTCTATTGTATTATTTAATGAGTATACACACGCTGTTAGTGAACTGAAGGGAAATTGAATTTCTGTTTTTCTATAGAGAGAAACTATTTCCACATTCATATAATGATTCAAGAATACAAGATAATCTCAGTTTTAACCGAAAGAGGATTTCAAAATTTTATTAATCGCTTCTCTGATTTGGCCGTACGTAATATGTGCAACGTGTTTTCGCCAATCATGATTTACACATACCACGTACGGACATCCAATCTCCAATCATATTTTCTCATTCTCAACAGCAAGGCTACCTTATCATAATAACAAGGCTTGTCATTCGCCAAGTTTCCTTTGACCGCAGTACACGTGGTCAGAAACCACATGATTTTCCCGTTGGTAGCGCCATCTAATGTGAGAAACTGAATTTTTTTCCTATGAATTTGTGCATGGATTATTAGCAGTAGTGACCAAGTGGCGTACCTTATGAGACAAAGTCGTGTAATAAGTTGGCAACTATAGGGACAATTTCAACAATAGATTTTCTCCTGAATGCGAGGCCTTGTTATTATGATAAGGTGGCCTTGCTCAACAGCAGTGATGGTAACCCTACCAGCCCGATTTTTCCTCAAAATTTCCCACAGCAGCCTGAATTTCCCCTCACATTTAAATCTGACGCTGCGGAATTTTACAATATATATTAAAACAACTAGATAATGCAAGTCTTTTTTCCCCCTTTTCTAGTAACTTTTAGTCCGATTCCATGGCTTCCCAGAAAAAAAAAGCTGATAACATGCAATGACAGCTGCAATATAACAAAGGAAATATTTTTATGTTTGATTTTCTACCTCCATCCTTTGGAAAAGATCTCATTCAGTATCAAGGTGCGATATGAAAGATACAGTGCATTGCAGCAAGCAGCAGTTAACACTTAGGAGGTACAAAAAATCTATTGCATTGCATCATTCTAGAGTTAACAGTATTTAATTATATAATGCAACAGTTCAATTTAGATTTTTCCCTCTTCAATGACAGGGTCAGCAATGTGGGGTGCCTACCATATGGCTTTAGTTCTACTTGATCCACCCACCTTTGCTGTGACAATGACCATCCAACATGTACATATACAACATGTACTTCATACTATGAAGAATTAAGAATTATGCGCAGTAATTTCGTCAGCAGAAATGTTACGCCGCTTATTTCGGTAAAAAAAAAAAATTCCTGACACAAAAGCTGTGGAAGAAAAATCTCAAAAATTTCGAAATTTCCCACAAAACTACAAAAATTCCCTTTTTTCTCACAGGCCTCTATTTTCCCCTCAAAATGAGAAATTTCCAACGAGTTACCGTCACTACTCATCAGTAAATTTTTCTTGCAGATTTCGCATCACTGATCCGAACATTTTTTTCCTTTTGTTAGATAATTTTTTTTGTTTTGAAAAAGCGGTGATAAAAAGAATTCCGGTGTCAGTCGGTAATTTCTCATTTTACTAACAGATTTTGCCCGTGCCGGAAAGGGTTAATAAAGTTTTTCAATAGCTCTTATAGAGCATCATTTGAATCTCCAGCCATCAAATTCCAAAATTTCCACGAAACTGTAGATTTTTTTCTTTTCTTTTTTTTAAAGAACATATACCATTTAAAATACACATGTAACATCGAAATGCCATTTTAAATAGAATTGCTTTTTAATCTAATGTTCCCATTAATGTAATATTAGCCTATTTAATGTGATAAAAATTATATACATAAGACTATAATTTTCATTTCAGGGTAGAATCCTTTTTAAGTTATTATTTTTATCAAAAAAAATATAAATTATTCTTGAAAATGATAAATTAAAAGGTAAAAAATATTTCATTTTTAAAAAAAATATTTATTTAAGCTTACTTTTTTATCGTATGTATTGGCCTAACAGATTAACTTTTGATAACAGGAAAAAGGAACGACATGCAACTATCGTCTATTATGATGCAATTATCGTTCTATCTGCGGAATAACAAGATTTCATACGGATGTTTCAGAAAAAGTTCAAGAAATACATTTCAAATTTCACACGCTACTTTGTCACAAAAAATAGTTTCGTATGAATCTTGGAATCTCAAAATTGAATTGGAACTTGTTGGTGCAGTGTAGCGTAAAACGAAAGAGAAGAAAATCATTTTGACTTGACGAACCGAGCGGAGAATAGCGGATAATGAAATATCAAGAATTTATTGTCTGTAAGTTACTGCAAAGAATGTCAAAAATGAACAAGTCTGAAAAAAAAAATGGATTCAGTCTGACACTTCTTTCACATAAGAGACCATGCTGCGCGGATTTCGCGGTAACACATTATTAAAGAATGAAAAACATTTTAATGAAACTTATTCAAAGTAAATAGTTCGAAAATTAGGGCTAGTAAATTACAGTGCTCAACAACTGTTAAAGGGATTTCTGCTTATTAATTGTGAATTTTCTACAGCATTTAGCAGAACAAAGAAAAATTAAGTTGTTAACATTTACTTTTGGTGTTTTTTTTTTTTTTTTTTTTTTTTTTTTTTTTTTTTTTTTAGCGTTTGTATAGCAAATGTGACAGCATTACATTGCCATTATTTTTTATTTTAATCCACGAAAACCTTTTTTTTTAAAAAAATTTGCCTGAATACAATGTATATAGAGAGAGAATTTTTTTATAAGATCTTCCTAAACAGTTCTAATTCATTCCAAATTCGGTTTAAAATTTTCTCTCTGTTTAAAATTTTTTATTCATATTTTGAAAAAAAAAGAATTAACAATGTAACTTTGGAATATGGTAATATTTCATAATATGTTTAATCTTCGGTAATATATAACATGTTTAATCTTTGCAAGAGCTCATTTAAATATTTATTTTTTACAAAATTTAGTTAGCCATAGAAGAAAAAATAAACTTTTTAAACAAAAGTAAAACGGATTTTAAAACTACTGGAAAGTGATTTTTTTACACAGTAATGAATAAGAATTTAAATTAAGAGCATTCTACTTAGCATGCATATTATTATATTTATGTACATCAATTTGATTTTTTAAAGTAGGTGCCAACCAAGTCAAGTTAAATACAATTATCATACATCCATCTAATTATTACTTACATCCAAATATCTACGAGTGCATTTACAATTTATTATTTAAAATAGACAAGAAAAAAACCCAAAGTTTTTATACTTTAGTTTTTTAATACCTGTATTAACAATTATATATCTGCTCATTTACCAATTATATCAGGTATTATAGCTATAATACCTGATATAATTATTAAATGAGCAGATATATAATTTATTATTTAGTTAAAAAAATGATTTAACCACTTTTGAAACATTTCATCTGATAATATAAATATGTATTTTTAAGTGGGATTAGTAACTATAATTATGTGTGCGAGTGTTAATATAAGTTATGTGTTAATAATAAGGAGTGTTAATATAAAATTTGTACATTTGTACAGGATATTATATAAAAATCGCAGTCAACCATAGATTTTAAAATGCTGGATGCTATCAAAATAAATTGATTAAGAATGGACATTTTTTGCTGTGTTTCTGCCGAATCTTGTTACGATTTATATTGGACAATTAATGTTAATTTAAACGTAGTTTGACTGGCACTGACTCCAAAAAATCAAATTAATGTACATAAGCATAAAAATAGGCATGGTAAATACAATAACATTAATTTACTGTTTCTATACCAGAGCTGAAAGTTGTTAATTTGTTGTTTGTATAGATAAAGTTATCCAGAAAAAATAATAAAAAAATTCTCTCACGTCTGGTTTAAGAAATATTTATTTACTTAACTGGATTACATAATTTTTGTATTAATATAAAAAAAATCAAAAATGGCTAATTTTTCCTTTTTTTACAGTTATTTGGATAGGTTTCTCTCATAATAGACCAACAATAATCCCCTAGTATGTTTTTATCCCAAAATCCCTGATGAATCCCCTTCAAAAATCTTTGAATCTTGGTGAAACCATTCCCCTTGTTCGTCACTCATACTTCCTAAGTTTTTAGAGGAAAAACTTAGATGTGAATGCAGAAAAGAATCTTTAATGACATGTTTACTTCCATCGGTACATCTCCTAACAATATTCACCTTCTTTTTTGAAAACGACTGAGTAAACTTTGCTTCTGTTTCTAGACAACGTAACTTTTGTGTTTTAGTGTTAATAAGTTCCATTGTTGTAGGCGAGAACCAAGAAGCTTTGCTTTAATTTTGATAATTGTAAATCTCTTATACAATCATTTAATTTGGCTTGGTTAATTAACTGTGGAAGTCTTTTCTTGAAGAGAGAATTCGTCAGAATCACTAGAAATCGATTTGAATTCAACATCACTTTCATTGTCACCTATTAGCATATTTATACTCGAATTACCGGAACAAACTGGAAATAGTAGATCTTTCGAAAGTAAATTGGGCTTAGTAACAGACGGAACTTCCGCATGTATAATACTCGCATTATTTTTTGTATTATATTCCATAGTCGTCATAACACAAAAGTAACAAACACTTTCATGATTACTAGGTTCTCTCCATAGCATTGATGAACCAAATGGAAGGTGTACGTTTTCTCCTGATGACCAGTGCACTTTAAAAAATTTTCCCGTTAAAAAACGGAAATAGTTCTGGTAATCTAGACGCCAGTACTACTTCCGTTTTTTAACGGAAAAAAAAATTTCCGTAAATTCCAGAAATAGTTCCGTTTTTTCACAAAATATTTCCGTTTTTTTAATATTTTCTCATGCAAAAATTTTCGTTTGAAAATTAAAAGAATTTTTCAAGGACAAACTAACACCTTTGTGATTTTTATTCTTTACTTTAGAAAGACACGTTAACATCAGGAACATATTGTATACATTTAATTTAAACAACAGTGAATAAATGTGACTTACCTTCCATGGGGATCGAACCCGGGACTCTTCGGTCGTAGACAGCAGTGTAATACCCTTACACCAGGATTACACAAAACACTTTTTCAAATATTTTTTTAGTTATTTCGGATGCATTTCATAAAATAAAGACAAGATTTTGAAAGCGGGTTTATTTTTTTAGCGATAATTATTTTTTTATTTTATTTATTTATTTATTTATTTATTTTGAGCGGATAGTTCAAAATCATGTTTTACAGATTTTCTTTCCATAATTTTTAATATTTAGCTTTTTAATTTTAGCTATATAAAAAAAAGTTTAACCTTGAAAATATTACATGCATGAATGAAAGTATTAAAACATTTTGTTTCCTAATTTTTTGGAAGAGTTTTAAAGTTCTATTATAATATTATTCATATTCATTTATTTATTTTATAAAAGGATTCTAACACACTTTTTAAAAAAGCATGTATTTTAACAAATATTTTGTATGACGATCTATTGTAAACTCAATAAAAATAGTTACTACAGTAACTATTAATTATAGTAACTATTAATTTTAATAACCCATATACGGGTTATTAAAATTAATTACATTTATTGATTATTATGACTTAGGTAATCGCCGAAATAATAATAATTCTGGTAATATATTTCGATGTATTTTAAATTTTATGTGCGAACTTTTTAATTTGAATAGATTAAAAAATATATATATTAAAATTAAAAGTAGATTTTTTTTCTCACTAAAATATCCTACACACTTTTTGTACTGTGATTAAATAAACATTATTTTAAAATGATACTGAAAAAAGAAATAATTTTCCTTAACTGTATCAAACTTAAAAAGAATTAATAAATCTTATTATTACTATTATTAATTTAATATTGTAAAAATATGTTATCTTTTTATTAAAACAGAAAAAAAAGAGAAATGTTGCTATAACGTTTTTCTCTATTTTTCTCTTACAGATGGCGCCACGACACTTACCGGTTAAAAATACCAATAACGTGCTGTTATACCAATAACGTTCTAATTTTTTCCGCTATTTGTAAAAAAATGGTGCTAAAATGACTGGACTAATAGCTTTGAACAGCTTTACGTGAAATAAATGATAAACAAAGTAAATAGCTGTTTTGACACCGGAATATTTTGCTGAAGAAAGTAGATCGTACTTTCAAATTAATTTTAACCGCGCTTTTTCTTTCGATTTAAAGTAAATCGTGGTAACACAGCAGTCACGGGAAACAGCTGTGTGAATCAACTCAAAAATTGCTGCAATGCGTTGCCTTCATAAACTGCTACTCTGTAGAGTGGAAATTAAAAAATCATATCTAACCTTCTCAGTCGTGAGACAAATTTTATGTGGAACCACAAAAACTAACTTAAAAAGAGTGTAAAAAAGCTCCGAATGTGTACCATTCAATAAATCAATAAGTATGATATGCACGCATTTAATAAAAATGTCTAGACGTTAACGGCGTTTACCCAAGTACGAACCCTATTGCAAATGAAGTTTCCGCCATGAATATTTTATTTACAGGGACAGTTAATAGTTTTTCATTACATTACGGCCTATTGGGAAAAATCGTTTCAAATGAACTTTAAAGATTTTACACACTGTAAAACATTTTCAAATTTATATGTACCTACAAAGTTCACTAAAACATTCATTTTCTAAAGTACGCAGGGAAAAAAAATTGTTATTATTCATTTACAAGGTCACGCAAAAGAATTCCTGTAGATAATAATAAAGGGGGGGGGGAACTGTTTGCGAGTTATTTTAATTATGGTAAACAATTTTATATATAATCAAATTGGTATATGTTGCTGAGGATTAATATGAGTTATTTCATGCATAACACATAGTGCATATCATTTACAGGATCACACAAAAGATTTCAAATATTCTATTCGAAGTTCTATATATTATGGTTTGTTTGTTTGTTTGTTTGTTTTGTTTGTATGTTGTCCAATTATCTACGCTGTGGGATATAGGCCGTAAGGGGTGGGGTGCCCTCCGTGGGGGGTCTTTCTAAGGGAACCTAATCCGTATTTACGCAAGGTTCGAAGAAAACCACGGAAAACTCCGAACGGTTAGGCCGACGGTCGCGATTGGGTTCGAACCCAGCACCTACCGTCTACCAGTTTGAGGTCAGAACCTCTCGGCCACTGGTGGGGCTCTATATATTATGGAAGACGGCTCTTAGATGGATGAAATGCATTATGATATACGCTTTTAAGTTTCCCTAGATGTACACATATTATATGGTTTATATAAATGTTAATTGTTACACAGTTTAGATATACAGGGTTACACAAAAGATCTCGGAAAGGTTACAGAATATGAGCGTAATTTACTTAAAGGTGGTGTTTAAATATGTTATGCCTTTTTACGATGAACTGCATTTAGTTTACTAAGAAATGTTTGTAGAATATAGATAAAATTACATAAGGATTACGCAAAGAACGGATACATTGTCGCCTTTGGATGATAATTTCTGGAAATTTCATTTGAGTAGTTTAAAGAGAATTTATTTTTTAACTAAATTTTAGCAAAATACTTTCGTATATTAAAGGTACTATGTATTTTACAGGGTTAAACAAAAGTATTCAAAAATGTTTCCATCTAAAAGTATAAATTCTGAAAGGAAAATTTTGTTTTTAAACTATTCACTTTCAAAGCCTTCGAATTACTCTACGATAATCAAATTCATAATATCAACTTCAATAAATGGAAATCATCGACTATTTATCGCTATATTTCTATCTACTTAAAACAAACAGATTGTACTAAGTTTAGATTGCACTTTGTACCGAACGCGGTTCGAAAGGAGTGCGCAGAATTGCAACGCTGTCTTGATTCATACCGCGATTTTCAGTACTTTTATATGGATGCATATATATTTATGGATATACAGGATTATCTATGAAAGGATTTATAATATTTGAAACGTCTTATGTAAAATGATTTATCTTTTTTTAAACATTTGTCTTTACATATTTTTTCCCAAGAATATATTACACAAACAACAATGGTGATGACTTTTTGCAATGACATTGAACTTTTTAAAAATAAAATTTCGGACTTAAATTTGGCTGTGTATTTAATTAAAGAGAACTCCAGAGTTATAGTTGAAAAGTTTCTTCACTTGAAACGTTTTCTGAATCTTTGATCTCAGGAAATGACTGCTACTTTTGGGATAGCTCATTTAAGAGAAGTGCAAAGTTACGGTTGAGAGATTAAAAGTTTTCCTTTCAGAATTCTATGAAACAAATAGTTTATCTTTTTTTTACCTTGATTCTTTGAGTAATGAAGAAAATATGTTGCTAAAATTCAATACTTGCATAAAAAAGTGCTTTGTGTGAAATTAATTTTTGTAAATTGTTTTTATTCCTGTGTTGTTGTATTTTTAAAAATTCTCCTTTGATACGGCGAAATTTTTTACTGAGGGAAACACTTAAAATTAAAATAATTGTAGCTTAAAAGTAATAAAATGAACAAAAAGACAAGGATCGAAGCGTTCTGAATCTTCTACAATTTTTTACCAGCATTTTAAAACAAAAGTATTCTTAAAAATATTTTTAAAAATATATCTGCAATTAATTGTATAGTTTAGAAATAATTATAGCAAAGATAACAAGATTCAAGAGCTCTACAAAACGTTATTTCGTACATGGAATAACTGTCGACACATGCTCGGTTCGAACCCAATCGCGCTCGTTCGGTCCAATCATTTGGAGATCTTTTCGATTTCTTCAAGCTTTGGATTTCCTTGCTTAAATACGAAATGGGTTTCTTTAGAAAGACCCTCACGGCAGGCATTCTGTACGGGTCTATATATTGTAATGGTGTACCGCATGTATTACCTGAGATTTATTACCCGGCAAAATTTCATCTACAAGGTTTTCACTAAGATAATTTTGGATCTCATACAGCATTCACCTGTGTCTATAGAAGCTCTAAGCATAAATAAAAGCCCTTTTAAATCTTTACACTAGACAATTAGGCTGCCAAAAGATTTTACACTTGTGACTACACATAGTCACTGTCTTATGTCATTGTTCATAGATATATAGATCATATAGATCATATCTTTTTATTTAATCATTAGATAACCTTTCTCATTTCCTGCCATGCAATCAAAAATCAATCTTGAAACATTTTTAAAAATAAATGAAACCTGTCTAAAACGGGAATAAGACCGTTTTCATGGGGTACCGTTTTAGCAGGTTTATATAAGGTTTTGTCTGTATATAACATGTTCAGATTAAAAAGTCTGGGTATCCCCCCCCCCCTTTGTTCAAAACTTTGTTACGTTCATCAAGTGTTAAGAAAAATAAGTAAATATGAAAATCTCTTCCTTTCATCAACCCTGATTACCGTGGGCGACTATTCATGGTTGCATATAATTTAAAATTCAACGATAAACGTAGTTAACGCTTTCAGGGCCAAGGCATTTATACTCTTAAAAAGTGCAAATAATTCGTTGACACGGCAATTCATAAGCATATTTATTTGAAAATAAACAAAAACCCTTTTTCATGTATATTATGAAATCTAAATTGTACTAAAAAATTACTGGTGCCATATGGATACCTGAATATCGAAATTAACCGTCTGCATACTGCAAACAGCGCCCATGAAAGGATTAAACAAAACTGAACTAACTGAAAACCGAACATCTGAACTATTATTGCTGAGTGATAAACTTCAAACAACTTTTTATTAAAATTCATTTCTTTTAAGATATATTAGAAACCCCTTTTACCGCTAAACTTTTATAGCAAAATTTTAGTTCACAATCAGTATAATGAAATTCTGAATTGAATAATTTCATAAGTATATATAAATTCAGCTTCAGCTAACATTTATAACTCCACATCACCTTATTCTTAGCATACGCTTGATAAGATTACCAATGTAAGTAACAGTATTAATCGCATGTCCCCATCTTTAATTTAAAGTATAGTTTACAAGTAATGTTTGGTTGATACTAGTTTTGTTTAAAGAGAATAAATGTTTCTTACGATAAGTATTCACTTTTATTTTTTACCGGAGTATTTAACCCCTTAACTAGTTAACTCTTTTCCGTTCAATAAATTGAAAATAGCGGACGCACACCACTATTATTTAAGTAAAATATTCGTGTAATGTAGTCTAAACATTTCCGCCTTTTTTTGTGGTATGAAAATTTTCTTAATAATAGTGGTGTCAAAAAACTTTAAACGATGAAAGAAGCAAATTGGTCTTGCCCGAACCGCATTCGGGCAACCAGTTAAGTGGTTAAAAAGAAAATTATTTATAAATTTAAAAAAAAAACACGTACCGGAAAAAATATAAAACAAAATTATTAACCATAAGCATATTCAGTTAAACAACTATCTCTCCCAGAACTGCTTTCTTGTCACGCAGTCCAAGTTATTGTTTTATGCAGATTGGAAATAATAGAAGAAGAGAGTTATATGAGGAGCCAAGGGGTATAAGTGACAAAATTGAAAACAATTGAGTTAAGTGCACAGGATATCTGGAAATATGTCAATTTAATTGTAGGTAAAGAGTTAAGAGTGATTTTTTCATTATGTACTGAGTTATAGGGGTCAGTTACTTAACCTCTTTCCCAAAACTGTGAAACGTGTGGAGGTCAAGGGGTATAAGTACAGTTGTGTCCGTTAACGTCTATATAGCAGAAACGCGACTGACGACATACAAAGCCATTTGCTTTTTTATGCATTAAATAAATGCATTTTAACTGTTATCAAGTAAGAAAAATCATGCGTTAAGCATAGATTGAGTAACACTTTCCAACACTCCCATAAAAAATCTTTAAATTGTTTTGCTATTTAGGGTAATAAAGTGTTACTATCCATTGCCAATATGTATTCTGATATTTTTGAGCAGTCCTAGGTTATATCAGTCGGTTGATGTACACTGTATAACGGAAAAAATTATTTTAGGGAGAAAATACATAATAGCTTAAAATTTCTCTTTCAGCAGTTTATACTATGGAAGCATACTTGTATACTTTTGTTCATTCTGTAGTTTATCTTGAATCTTTATTATACGCCTGTATTTAGCTTAAATTTACTTCAAACTAAAACACACTTAAGACTACTGAAATCACATTTTCAGAAGTTATCATCCATCGATGACCATGTATAAAATTTTGTGCGTGATCCTGTATATCATTTTATCTATCTTTTACAAGCATTTCTTAGCAAACTGAATGCAATTCAGCATAGAAATACATGACTTATTTAAAAGCAATCTTTAACCTTCCTACCCTGTTGAAATTTTACTCAAACTTGATTAAAATATTTCACACCAGAATTTTATTTAAATCCATTTAACATTCTACTTTAACTTAAATCTTTATGCAATTTATTTAATTTACTTTATGAAAATTTTTCTGGTTTGAATCGAATGAAACGCATTATAGGGCTGGGTCGATTAGACCCATTCAGGGTAGGAAGGTTAAGTCAAGTACGCTCATATTCTGTAACTTTTACGAGTATTTTTGTGTAACTCTGTATATGAACTATAGCATTTATATATGTCATATAACATGTATAAATTTAGTGAAACTTAAAAGTGCAATTCATAATTAAAATGGCATTTCGTCCATCCATCAATCATCATTGATAATATATACAATACTTCGGATAGAATGCACTATTTGAAATCTTTTTTGTGTCCTGTAAATACTGTGTACTTCATATTATGCGCAAAATAACTTATATTAAGCCTCAGCGATATATATGAATTTTATTATACATGAAATTTGTAATATAATTAAAATAAGTCGTAAACAATTCCCTCTTTATCATTAGTTAATGTAAATCTTTTGTATGGTCCTGTAAATAAATAATAACTATTCTTTTCACCTCAGATTTTATAGAGTGTTTATTTTAGTGCAATTCGTAAATGCATATAAATTTTAATATGTGACAAGGTGTAACATCTTTGAAATTCTTTTAAAACTATTTTCCCATAAACTGTAATGTAATGGAAAACTTTTGATTGTCCCTGTTAAAAACTTCATTTGCAATATGTTTGTGTTGAGGTAAGCATGAATAATTCCCAAAACGTCCAGGGCAATCCGAATGTATTTACGAGAGTTAGGGCGCGGACAGACGGACTGACAAACCAAAATCATATTCGCTTTTCATTTTTGTTGGTAAGTGTTAAAAAATGTAAAATATCAATGTTTCTCAACTTATAAAAAAATTTTAAAATTTATATTAGAACAAAAGTTTTTCCTTTCATTCATTTATATCAACATTGTACATAATTTTTTCGTAAATTCATTTTTTATTTCATAATTTTTCCTTTTTTAGAATTTATATTAAAACAAAATTTTGTTCTTCCACTTATTTGTATCAACATTGTTCTTAATTTTTTCATAAATACAATTTTTTACTTAATAATTTTTCATTTCTTGTGTTCATTTGGCACTTGTACTCTTTAGTTTCCAAGCAGTTTTCATTACTGCTTGGAAGCCAAAGGGTACAAGTGCCAAATGACGATAAACATTGCTTAGTTATAAATAAAAAGAAAAATTGTATTCCACTTTTTTTAAAACAATTATTGAAATAAGAGTTCAAAGATCACTAAGAAGTAAGCAAAAGTTTCATATCTCAATTCGTTGAATTACAATTGATGGTTAACTTTGAACTCAATTTACTCGAAATCTAAATTTTGTCACTTGTACCCCTTGGCTTCTGGGCTCCTCATATCTATTCCTACTTTTAATGCTTTATGAATAGCTCTTACTGCTATATATATAATATAATTTTTCTTTTTACTTCCTTCCTGTACTAATCAAAAGAATTACTGTGAGACAGTGTACCATAACAAAATTTATATTAATCTTCTGAGGCAAAGCAGTTTTCATGCTAAAGTCTTGAAATAAATGAATGGCATCGGAATTTACCGACAATTTATTTGGAAATTTAAAGAAGGCTACTTTCACATATATATTAAGTGAAAAATATTTTACCAAAACTCTGGTGCCAATGCAGCGTTTTGGAAATTAAAACTAAATTCTTTCATAAAAATGCCTCCGCCGCTGAAAGTACTGTTTCCTCAGCATCGCGCCTGATAAATGAAGTTTATGTTTTTTTTTAAATTCTGATTATTTGATTTACACCACTTTTTTAAACAAAAAATATTCGCTTTATTTAAGGGAAGACATGAGCTACTTGTTGCTGTTGTTCTTAATTTTGTTCTTCTGGATTTTGTTGTTTTGTTATTTTGAGCATAATTTATTAGTATACGGAAAACTGCGCTTGTAAGTAAAAGCAAAAATTTATAATTCAATAGTTTTTCATTTAAAATTCGAATGCGTTTCTATAGTTTATGTACAGATTATTATCTGATTTTTTATTTTAACATTGCTGCTTTTCTCTTTGGACTTTAAATTTACGAAAATATTTTTAATATGTTTCCAACCAGATAATTTTAAATATATAATTTTTAAAAAACTGAAATTTTTACTTATACTGCTGCTGAATCTTCGGACATCTAGTTTAAAGCAAATGGAATCCATGATAAGATTTCATTAAAAACTTAGATAAAACACGAGAAGTAGATCGTTGAATTCGACGAATGAGTAGGCGTTTGAGATTGATTTTAAAAGAGCTGATTGCCTAAATTTATAAAGAGTTTTAAAAATAACTACATCAAGTAATCAATATTATATTGACTAGCCTAACTTTTAAAGTAAATGTTTAATTTGCTTTCAATTACTCCCTCTGTCCCAAATTAGTTGCGACATTTGAATACTTTTGTACTAATTATTGATATTTATGGCTTTATGATTGTGTTTGAATATTTTTCAGAGAGCTATACTATCATTCAACAGTATTTACTTACCTAAAATTTCCTTCGTCATTCCATAAATTACTATTAAATTAATTTAAAAAATCCCGTTTCAAATGTTTTCAAGCCACGCCCCATTTTGTAAAGATTTTTTTAACAGTAATTACATAAAACTATGTTCAAGCTAATTAATCATGAATTCATTTCCGAACATTTCATTCAACATATCTGTAAAGTATGTTTTAGCTTGAACATGCTGCAATCAAAATCGAATTCTGTCGAGTTTATATATATATTTTTTCTATTAGACTTGGTTTAATGGCGGATGAAATACACTCCAACACTTTATCAGCCTTAATAATCCTGTGTAATATTGATTTACGAATTGATTGTCTTCAGTTTTTGAGGACATTTTTGATTTTGCTCAGTTGCTGAGAAAGGTTTTTTTTTCGTCTGCATTTACAATTTTTCTTTCTTTTTTTGTAAATTTACATTGTAAATTTCCTGATATTTTATTTTTGACGTCTTTGCCAGCTTCTGCAAACGAAATATGACGATGAACATTATATTTAATAGCTACAGTATTTATGGAATTATGGTTTAATTTACTATTTTTAAAACATCGCTGCAAACATTCCAGTACAGCATTGCGTTCCATATTATCCATTGCCTCCTTCAGAATATTGTCTAAACTATTATTTCTTACTTCCATTACTTCACATTCAAGTTAACTGCGCATTTAGTACTTAGTATACACCGTTATATTCATTTTTGTATAATTTTACTGGTGTCGATCTCCTAAACTGCATCAGAAGTTATTTATGACTCCACCTACTTGAAATGTAGCAACTAATTTGGGACAAAATTTTCACCTCAAATGTCGCAACTAATTTGGGACAGAGGGAGTAATATTTAAAATTGTTCAATTTCAATATTTAAAATTGTTGAAAAATCAAACTGTGTATGCTTATACATAATCAACAACATGAAAAAATTCAAATTTGAAAGTATCGTTTTTATAAAAAATTTCAAAACTTTATTTAAACTTTAAATGCTATTTTTCAAATAAAAAACTGTACTGCTAGTGAGCAATTTAAAAAGTATATTAAATGTGAGAAACCTATTATTACGGAAATTTAAAAAAATGTTTCCGTCTATTTTCATTAATCAGGGAAGCCCGGGTATATCCCCTTTTTTACTTAAACAGCTTACTAAATCGTTTTAATTACTTATTATTAATATAACTTAAAGGAAAATGGAAGCAACGAAGGAAACAATTTTCTTTATGAAGTAAAACAAAAGGGAGTAAAATTTAATATTTATTGACAAAATAATCTGCACGAAACTGTGTCAAAGGCGTAGAATTAATTAGAAAAAGAAAACAAATATTGTTCTGTTCTAGTTTTAGCTTAAATTTTTAAACATCTTGTAAAGCAGAAAGAAACCAATTAGTTGCTAAAGATTGAAAGAGTTCGTTTACAATATTAACTTTCTGATAAAGAAAAAAATTATTTTTAAGAGATCAAAGAATGTTAGTTTTTCTCTGATAAAAAAGATTTTGGGATTTAAGGGGAATTCTCTAAGGAATGTTATTTAATAATGTTCATCTAATAAAAATGACAAAAGTTTTGCTTAAGATGGTAATATAGTTTATATTTAACTATCAGAAGAGAAAACAAAAGTACTGTATCTGTTAAGATTTATGTTTTGTGTCTCTTTTGAAACTTCAATTCAAAAGAATCTATACGAATAGAGTAATGCAAGTCATATATAGAGTGAATCTAAACTCTTCGTCAAAACTTTAAGGGGTGGTAGTAAACACGAAGACAAACAATATTAAATAGGAAACTAAGTGTCCCAAACGTCTTCTGAATGTGATAGGCACCATTTAAGTTTAGGATCTAAAATTTCAAATGATTATAAAAATAGAAAAAAAAATGGTTCATTCATTAACAGTTTTCACTAAAACTATTCTTTATGTTAGTATTTTCTTGAAAATAGATTTTTAAGATAAAGTTTAAAAAATGCCAATAGAGTTTGAGTAACGAAAAATTGTTTTTTACCGTTATATCTTGTTTCTCAATAAATGCTTTCAAAAGCTTAGATTTAAACTTAAATTTTGAGTTCAAAATCTGAATGCTTGGAAGTGGTTAAATAGCGCAAACTGAACTGTGTTCAGGAGTTGAAATTTGAACCCCCCCCCCGCCCTCCTCCTGAACACAGTTCATTTTGGGCTACTAAACCTCAACCAACGATTTCGAATGAACTCCCAAGAGTTAGATTCACCCAGTATATGTCGCAAGATAATTGCGAATTTTTGGATGCTTGCAGAAAGCCCAGTTAATTTAGAAATATCTTCTTTTTTACAATCAAACTGATATTTTCAGGCTTATATGAAAGAGGCTAAGTAGTATGCTTATTCAAAGAAATTGTATGTTAAGATTCTATTCGACAAGATTCTACGAGATTTGGTTTCAATAATTCCAAAAAAGCATATAACTCCATTTAAAATCACGGTAAAAAATTGTTAAGAATCTTTATTTTATAATATCGTTTAACTCTTTATGTGCCAATTTTATTTAAAAACTCATTTTTTAAAACAATAAAGAACTATCCATTAGTACAACACAAGCGCTTAATTCTAACAATATATTTTTCCTAAATCCGTTCATTTGAATAAACACTTTTATATTACTTGAGAAATATACAAACAAATAACATTGACATTTTTGTTCCTAATCTGATAAGAAACATAATCATAATAAAATTGTAAATAAAAATTGTTTCATGGTAGAAAAAAAATGGCACGTGACATTGAGATGTAAACAAAATCTACGCACTCTATCGTAAAAAATTTAAGTTAAAAATAGGCCATGATCTAAAATTATTTCCCAACTTGGTTCACCCCATTCAAGTTTTTAAGAGGACTTTATTCATAAACTCTAACCATAAGTTAGGAATAATATAAGAAAGAGTATCATAGCACACAGAAATTTTAGTATAAATTTCAACAAGACTTACGACAATAATTTGATACGAAGCATAATTTGTTTTCATTAAATAGAATTTTTATTCCCCCATCTAAATACACGAGTACGCAAATGAATCATTTTGGCGCGATTTGGTGCAATGAGAAACCTGCATATATTTAAACTTGCGTAATTACAAACATATCTATGTGTCAATTTTTTAATCATTTAAATAGTTCTTTTACAGAATTTATTTTCGTAATTCCATTCGATTTTCATCAAAAATTTGTTTTTTAATACTTTAAAAATCAAATTTAAAAATTTTATAACATCTTGTTTCAAATTCTTATCACTTTCTTTGTAAGTGATTTCTTTGTTATCAGGATTCTTTCTTGGCAATTTGCAAATTTTGATCGAAAATTAAGCAGTTAAGCCACATGGAGCATTTCAAAAATCTAAAGACATTTAGTGATTAATTTTGCGCAAAACTGATTTAAAGTACATTAAATCTACGAAATTCAAATTTTGCGAAAAGTAATTGCATCTGCGTGCTTTTCGTAAATGGTTTAGGACAAACTAGAGAATAACGATATGCAGAAAAATAATTTCAGACCTTTAGGTTAAATCTTGTTCAAATAACAGTCTACGACCCCCATAATATTTAAAGAAGCCATATTTAAGTTATGTCTGATTTAAAAGCTTGAAAAACCAAAAAGAGATTTGGTACAATTCTATAAATAAATTTAAGGATACTGACATTGGGATGAAATTCATTTAATTGTTTGAAATATATTATAACTAAACAGTAGCTGATCCAGTTTTTTTCTCTTAAGACTGAGATTCAGAGAAGTAAACATTACTTTCGGGAAATTTGGTAAATTTTTGGGGGGAAATAACATTTTGGTGAGAAAAATGGCAATCCAGTTCTTCAAATTCGAGCTTAGCATTCCTTAATAACAACATTAGGTACTTCTGATTTTTTTCTGATGTTAAAACATGTTAAAACTAATTAAATAAAAATGGTTATTAAAAATTGCGTTTTTATGGAATTTAGCTTTTATGAAGAGACTTCATTTATTTAGAGGAAGTTTCTAAACAGTGCCGCTTTTTTGAAGAGGAATTTTGTGGAAGGGCGTGTTTCATTATCCTATTAACCCTTTAACGATCAAAGCATTTTCATTGCTAAGGTGTCGAAATAAATGAATGACACCGGTAATTAAGAACGAATCTATATTAATAAAATAACAAATCGCTCTGTGTGTGTGTGTGTGTATGTGTGTGTGTGTGTGTGTGCGATAGTTAGCGAAAACTACGGCACGTACGAAGCTCAAAATTTTTCTGAGAATTGCCCAATATCTCTCCTGATGCACCTGACTCTCAGAATTTCTATTTATTAACTGAGTAATTAATTAAATTCCAAAGATCAGTCTCATAAAAAATCGCCTTTTTTCTTCTTTTTTTCCCTTCATTTAGTTATGGTTGGTTGGTTGCATAAAATTTTCGCATAATAATTAAAAAAGCTGGAACAGACCTTTAAAATTCATAGGCTGGCAAACTGTCAGTTTAAATGATGATTTTTTATCACAGGGGTTGTAAACCATGGAGGAAAAAGATAGGTGGTGGTGAAGTAAACCGAAAAAAGGGGTTGCAATATTAAACCATTTATCGCTCAAATTTTAATGTCCCAAACAAAAGCATGTGGAAGGGATTTTGTATTAATAAGACGAATTGAAAGAAATGAATTACAGCCGAAGCGTATTTTATGAAGAAATAGTAATTTTTTAAAATGGTCTTTTTTCTATTATATTATTTATTTTTAAAAAAATGTTTGCTTTTAAAATAATTGAAATTGATAAATTCGAAATAATTAAATGTCAAAATAAAATAAAATAAAATATTGAAAACATTTGATTTGAACTAAAAATTGTATTACTAAAAGGTTTCTTTTTTTCCAGAACTTTTTAATACTTTATAACGTAGATGAAAAATGTTTATGATTTAACAACATATTAATAATTCTATGCCAATATATAAAATATATTTATGAAAACATTCTTTTAAAATCATGTGCGAAAACTTTAATAACAAATATTAGTCTAAAATCTAGATTTCAGAGTGCAGACGATTTTAAGACATTAACGAAAGAATGTTAACTTTTCAAGCAAAATCTTAAATGATGCTTCTATATTGATATTTCAAAGTCATATGATAAAAATAATCACATAATTTTTGCCTATGAATGATATATTTGTATCTTTTATGCATTCCGATCGTGTATTACAGTCAATAATGGCTCAAAACATTATTTTACGGGTAAATCAACACTTTAACACGAAACTAACGCAATCGTTGGATACATGTTCCCTCCCGTGTTTCTCATTGCTCATTTTAAGTATTTTTAGAGCTTAATATTAGTTGTTGCTTTTAAAACCGATTTTTCACAAAGTCAGCTACGACATATTTCAGGCAATGCATTTCTGCATGCTTCCAGTTAATGATAAAATCATACAAATTTCAAGTTCGTTTAATATTGTTAATACGGACCCGGGCAACGCCGGGCAGGTCAGCTAGTATATTTATAAATAAGAAAACGTGGCTTTTCACATACGTAATAAAAGGGATATTTCTAGATAAAAATACCGGTGTCAGTGTTGCATATCGGAATTAAAATTTTGTGGTTTCGTGGCGAAACCAATGAACGTTAAAGGGTTAACTGTGTTGCCCTACCTGGATTCGGGGTAGAATATTTTGCTTGCTTCGTTTTAATTCCACTAATTTATAACTGTAAATTTATTTTTAAGATATTTTTCGATTAAATAAGGTAAATATTTTAGCATAGTAAAAATGCTGTTTACATCTTACTTTTAATTTATGTTGTCATAAAAAAGAGGGAACAGTTAAAGGGTTAAAAGAAAGAGTCCTGAAGAGTCCTGTTTTATTAATAGGGATTTTACGAAGAGGAGTGCATTATTAAGATAAATTTTGTACAAGGTTCCGGTTTATAATGAAAATTTTGTGAAAGTGCCTGATTTATTAAGAAGAATTCTAAGAAAAGGACTGATTTTTTAGATGAATTTTATAAAGGGACATGCTTTTTTGAAAAGAATTTCGTGAAGAGGCCTGTTTTATTTTACGAGAAATTTAACAAATGGACCTACTTGATGAAAATGAATTTCGTAAGGGGTCTTTTTTATTAAGAGTAATTTTGCAAATCAGACATATTTAGAAGGAATTCATGATTCCTGAATTCCTTTTAATTTTTTTTTCATGATGATGAAACTTATTTTATTAAGAAAAATTTTGTGAAGAGATCTACTTTATTAAGAAAATTTTAAAAATGGGAGTTTGTTATTGTAAGTTTGGCAAACGTTTTGTTTTATTAAGATAAACTTTGTGAAGAGGCATGATTTATGAAATAAATTCCATATATCTCCTGGATGGACCACTGTTCAATTTAAATTGACGTCTGTGTAGGCATGAAAATAATCTGCTTTAATGATACTGGATGAGGAGAAAGAAGCTGTATGCGATAAAATGTTATGTTTTTAAATTTTAGTAAAAACGAATCGCCTTTAAAAGTTTTTTTTAACGATTTGAAATGTTAATTTAAAATAATGATAAATGATAAACGATAAATAATGAAAAACGATAAATGAGAAACGATAATGTTTAACATAAAATTAATTCTATAAATATTTAACCCCTTGCGACGCGGTGGTATATCTTTGAAACTACTTAATTTTAATTCCCAAACGCCACATTGGCACCGGAATTTTGGTAAAAAAATTATTGAATTAGTGATACATAGCTTTTTCTTATTTACAAACCAAGGTGTTTTTTAAATTCTGGTATCAGTCATTAATTTCAACACTTAACCCTTTAACGATCAAAGCATTTTCATTGCTAAGATGTGAAAATAAATGAATGACACCGGTAATTAAGAACAAATATATTTCTAAATAAGAAAACGTGATTATTCACTTACAAAATAAAAGGGATATTTTTAGATAAAGATACCGGTGTCAATGTTGCGTATCGGAATTAAAATTTTGTGGTTTCGTGGCGAAACCAATGAACGTTAAAGGATTAAGCAAAGAATTTTTCCCTGCGCCGCAAAGGGTTAATACTCTTATTTCATAATCAATCATATATTTTTTGAAACAAAATTATACAAAATGGATTTTCTTTTTGTGATTCTTAGTGTGGCTGCAAAAAGTTAATTTTCGTATTTCAAATGTATTCTTTTTTTTTTAACAGCATTAATAAATTTTTTGTTTTGTGATATGTAATTCACTTTATTTTTTTAAGACTGTTTAATTTAAATATTAACAGTATTCCATATTTATCGCCAAGATAAAAAGTTAGTTACATCAGCGACATTTATCTGAAGAAAAAATCTTTTTACTGATTCGATTAAATAACTAATAAAAAACAATCTTCTATGAAAAAACTTTATTAAGTACAGAAAAAAATCTTTTGATGTAGCCAAAAGAATAAAGACAATGAAATACACTTTTCTGTAACCAGATATGCAAGTAAAAACCTCATTTCCTTTCTTTCGGACAGAAAGGCAAAGAATTCTTTGTAAGTTCAAGCTTGATGCATTGAAGAATGATACTCTAATTATTTTCTTTATAGACAGCATTATCTATATATTTAAAAGACCTGGCTGTTTTTTTAGTCATTAGCCCTAAATTTTCTACTCAACCGATTTTGATTTTTTTTTAAATGAAAGCTATTTATTTGTAGTTGTGCCCATTTTAGCTATTTTTAAATTTATTTATTTTAATTTTAATTTTAAATGCTTTTTACGACATTTCTTTAAAATGATGGCAACTCAGTTTAGCTTTTCTCTCGATAATAAAAATTTATTTTCCATTATCACTTTCCACCAGACAGAAGCTTTATTTCATCAGTGAACATGTCCTCGCATTTAAAAGAAAAAAGTTAATTGTTATCGTAAAATTTTATTACAATAAAATGATTGCGTATAATTATGCACTAATTGAGGTAAAAAAAATATTTACTGAGAAATAATATTAATAATGTAAATAAAATAACAGAAAATAATTTATGATAAAAATTAATGTCTAAAGCAAAATAAGAAAAATTTCAAATAAGGAAAATGATGTCATTCAGCAACCAGATAAATGGGAATTACAATATTATTACGGATGCCTTTTTCATATTACTAATAACAGTAACTTTTAAAAAACATTTGAAGAGAAAATGACGTCACTATTTAAAACATCGCATTTTTACTCATAACGATATTACATTTCAATATTTCTTTTCATTATGGACACTGAAATTGAGATTTTACTTTCAGATGACTTCAGTTAGTGAAAATAATGTTATAGTAAAAATGAAATTAGTTTTTTTTTTAATAAAACTATTTTTCTGTGAGTGCATTAAAATAAAATTTCTGGATTTCGCCGGCATTCAGATTACAATTTTAACTGAAGATGTGCGGATATTTGCATGCAAAATTGTAACTGGTAAACTTGACATTAAGTTTGGAAATATATTTATTATATATTGATTCAATAATGTAATTACTTTTGCTTTTTTAAACCAAATCAATCGGGTCTTTTAAACATTTCATTCGTCGAATTCGACGGGATTCCACACAAATTTAAAAAAATTCTGAGGCGTAGATAGAAACTAATTATGATTAAATATGTAGGAAATGGACTTGCAGTTATAATGTTAAAATATTACACAAAAAGTTAAAAAAAAAAGAGTAAAACTTTCTAAATAGTAAAACAAGAAGGGAAATTCATGCGTCAATTATAGATTATGAAAAACTTTCTAAAAGATATAAAAGACTGAATGGACAGAGCAAGTTAATGTCTAAGTAGGCAATAATGTGAAAAATGAATAGCATTTTGATTCCCCTTGAGGTTCATGTTAACGAGGTTCGACTGTATCAGCATATAATAAGAGCTTTTTATTTTATACTGCGTTATATAGCATAAATCAATATTTCTTTCTTATGGTTCTCCATATCAATTAAAAAAAACTTGTTTATTTATATATGTAAATGAATGCATAAAAATACAACATCCAACGTACGAAATACCTACATCTGAGTATATCCAAAATGTTAATAAACATAATTTTATCCTAAAATTTACCCTATTAATTGCTTACAATATTTCTATTTTAAATATACATATACATACTCTAAATTTACGTATTTCCTGAAAAAAAAAATAGAATTTTGCCAATAAAAATATTGTTTTCAAAATAAGTTTATGTATATTTTCGGAAAATGTATACTTTATTTATAAAAATATCGAGTACTACTGAGCCATTTTTAACAAAGAAATATAAAGTTTATAACCATCATTTTGACACCTTCGATTGGACCTTGTGGAGAAAGGGGAGTTAATCCGTGAGGGTCTTCGGAAATGTCTTTCACAAATATTACGTTCTTTTTTTTGTGTATTAATTCCAAGCTATCATGTAAAAGTAATTTGGATTTCGGGAGAGAGTAGTAAAACATTTCCGGACACTATTAAATTTGAGTTTGTTATAGCTTTAATGTTTTACTTTATACTTTTCCGGTACATGATTTAAAAAAAATATTACATGTATCAAAAATATGATGATAGTAATTGTGAAAATATAACTGAAGCTTTGGAGTAAAACATGTGTTTTCCTTGCATATTTTAGCTTAGCGTGCGTTTCGAATATATATTATAAGAAACACGTTTTAATTATAGAGTTATTTTTTAGTTTCCAATCACTAGACAATAATAATAGACAAGAGTTCAGCAATAATAGTCCTCCCATTATAAAAGTTTATCTCAGTACAATGATTTGCACACCAACGACAGACCTATATGACTATTAATACACTATATTGCCATTGATTATGGAACACTTGCGATTTTAGACATTTTACTAAATATCTAGAAAAATACATAAGGAATCATCTCGAAACTCTTAGTGTATAAATATAATAGTATACGTCATACATCTCCGTGAAGATTTTTTCCCGAAACTCCATAGGGGACCGTCAACAAATTAAAAAAGAATGAATATCTTTTGAATAACCCTGCCAAAACTAATGTAGCAAAAGCGCTCAAACTCTAGATTATGATTGAATGCCTTATTGTAATACACTGTGTTCATTTTTATGCAAATAGCATGCATACTCGCAGAGTAATTAGGGTTTTTATAAAAATGGTCCTAAATTTTTCCAAGTTTTTTCCTTATAATTTTCAGAGTTCTTAATATAAAATAATATTTTTTTCTGAATATATGACAAACAACATTGTACACAGTACCCTGTAATCAGATTTTTAAAAAAATTAAAACTGTATGAAAAATGAGTAGGTTTACTAAATAATTTTTTACTGCGCATGCGTCAAAGATATCAAAATTTCATTTGCATATTATGTTAGCTAAATGTATAGAGCAACTTTTGTAAAAGTGTCAAAATTATAGCTTGAAAATTCTGCAAGTAATCGTTTATAGAAAAAGGACAAAATCCGTTGTTTCCAAAATGAAGCAAAAAAAATGAGGGATTTTATCCAAAAGTAGTCGTAACATCCCGTATTGTGTATTCTATATTGACACTAATCAATGAATATATGGATACAACCCCTCTTGTTTTTGCTTCATTTTGAGAATAACGGATTTTCACCTTATTCAATTGACGATTATTTTCAGAATTTTCAAGTTATGATTTTGTGACTTTCACAGAAGTTGCTCTATACATTTAGCTAACATAATATGCAAATGAAATTTTGATATCGTTGACGCATGCGCAGTAAAAAATTATTTAGTAAACCAACTCATTTTGTATACAATTTTAATTATGTTTTAATTCTGATTACAGGGTACTGTGTGCAATGTTGTTTGTCATATTTTCTGAAAAAAATATTATTTTATATTAAGAACTCTGAAAATTATAAGGAAAGAACTTGGAAAAATTTAGGACCATTTTTATAAAAACCTTAATTACTCTGCGAGTATGCATGCTATTTGCATAAAAATGAACACAGTGTATTACAATAAGGCATTCAATCATAATCTAGAGTTTGAGCGCTTTTGCTACATTAGTTTTGACAGGGTTATTCAAAAGATATTCATTCTTTTTTAATTTGTTGACTGTCCCCTATGGAGTTTCGGTAAAAAATCTTCACGGAGATGTATGACGTATACTATTGTATTTATACACTAAGAGTTTCGAGATGATTCCTCATGTATTTTTCTAGATATTTAGTAAAATGTCTAAAATCGCAAGTGTCCCATAATCAATGGCAATATAGTGTAGTTTTGATATATTTTTATCTTCCCCTTAACAACATAAGACTTTCTGACACAGTTACGGACTCATTTTGAAACGTAAATACCTGACATTTGAAAGTTTGTATATTGATGTTATTTTTTATCGAGTGTTTTTTCATTTTTTGATAAGTGATTAGCAACTTGAGTTATTTTGTGGTGGTCTTAACGAGACGATCTTACTCTGGCTATTGCATCCTGAAAAGTGAATTAAAACGCCAAATGTGACACCATTTTTTATAGGAAATTCTGTTAGATTTTTTAAAGTTTGCCTTATAAGATTTTATGGTAAATTTCGAGCATTGAGGATTAAAAATGACTTCCTCACTCTATCAGTATCCTAAGATTATAGTTTCCTGGATACCTGCATAGGGCGTAATGCCACAAAGAAAAAAAAAGAAATGATTTTTGCAAGAAAGAAAGAAAAAGCTGATAACCCGGGGGTTAGTAAAAAATCAAATTGCAAATCATGGTAAAAAAGAAGAAAACATTTGCGGTTAATCTAATTATACAGTTTATACTTCTACCATTCAAAATCTCGGAAGTTTCTAAACATTTACCATTAGTTTGCCCTTATTTTTTTTCCTATATGCGTATACAGTACACTACCACCTCAATACTAGAATAACAAGCTGACATAAATAGAGCGGCTATCGTAGGCAGATTTGTTCAGAGTTTGTAAGTTCCCTAAAGATTTAATGCCAGCATTTTGTAAAAGTATTTTTCAGCTTATTTAATTCTATAAAAAGCAACAGTTTCCCCATAATAACAGTGGGGTGGAAAAGCCGTGGACGCAAAAATTTTGAATATCGCTTTTGGGTCGCAATACACCCAAACACCTTAACAGGTTTAATTCATAACTCAACTAATTAGCAAAATTTTGAATCTCAGGTTTATTAAAAGACACTTAAGATTACCTTCACAATATTATCAGCCTCTTATGTGTCTCATATTTCGGTAGTTAACACAGGTACACACACAGAGAAAGCAAAACATTGATTTATAATATGGATAAACTTACCTTAAAATATGGAATTAATAACAAAATTTATGACTCCACTAAGTTATGGAAGATGATTATGGTTTTATTTACTTTATGAAACAATTCGATACGAAATACAGTAGACGCTCGTTTTTACGAACATCTTTTTTGCGAATACTTGCGATTTTACGAACTAGAGCGTGGTCCCGAATACATTCCCATAGACGCTATGTAAATTTTCGCTCCCATTTACGAACTACAAATTATGAAAAATCTCTTTTTTGCGAACTTAACTTTTATAATTCTACAATTTTTTTATTTTTTTATTTATTTTTTAAAATACCGTAACGAAGTGCCAACATCAATTATACCCTCAACAGGTGCAAAAGACAGCATGTGCATCTCAAGAATGTGTTATTCCCCCCCCCCCCTCCAAGCTTTCGGGAGGGAGGAGGCGTAGCAATAAGTTTATTTACCGTCACGTGGTTTATTATGACTTATTTTAAAGGCACGTGCCTGGAAAGCCTCTGATTGGCGAGTGAAACTTAAATGTACAAGCAGGTGTCATTGTTGAAAGGGGAAACGAAATCTTTTAAAAGATTGCATTCTGTAATAGTCTATTTTCTCATACTTTCTGGACTACCCAATCTGCGAAGTCTCGTTAATCGAGAGGGAGATTGGGCCAGAACATCACAGAATTTCAGTATGTCGCAGTTGAAGAAACGCATGTGCTTATCCGTTGAGGTAAAGAAGAAAATTTTAAAAGAAGTAGATGACAAAATCTTAAGTAAGACAGAAATTTCGAAAAAGTATGGAATTCCAAAGAATAGTCTCTCCACAATTTTAAAACCTCGAGAGAAAATCATTGGAAATAGAAGCACCAATAAAAACCCCTCATAAATATTTCAGAGAAGCAAAACACCCCCAATTGGAGAAAGCTTTGATTTCTTGAATGAGGAAAATGAGAGGACTGAACATTCCCATAGATGGTAATCTCCTTAAAGAACAATCGAATTCTTTTGCTTTGAAGCTGAACATCAAAGACTTCAAGGCCTCAGACGGTTGGTTACAAAAATTTAAGTCCAGGCACAGTTTGAGCTTCAGAAAATTGTGCGGTGAAAGTGGAATAACAAATACGACTTTGGCAAATGAATGGTAAGAACGCGATTTAAAAGCATTGCTAACTGAATATGCTCCAGAGGATGTTTTTAACGCGGACGAAACAGGTCTGTTTTTTAAGATGATGCCGGAAAAGACACTAACCTTCAAAGGTGAAAAATGTAGCGGAGGCAAAAATGAAAAGCAGAGAATCTC
Organism: Maratus speculifer; assembly: GCA_964019185.1. NCBI lineage: Eukaryota > Metazoa > Arthropoda > Arachnida > Araneae > Salticidae > Maratus > Maratus speculifer. The sequence goes on from OZ025295.1 coordinate 399,674,738, forward strand.
AATCTTGTTGGCAGCCAACATGAATGGAACACAAAAACTGCCCTTGCTTTTCATTGGAAAAAACTTGAAGCCTAGATGCTTCAGAAATGTTAACAAATTACCAGCTTCGTACCATGCTAATCAAAATGCATGGATGACTGGGTACATTTATGAAAAATGGTGAAGAGACTTGGATCGTCAATTTGTTTTGGAAAAACGTAAAATTTTGCTAATTGTGGATAACTGTTCAGCTCACGTTGAAGTCTCAGATCTTAAATCTATTCGTGTGGAGTTTCTTCCATCTAACGTAACTTCAATTTTACAGCCTATGGATCAGGATGTGATTAATAGTTTCAAGCGTATATATAGAAGAGTACTTTTGCAAAGAGTAGTCATGGGATTGGAGCTGAATCAGCCATATGAAATTGACGTTCTGGGTGCAATGCATTTGTCAATACGTGCTTGGAATGATGGTCAAGCGACTACAATAGCTAAAGCATTTCAACACGCATGCTTTAGTACCTTAATTAATGGAAACCAAGAAAATGTTGCCGACGATATCAGTGGAGATGAGCTACTCATAAAGGAACTCCGCAAAAGAAATCCACTTTTGCCTGAAATTTCATTCCAGGACTTTTGAGTGTAGATTCAGACGTGATTTGTACGGAAGAAATATCAGAGGAACAAATTATTGCTGACGCAATAAGTGAAAAGGAAGAAGAACTTTCAGATTTGGAACAAGAAGAAAATGAAATAATCCAACGCCCGACTGTCAAACAAGCAGCTCAATGGTTGTCAGGGCTAAGGCGCTTTATAGGAGAGAACAATAATTGTGAAATGATTTCAAGCATAGATAAAATGGAAACATGTATTTTCCAAAATGTAATTTCAAAACAAAAAAAGATAACTGATTATTTCCATTCCTAATTTTTTATCTATGTATTTTCATCCATTAAGTACTAATACAGTCTATGTTTTCACATGTAATGTTTTCAAAGCTTAATAACATATTCTTCTGAGTGCTAATTTTTTTTTCTGTGCATAAATTTGTATTTTGAATTTTATTATATATTTAAAAAATATATGTATAACTCTATTTCAGAATAAATAATCTTAAAATATTGCATCATCTATGAAGAGGGGAGATATTGATAAAAATAGACATAAATAATGTACATATTCATGTCATTTTTCATGATTTTCTATTTTACGAACTTTCTATTTTACGAACCATTTGAGTGTTCCCTACGAGTTCGCAAAAACGAGCGTCGACTGTATTTTTATTTGGTACTTGTGAATTGAACGGTTCCTCTTATTTAACCCCCTGACTGCCCAGGCAAAGGGTAATATTGTAATGTTGTTTTCTCTGTAATTTATTAAAAATATAAAAAAAGATGTTTTTTCCAACCTGATGCAAAATACGTTATTAGTATCGGTGTATAATCTTTGATAGCATCAATCCTAACTTAATTTTTCAGAACTGGGTTTTATTTGTGGAATTTTACTAATTTAAATATTGCTTATGTTGCAGTGAAACCTGCAGCTTAGTGTGTGAAAAAATCAGCCGGCGGCAGTCAGGAGGTTAATGGGAAAAATCATAAAAGCGCGGTACTAAAAATAGTAATGTTATACTTTTCCTGTTTTATGGAATAAGGTTTCATCTGAAGATAATGTACTACATTGTTCACTTAAATAATCGGTATCTTTGAAAAAAACTTTTTAATCTACTTTTTTTCATGTCTTTAACAGAATTTTTAATTTCATTTTTGCCTAACTGAATAAGAAAACGCTCGGATTAAATAATACAAAATTTACAGTCAAATTTTACTAGTGAGAATAACAAATTATAATTAAACTATTGATTTTCATTTAATCGTACTAATTTTCGTACGTGGTTTTGGGCAAATGATGATTGGCAAAAGCACGATGCACAGGCAAAACAGAAAAGAGGTTAATAATACATCACAAATTCTTTTAGAATGTCACCTATTTTCAATAATTTAAGATTGAGGATTCACAGAAAGATAAATTACCTTCTGAGACGTATTTTTAAAGTTGCAGCCGAAAAAATCTTGTTCTATTAAGATACTTGCATCAATTAAAATACTGTTGTAAATAAAATTAATTACACTTTCTTGAAAATCCACCAGTCTAGAGATTCAATTTCCAAACTGTGGTCGCGACACAGGCGGATATTTTTTTTATCGTGAGATAATCAGGGTTAGCCATAAAAATATATTTTTTTATTTAGTATGTTGAAATTGTATAACAAATATAACCTTTTACAATAGTTTTAGAGGAAGATATTTCGATTTAGGATTCAAGAGATGAAAACTATCAGTCACAAATGGTGAATTTTCACCACTAAATTTTAATTGTGTCCCTTGCTTTATTAAATCTCAGAAATTGAATAAGGCAAGAAATACCAAGAAATAAGGCGAGAATGTAAAATTTAGCGATAGAAAATAGTCATTTGGGAGGGAAAATTTTCATTTCTTCAACACTGAATAGAAATATCTTCTCTTAACTTGTTAAGCACCACGTCAATTACCGGTGACTGACACTGAATTTTCCGTTTAGATTGCGTCATTTACCGATGACTAACAGTCTAAAATATGATATAAAAACTAAATATATCAATACATTTTTAAGTAATTATTGCAAACGTATTTAAAATTTACTTTTATTTATTTTTATTTATTACAGGATTATACTTTCTTAATATAATAAAATAAATTAATATGATAAATTTTTGAGCTTCAGTATAAGTCATCGTGGCACATAACGTGTTAATCAACATTTCACCAACAGTTTTAGACATATAAAAAAAATCACGGCTACTTCATAATTCAATTGCGGAAAAAAGTACTTTGTATTTAAAAAATGCAATAAAATTATTTTGGGGGAAAATGTAATTTATCTTTGTTGAAGGGTGAATAAGTAATAGACATTTGTTTAAGCAGTAATAAAATAAATGTTTAATACAAAGCTTTTAATTTGGCATAGCTAAAGAAATATATCTCACATTAAAAATACACAAAAGTATATCTCCCTTAAATGTATAAGTGAACACTTTACGTATTATTTAATAAGATTTAACCAGAAATAAAGGCCGCGATTCTCCAAACACTTCCATTAAGATAATGTTTCAGAATACTTACAAACTCGATTAGGCACTTAGCACGAAAGCAGAATTGATAGTAAATTACTTTATTAAATTATTTTCTCACAGTCATGTTAATGTTCGTTTAACAAGCATATTTAATCCCTCGCTGTCTTAAAGCACACATGAAATATGTTTGTAATGAAATTTCTTTGTTTCTTTCATCGGTATATTTGCCGTTTTTCGAAGCCCTAATAGGATTATCATAATCAAAGCTAATTTTGAATAGTCTTTATAAAGAAAATATTGGTAAAATTTGGAAAATTGCATTTCCGTGAGTGAGATCATATAAATTTCAATACTCTTTCCGAGAAAATTCTAAATTCAAATTAGAATATTCTTAACTTTTTCGCGACGGGAGCCTTTTACGAAATTTTTAATGCATTGTCACTGGTTTTTAAAAACAGATATTTGTGCCTCATTAAACCGAGTAAATGCGCCGATTAAATAAAGTAAAAATTACAGTAAAATTTAACTGGTGACGACAAATGAGGATTTTGAACACTCCATGCGGCACGTATACCGGTGTCTCCTCTTCAAGGGATTAATTCTTTCTGGTGCAGGCCACTTCAGTTCCAAAATTGCTGAAATGATTAAACGACAGCGGAATTTTCGGACAAATTTATTTGAAAATAAGAAAAAGCTATTGTTCCTGTATATAGTAAATGAAAAATATTCATACCACAATTCTTGTGTCATTGTGGCATTTTGGAATTATGTTGAGTGTTTAATGTACTGTAATGCTGGAACATAAAGGGTTAACCTTTTTGCATAATTTTTCATCACCGGTTTTTCTAAACAGCAAATTTTCTGTTATTGGATCGCGAAAATATGCTGATTACATAAGGTAAACTTTACAATAAAAAATAAGTGGTAAGAATAAGGAAGGATTCCTTGCATCTTAAGTGGCATGTTTACTGGTCGCTCGTCCCCGTAGGGTTAGGATTATAACTGGCTTTAGCAGCAGGAAGCCTCCAAAGTTGGCAAAATTACTTTGGACAAAAAAAAATCGGATCATACTTTCCTTTGCAGACTTAAAATAGTAAAAATTAAATTTTTACAAAAGCTATAGAGTAATTTACTAATTCATTTACAAACCAGGGTTCACACAGTTCTACCACTAAATTTTAAGAATGTTTTCGAAGTGTTTCACTGCAGAAAAATGTCGTAAAATCTGTGAATGAAGGTGGGGGTTACGAATGTTGTGGTTTAAAAAATAAATGTAAATTTTCTTATTTTTAATAGTGGTGCCAGAGTCCTTGGAAATTCCAAGGAGTGTGCGAACCTTGCAAACGTTTTTTAATATTTTCTGTACAAAAAAATGTTAAAAACAGCAATTTAAGATCGTTTTATACAAATTAAATATTTCTAATTTATCCATAGTATCACATTTAAAATGAAAAAAACTGAGTTTGCAAACATAATTAATAATTTTAATGATTCTCAAGCTCACCTTAAAGTAAATACTTGCGACTCGTTTTGAAGAAATGAATCTACTTCTCTCAGGGAACATGTATGTACTACTATAAAAATCGTAGAAGTAAAACTATTTATGATGTCTTAGTAGTAGTACGCACTTTTTGTTTTCCTGTCTTTAAGGTCTTAAAGTCATATATGTCACATACACTAACGAAGATGTGGAACTAGAATCGTGTTGCCATATTGCTCTTAATCTTTTTGATCGTCCAGAACACCTTTCAAACCGAATATGAAGACGGGCACGTTTGTTTTGCAATGTCGCATCTGTTTGTTTTTCAAATCGAGAAAATGAAAGCCATTTGCTAAACCACTTTTTATAAATTTTAAAGTATTTCCCTTATCTCGACAGGTTTTTGCGCATCAGAATTTATATTAAAATTAAAAAAAATTTATTCGTTTTTAATCTGTGGAACTACGTGTTTCTAATTTCTACGATTATGACACTCATATGCCAAAAAATCATGTTACTTTTCAAAAGTTTTTCCGTTAAAATGTTTCATGATAGTGAGTTTCATTTAAATACATTATTTTGTAATAATAATGCATTTAAATTCGTCTCTAACACAAAAATATATATAATCATGTTTGGCATACATCCGTACACTAACAAAAATTTGAGAATGATTAACTATAAAAATGTTCATATAATTAAATAAGTAAGAAAAATCATGCGTTAAGTATAGAATCATGTTTGGCATACATCCGTACACTAACAAAAATTTGAGAATGATTAACTATAAAAATGTTCATATAATTAAACAAGTAAGAAAAATCATGCGTTAAGCATAGATTATGAAGCACTTTCCAACTCTTAATGAAATCTTTAACAAACATGGTTATTTAGGGAAATAATAGTGTATAGCCAAATATACCCAAATATGTATTCCAGTACATTAGAACAGCCCTGTATTTCATATGTCAGTTCATATAATGGGAAAATTTAGCTTAGCAAAAAAATACCCAGTAGCTTGAAATTTCTTTTTCAGCAATTCATACTATTAGATGGAAACATACTTGAATACTTTTGTTCAGCCCTGTAGTTTACATTGTACCTTTATTACACGTCAGCATTAGGCTAAAAATTATTGCAAACTAAAACACTTTTAAAACAACTGAAATCACATTCTCATAATTCATCATTCATAGGCGTCCATGTACCGAATTCTTTGCGTAGCCCTGTATATCCCTTTATCTATATTCTGCAAACATTTCTCAGTAAATTGAATGCAGCTCAGCTTAAAAATGCATAGCTCATTTAAGAACCACGTTTAAATAATTTACGCTCATATTCAGTAACGTTGGTGAGTTCTTTTGGGTAGCCCTGTATATCAACTATAACATTTATACACACCATATAATGTGCATATATTTAGCGAAATATAAACGCGAATATCATAATTAAAATGCATTTCATCCCTCCATCAGCCATCATCGAACACATATACGGTACTTCGGAAAGAATATACTATTTGAAATCTTTTGTATGGCCTTGTAAATGCTATGTACTTCATATTATGCAAGACAGTAGCATATAATTTATATTAAGCTTCAGTGACATATATCAATTTTATTATACATGAAAAAGCTTAATATATTTAAAATATGTCACACACAATTCCCCCTTTTACCATTATCTAATGGAATTATTTTGTGTGGCCCTGTAAATGAAGAATAGCTACATTTTCACCTTATATTTTATAGAATGCATATTTTAATATGTTTGACAGGGTATAACATCTTTAAAATTCCTTGAAACGATTTTTTCCCATAGGCCGTAATGTAATAGATTCTTTTGATTCGCCCTGTAGATAAACTAATCATAGTAGAAACTTCATTTTCGATAGGACTTGTGGTAGGATAAACGTCAATAACGTCCTAAAATTTCATGGCATTCCGTGTATATTAAAATTTTTTCCAGATGGGCCGTAATGTAATGGAAAACTTTTGATTCGGCCTGTAGATAAACTAATCATAATAGAAACTTCATTTTCAATAGGGCTCGTGCAAGGGTAAACGTCAATAACGTCCTAAAATTTCGTGGCAATCCGAGTATATTAACGATTTTTCCCCATACGTCGCAATGTAATGGGAAACTTTTGATTCTCTCTGTAGATAAACTAATCATTGTAGAAACTTCATTTTCGAAAGGACTTGTGCTAGGGTAAACGTCAATAACGTCCTAAAATTTCATGGCAATCCGAGTATATTTACGGGAGTTAGAGCGCGGACAGTCGGACAGACGGACAGACAAACCGAATGCATAAGCACTTTTCAACTTTGTTGGAAAGTGCTAAAAAGGAGCAAAAAGAAACAAGATTTCCTGAAATATTTACCAGCCTCAAATTGAAATATAGTAGAACAAATACAGTTAACACACAACTCGCTTTAACACGAGAACGCCGAAAAGGTGTCAATTCGACACCGACCACTGGATTAATTGTTGATTCGAACCAGAAAAATCTTCAAGAAATAAATTATATATCAGTTGCAATGAAATGAGCTAAACAAATAAACGAAATAATTTCAAACTATTTTTCTGGTTTTAAGTATATTTTATAAAACTTGCGTAAAATTTCCCGGCGTTCTAGTGTTAACTCATAACTAAAACCTTCAATGCTCGTAGACATCGTTAATTTTTTATAAATTTCACCATTATATGTTCAAAGCATCACTATACCTGTAAATATCTATTTAAAAAAAATTGAAAGTTAATGAATTTTTGTTACATACGTGTAGTTAATGGTTCCATAGTCAAAAAACAAAATATTTTTGAATTACAACAGCGAAATTAAGAAAGAAATATTGAAACAAATTTGTTTTTTTTTTCATTTATTATCAAAAAGCGATGTGCAGTTTAACTTCTTTTTTAATGACGACCAAGATAACTCTGTGCAATTTTTAATACTGGGCAGATGTGAACTGAAATCTACTATATTGAAGTAACGTATGCCGGTAGTTCAAAATAGAATTTCAGTTTTTCGATTTGTTGTTTGCCATTTTTGAAAGTTTTTGCCCCGCTATGTGCCGTATCGCCCTGGCGCGTGTTTTTCCAGGCAATTTTATTCTCATTTACCTATGCATTCCAATAGAACAGCTTAGCTACTTGAAAAGTCATCCATCAGGAGGCCGTAAAGTAATTTAAGTACATGATATTTATATAGATATAATTTGCCACTTAATTTTTGTACAATGCTTTTCTGAAAAAAACTTATGAAAAATAACTTCATTAATTTAGTTGTCTCCAAAGATTTCTCTACGTTCCATATTTTTGATTAACAAATATTGACTAAAAGATTGTTCGAATGAGAGATGTTTTCAAGGATAATTTGTTTGATAAAGTTTTAGCACAGCAATCAGTGACATATTTTGGACGCCTTACCCCACAGACACTCGACTTATGGCCATAAGCTGGTTTCGTTGCGGCCAGAAAGAGTTACGGCCATTTGTGACTAAACAGTATTGTGCCATAAATGACGCGCCGCTAATTGCGGCAGCGATCGTCTAGCCGCTAACGGATCGGCGATGAAAGAACTGTTGCGTTTACTTTGCCGGCCAACTTTTAAGGGTCGGTTTCTTGCTAGCATGTAACGGCCCACCATTTTGTAGAAAGCAGAGGGCTAATATCGTTTAACCAGCATTTTTATTTAAAGAGAGGAAATGTTTTTTGTCTCCATTTCTTTCAGCGTAAGTTTAATTATTTTAAATCTGAGTTCAAATAAGCATATAAAAATTATGCGAGATATATATTTAAAACAGTGAAATAGATGGCATATTTTTATTTAGTTTGAAAAAATTGAAAAAGAAAAATAGAAATGGTTTTAAAAATGTATATAATATTCCGAGTATTTTTTTTCAGCGACGCTTTATTACATCCATTACTCACAAAAGAAAGAAAGAAATTGAATAAATATTTAAAATGATTTATAATAAATAAATAAATAAACTCATTTAGATTGTACTTAAAGCAGTCTATCTTTCACCACTCTCACTAAATTCAAACTTTTGCATTACACACGCAATATTATTTTTAGCCAAAAATGCATAAATATTTCTAAAATTGGCGATTGCAGTATGTCTAAAATTGGCTTAAAAATACAATTAATTTCTCTCTCTCTCTTTTTAAGGAAAGATCATAATTTTTCTTATTCAAAATGTTTGTTTCGGTGAAAGTATTTAATAAAATGTGGAATTTATTTTTTATGCTTTAAAATGTACGTTAAACGACTTCTTTTTCACACATTCTTAAAAATTACGAATAAAATTATCTTCTCTGTAAATTTCGTATTAAAATGTATATATGTATGGTTTTATAAACATGCTAGAATGAAATTCATTTGAAAGCATTTTCCTTAATATACAAAAGCAAAATATGTCATATTGAATAGAATAATGAAAAATTTTCTTTTAAAGAAAAAAAAAAATAAACCTTTAAACGTTGAACGAATTCCAATTTGAAGAAGCATCTAATAAAAACATCTATTTAAATTCATATTTGTTCGGAAACGAATGAAATTGCAGGAGCTGTTACTCAGAAACTATGAATCGAAAGGTGGTTTATATTTTTTAGTAAATGTAAAAAATAAATAAATAAATAAAAAATCAGCAAATACTGTTAAATTGGGTGTTTTGAATCTGTGTTCTGGATATGACTGACTACTGCGAGACAGGAGGAAAACGGTTGTTACGTGACCACAACCGCTTCCATCCCAATATTTTTTTTATTTTTAAGAAAATGGACAACTTATTCAATTTCAAATCGCTTTAGTTATCAGGCTAGCCAGTTTAATGCCTTTTCCTTTAAAAATGAGTCAATTGCATAAATATTTAGCGTTGTTGAACAGGGAATTTGGCAGTCGCCTTATAGCTGAACGAAATCTTTTGTGAAAACAAAACATTATATAAAGTTATTTGTGTAAATATAGATTATATATTTAAATATTTATTATCAATATTTTATATGATATAATTCATATTTACAGTAAACTCTGTCTAAGACGCAATCTATTGGGACAGAGAAAATTATCCATAGTAGACAATATTTCATTTTAGAGAAATTTTACTCTATGTCTATGGATTCACAAGAAGTTGATAAACTTTCAGAGTTAAATTAATTTCCATCTTATACAGAGTCCGTCTTAGATAGTATACTGTATTTGTATTGTTATATTTATTTTGTTAAAAAATTAATTTCTTAAGAAGATAATTGTGAACTTAAACAAAATATTTGTTTTATTAAATTGTGATTGTTAAAAGGCATTTTCGTTTTCGTTAAAAGACAATTTCGTCCCCCCCCCTCCCATTTCTCAGGAGATGATGAAACTTTATAAAAACTTTCTTTATCTTTCAAAAACAGAGGAGAAAAAATCTTGTAACAAAAAAATAAGTTTGAAAAGACATGACTGAAGACAAAAGTTTTCTTTTAAACTATTTAATTTATAATTATAGATTTTGATAAATAACAACTCGCAAAAAAATATCCCCCTAAAAATCTTTTTTTTTTCCCATTACAACTGCTAAAAAACATTTGGTGTATACTGGAAGCAAAAGTGTTGAGTACTGCTTGCGCTCAAGGTCACTATTGCCTGAGGCAAAATGGGGTGACGGGATTCTTGGAATTTTGAGGGGGTTGGCATTGCTGTAGAGGAGAATCTGGACTGGACATACCCTTATCATTCTTCTCTGCACTGTAGTATGAGTATGTTGTTGACTTTAACGACTGCAGAAATTCTCGAAAGAATATTATCCAGATTATAAATGGTAAGTCTTACCTAGTATGTATTTATTCATTAAAATTTTATTAAATTATATTCTGAATTTTCCTTTGCATCATTGTTTTTAACATAAATTCGTTGTAAAATAATGCAAAATAAATCTATGAGACATTTTTATTAAATGCAGAATATTTACTTATCTGGCGCAAAGCAATCGCAAAAATGTGATAATTATAATTTAGTTAAAGGTTATTCTTATTGTCGCATCTTTTTTCGAAGTAATTATTTTCATTTTACGACGATGTACACGTATGCGATAAACATATTGCGACTCCTTGAATAGTTTAATATGCGTAAAATTTATGTTTATTTTAACAGGTAAAATATGCTTTCTTTTCACACGTTAGTTTAAATTAGCAATACAGAGCATGTGTTTAAAAATACCACTAAAACTTGATGATCTTAATTTGTATAAAATTTATTCTTATTGTTATTATTGTACCTTTTCGAATAATGATTGATATTTTAAAACCGCGGATGGATAATATTACATAATATTTAAAATAGATTGCTTTTATCATATTAACATTTTGTGTAAATTACGAAATATCAACCATATATTTTTATTTTTTTCTTAAAGTTTGAAATTTGATCTTTTTTTAATGTTATTTTCCGATTATGTCATTAAAAATACTGTGAAAGCTTAGTAATTTCAATTCATTTTTATTGTAAAAAAAAATATTATTCGCAAAATTTAATGCTCGTAAAATTTCGACTAGTATAGAAAATTTTATTAATTAAGATATGATTAGCATTAACAAGTATGTTTTTCGTATGAGTAAAATTTCTTCTTAAGCTGTGAAAAAAAAAATCTAAATGTGAAATTTAAAAATATTTAAATGATGCAAATATAATGATTGTTTCTCAGATTATAATTTAATAAAGTTTTAATAAATATGCATATACTGGTAATAGGCTTACTAATAAATATAAAAATCAAATAAAATGAAAAATATATATATATATATATTTACAAATACATGAAATTTAAATGTAGCACACATAACAGATCATATTAAGGTTATATAAATTGTTTAAGGGTAAATTCAAAATTTGTTCTATGAAAAATTCTTGTTACAAAATTGTTTAAATAACAAACTGTTTTCCCTGAAAAAAAAAATGTTAATAATCATTCAGTATATATTTCAAAATATACATACATAAATTTATTTATTTTGAATTATTTTTAAACACAATTCTTGGTATAGTGAATTAAATAAATAATTTATTCTTTTCAATTAAAACTTTTAAAATGTATAACAATTTATATAATTTTAAAATTATTTAAATATAGATTCAAAGTTTGACCTATAAAAATATTTTCTGGAAGATTTTTTAAATGATAACTGTTTTTACATGAAAAACAATGTATTAATTATTATGCAGGTACAATTTTCAAAAGAATTGGGAATTTACTATTTTAAAATTTTCAAAACCTATTACTTGGCATAGTGAAATTATTAATTAATTTAATTTTTTTTCAATTAATACTTTTAAAAGCTATATGAAATGCAATTATTTAGAAATGGCATTACACATGAATTTTTAAAATAGAATAGTTAAAAAAAAATTAATAAATTCACTTTATCAAATAATAAGTTTGGAAAATTTTCAAAAAAGTATATAAATATATATATATATATATACACATACATATAATGCTTTTGAAAAAATTACCTAAATAATTATTAATATATTATTTTACGCAAAAACATTTATCATTTAAACAATCTCCCAAGAAATATTTTTTATAGATCAAATTTTGAATTTATTCTTAAGTAATCTTTATGGCACGAAACTAGCAGGCTTTTGGCTAGTTAAAATTGAAAATACACCAGAAAAGGCTATTTTATGGCAGCTTTTGGCTAAATTTAATTCTTACAAACACAAATGGCTGGGTGAGGGTCATCTCCTGGCCAACCTTTATTTTTAATGGCCTTTAAAAGAATAATAGTGGCCAGTTTCTGGCTGTCTGATATTTTCGATAAAATGTTAATGGCACATTTTTGGGCAACTTCTTGTATCATATTGGCCCATCATCTTGTGGCCGTATTCTGGCCGGCGTGACAGTTTTTTGACGGAGCCGTTACGGCCAAAGATGGCGGGCCGTTATCAAACACTTTGGGCCACCGCTAACTACGCCTATAGTGGCCCACCAGTTCTGTGTTTGTTGGGTACCTTTGTCAATAAAAATTAATCCTTTGTTTAATCCCTTGAAGGGATAGCAGTAATGTCTCTGCAATACTGAATTCTCATTGGAAAAATCGGAAAATGTAATTTTAAAACATGAAAAGGCAAATTTTCATCATCTTGCCGCCACAGCTATCAATATAAAATTTCGCTAAAAGTTTCTGATGCAAATCTCGTTTAACCCCTCCATGACGGGAGCATTTTATGAAATTTTAATTTTCTGAGACAGGTTTTTAAAAACAGAAACCTTATTGAATCGAGAAAATGATCCAATTTAATAAAGCAAATTTTACAGTAACATGTAACTGGTGGGGATAAACAAGGATTCTTAAGCCTTTTTGAGGCACGCATGCGTGTCGCTCGTCCCCAAGGGGTTAAATTATGTGAGATAAAATGTCTCTTAAGTGGTTAATTTGTCACAGAAATTGTAATTATTGTCTGCTATTAAAACAGGCAAAATAATAACTGTATAACATAAGAAAAACAAAACCCATGCAACAATTAAGATTGTGTTTAACTCTGAAGCGGCTTAACTTTCAAAAATAAATTTAAAAATGATTTTCGGCTTTCATTCTTTAAACTGAGGAACATTGGGAAAATACTATAAAAAATGATATTAAATAAGTGTTGTTTGTCAACTTGCCAAAAAAATGTCAATCAGCAATATTGGTTTATAGTTGAAAAAGTAATTCTTCCTGAAAAAATTCTGTAGTAATTAACGCTAGAATGACGGAAAATTTCAGTTTTATAAAATGGTTGACACCGGGATTTTTATTTAAAACAGTTTCAATTATTTTTTAACCTTGTACAACCGTGTATGGCTAAAACAAATTTCATTAAAAAAATTCTTATTCGAACTGGAATAAAGTCATTTTGCAATGATCAAAGTGACCGTTCACGTAAATCTAGTAATAAGTACACATGAAATTTAAGAACTATGATAAAGAATAAGTTTTACTTGCTCGCTGTAGAACAAAATAAGGCGTTTCGGAAGCTGCCATCCAAAACAAAAACCGCATATAGTAGTATCACATAATTCGTACGGGTACCATTATTTTCCAAGTGTAATATCATTAACTTTTTTATAAAAAATATTAGTATGAACTAACTTTACATCAAATGATTTACGTAATGTATTCGCTTGCAATACATTTATAATAATTTAATAATTTTTATAATAACATTATATTTCCCAAAAAAATATGCAACAGATATAAAAAAAAAATATATACAAAAAAATATAAAAAAATATAAACAGACTATTTTCAGATGCAGTTTCTGATGCAAATCTCGTTTAACCCCTCCATGACGGGAGCATTTTATGAAATTTTAATTTTCTGAGACAGGTTTTTAAAAACAGAAACCTTATTGAATCGAGAAAATGATCCAATTTAATAAAGCAAATTTTACAGTAACATGTAACTGGTGGGGATAAACAAGGATTCTTAAGCCTTTTTGAGGCACGCATGCGTGTCGCTCGTCCCCAAGGGGTTAAATTATGTGAGATAAAATGTCTCTTAAGTGGTTAATTTGTCACAGAAATTGTAATTATTGTCTGCTATTAAAACAGGCAAAATAATAACTGTATAACATAAGAAAAACAAAACCCATGCAACAATTAAGATTGTGTTTAACTCTGAAGCGGCTTAACTTTCAAAAATAAATTTAAAAATGATTTTCGGCTTTCATTCTTTAAACTGAGGAACATTGGGAAAATACTATAAAAAATGATATTAAATAAGTGTTGTTTGTCAACTTGCCAAAAAAATGTCAATCAGCAATATTGGTTTATAGTTGAAAAAGTAATTCTTCCTGAAAAAATTCTGTAGTAATTAACGCTAGAATGACGGAAAATTTCAGTTTTATAAAATGGTTGACACCGGGATTTTTATTTAAAACAGTTTCAATTATTTTTTAACCTTGTACAACCGTGTATGGCTAAAACAAATCTCTATAAATAAAAGGAATTCCGAGGATAATTAATTGAGGCACAGGGGAAAGCAAATCTTGGCAATGCGCCAACTCGGTCCAGAGGAAGCAAATCTTGGCAATGCGCCAACTCGGTCCAGAGGAATATCATTAAGAAATATAAAACAGATAATGTATTTATCACAAAAAATCGTCTGCTAAGAAAATATCAACACTTTAACACGAAACTAACGCAATCGTTGGATACATGTTCCCTCCCGTGTTTCTCATTGCTCATTTTAAGTATTTTTAGAGTTTAATATTAGTTGTTGTTTTTAAAACTGATTTTTCACAAAGTCAGCTGCGACGTATTTCAGACAATGCATTTCTGCATGCTTCCAGTTATTGATAAAATCATACAAATTTCAAGTTCGTTTAATATTGCTAATACGGACCCGGGCAACGCCGGGCGGGTCAGCTAGTTTCATTAAAAAAATTCTTATTCGAACTGCAATAAAGTCATTTTGCAATGATCAAAGTGACCGTTCACGTAAATCTAGTAATAAGTTTCACTCTGAAATTTAAGAACTATGATAAAGAATAAATTTTACTTGCTCGCTGTAGAACAAAATAAGGCGTTTCGGAAGCTGCCATCCAAAACAAAAACCGCATATAGTAGTATCACATAATTCGTACGGGTACCATTATTTTCCAAGTGTAATATCATTAACTTTTTTATAAAAAATATTAGTATGAACTAACTTTACATCAAATAATTTACGTAATGTATTCGCTTGCAATACATTTATAATAATTTAATAATTTTTATAATAACATTATATTTCCCAAAAAAATATGCAACAGATATAAAAAAAAATATATAAAAAAAAATATAAAAAAATATAAACAGACTATTTTCAAGTAAAGAACAAGTTACAAATAAAAAATAACATTTTCGTTGGATAAATGATAGTGATATCCGAACTTTTGGCCACTTTTTAACACTTTCCAAAAAAGTTGAAACGTGTTTATGCTTTCGGTTTGCTTGGGCGTCTGTCCGTTAGTCCGCACTCTGACTTTCGTAAATATACACGGATTACCACGAAATTTTGTGGAAGTTATTTACATTTATGCTAGCATGAGCCCTATGGTAAATGAAGTTTCTAGTATGATTAGTTTATTTACAGGGTATTTATCAGAAGTTTTTCGTTACATTACGGCCTATGGGAAAAATCGTTCAAATGAATTTTAAAGATGTTACACCCTGTCAAAAATTTTCACATTTATATGCATTTATGAAGTATACTGAATATACCTTCTGTAAAGTATGCGGTAAAAAGAACAGTTATTATTCATTTACAGGGCCTCGCAAAAGACTTCAATTACATAATGTTAAAGGGGGGGGATTGTTTGCAAACAATTTGAATTACATTAAACTATTTCATGCGTAATAAAATCGATATACTACGCCTGATGCTTAATATAAGTTATTTCACACATAATAAGAAGTGATAGAATGTACACGGACACACCAAAGATTTCAAATATTGTATTTTATACAAAGTATTGTTTATTTCAATGATGGCTGATTGATTGATGAAATGCATTTTTAATTTTGATGAGCACTTTTAAATTTTACTAAATGTATGCATATTATGTGGTGTGTATAAATGCTATAGTTGATATACAGGGTTACACAAAAGAGTTCGTAAAGGTTACTGAATATGAGCGTAATTTACTTAAAGATAATTTTAAAATAAATTATGCATTTGTATGCTGAACTGCATTCAACTTACTGAGAAATGTTTGTAGAATATTGATATAATTAGATACAGGGTCACACAAAGAATTCGTTACATAGTTACCTATGGATGATAATTTCTGGAAATGTGGTTTAAGTAATTTTAAGAGTAATTTTATTGGAATTAAATTTTACTTAAATACTAGCGTGTAATAAAAGGGCTGAATAAAAGTATTCATTTATGTTTCTATCTATTCGTATAAATTGCCGAAAACGAAATTTTAACCTGCTATGAATTTTTTTGCTAAACTAAATTCCCCCACTCTGTAGATATGTATAAACCGACAGATCAAATACAGGGTTGCTAAAAAGTATGGAAATACACATTTTGCTGTAGACAGTAACATCTTATTTTCCTAAATAATAAACCTTTATTAAAGATTTCAGGAAATGTTGGAAAGTGTTTCATAATCTATGCTTAACGCGTGGTTTTTCTTATTTGTTTAATTAAAAAAATTTCCATTTACATCAGAAATTCCTTATTGTGTGTTTTTCTGTATTTAACGACAGGCGTTTCATGATTAATTAAGCAAAAACTATTTTTTGCTAGCCCTTCAATAACAAACTACCTCCCTCTGAGGCGGATCATTCCATTTTTTTAGCAGGTGGGGAAAGGTAGAGCAGTCAATTCAAATAATGGCTAAATCTATCAATTTCAAATTAAAATACATTAGCGGAGCATTGAAGATGTCATTTTTTTATGTTTTATTTATTATTTGGTTATTAAATAAAATAAGAAAAAATCATTTTTTTTATTGTAGTCGGATTTTTAAAACTCAAATCTCACTAAATTTATCTAGTTTAGCTGCAATGATAGCGTCTCCATGCTAAAATTATATAACTACAAAAATGCAATTGGAGCAGGATATAGCTAAGTTTTGCTTTTTTGGAGAAAATAAAGTAAGTAACGTATATAAACTAAAGATAACAAGTCCAAATGGTCAATATTATTCACTGGCGTCTATATATTATCCGTATTAATGAAATTTTTTGCCAAAGTTCTTTCCAAATTGTCAACATTATTTTCTGAGATCACTATTTTATTCCTATAATCGTTACCCAAAAAATGTTCCGAGTCATTATCAAAATTAATCGAAGTTGGCCTTGAAAAAGGCCTTTTGGTTATAAAATCTTCACATAGCGCAGGCTTAACCACTTAACCCTCGCGCCCGAGACATTCACGGATTTCAAGCTTCAAGGCTTTTATTCAGAATTTTTTTTTATTCCCACCAGTTTTACGAAATAGTGTAATGGATTTTATTCCGGTGTCATTTTACTTGCGATTAAATAAGAAGAATATTTTTTTTGTTCAAAAAAGGGATGTAAATAATGAATTTGAATTCTTATACCGTGATTTAATGCGACCATTAAGTGGTTCATCAAAATATCAAAACGAGGCAAACATAGATCTCGCTACATTCATTTCCCTTTTACCGCACGGCGCGATCACTCCCTACCTTTCCCCACCTGCTGAAAAAATGGAATGATCCCGGCTTATAGGGAGAGATAGGGATGAGATTTCCGCTTTTTTGGACATCAGTATAATCTTAGAGAAAATGTTGTTCTCTTAAATCAGTAACATGTTCCGATTAAATAATACAGTATTTTCTCTAAAATTTTACTGGTGTGCAAAAAAGCGGAAATCTCATCCCTGGAGAGAGTTTGTCACTGAAGGGCTAGTCTATTTTTGCAGAATTTCAGTTGATAAGAATTTGAAGTTTTAAAATTTAAAGTAGAGGATAAAGTTGTAACACAGGTTTTTAAAGAACGTCGTTACCACCACAGACTGTCAAAGATAATTTTCGCTTTTTTTTTCGCGTTAGAATTTTGTCCTTAAGTAAGAATATTTTTTTAATTAAAGAAAGTAATCGGCATATAAGTAATTATATATGTGCATTTATATTTTGACTGTAACTTTAATGCATGGCTGCCAACTTCTACGCCTATTGAAGTTCAAATAATTATACTGGAATCAGAAATTTTATTTATAATATTTACTGTAATGCATGACACTGGCTAAATTTGGTATATATTTTATTAAAAAATTGTGGTTGCAAACACGTTTCTATCATTTAATAAGGCGAAGAAGTTGGCAGCTCTGTTAATGTAACACTAGCAGTTAATGAATTAAACAATAAACCATTGAATACCTTCTTTATTTCTGGTATTATCTGGAAATTCAGGCGAAATGAGCAATTCTGAAATCATGGTTGAAGTTAGAGGCGTTGCGATCTTTTTCACAGTTAAAATATTTGCGGAAACGTCAGTGAAGGCTTACTTTGGAGACACGAAATTTTTTTGTTTCTGTTTGTCTGTCAGTCTGTCTCTTCCACGATAACTGACGTAAAAATCATTCGATTGACTTGAAAATAAGTGGGTATGATAGTGAGGCACTGGGATTAAGCTGTACAGTTTTTGTTAGATTTGATTCATTCGTTCGGAAAATATAGAATATTTTATTTTCCGCAATAATGCTTTTCTATGGCAAATCCAATGATTTTCAATTTATTTTTTTTTCTCGAGAGAAAATGACACTTTTGATTAACGGAATTCAATGATAAATGGATACTGAAATTTACCGGTTAATTTATTCGTATTGTTTTGAAATTTTGTCTACGCATTTGTCAGATTTTTAAAATTATTACTGTAAATTTTGGAGATTTTTTTATAAATGTTTTCTAATAATATAGACTAATTTGTTTTAGAGATTTACTTATTTCAAATGTATTTAATTCATTTTCTTTATTTTCTCATATTGGTTGCTAAGCAACCATTCATCCTAATTCTTATACATAATTTGAAAGCGTGTACGAAAATTTAAATGAAGTCAACATCAAAACTGATGAATTAATTAATGTCTTTGTATGTTTGCGTATAAATATAACATAGCCCAGAAAAGAACATAGGTTATGTTTTATTAATTTTATTCAAATATTTTCCTTAATAATTCAAAATTTCATTCTTTTTCATACACAATCAATAGAGACTTTTTAGATACAATTTGACCAATTTCCTTTATCGTTGCCAAAAAAATTAAAATCTGGAATAAGTATTTTTCAACGGCAATAAGTTTCAATTAAGCAATTTCCATTCGAGAAATTAAACAAAGAAAAAATAAATAAATATGACGTCAGAATTAAAATTAAAATAGATATAGTGCTTTTTGTTAAATATTAAACACGGATATTTGTTTCGTTAATAAGAATTTTTCTGACAAAAAGAGAGACATAATTAGAAGTAAAAGAAATAAAAAAGAATTATATTTTTAACAAACAATTCATTTGGTAAAATATGATGTCATAATTGAAATAAAACAGGTATTTTATAGTAGTTGTAAAAAATACAAGAAACATGGATATCAATAACTCATGAATAATGACGTCATTGCCGAAACTTCAGTGAAGGCTTACTTTGTTGACTCGAAATTTATTGTTCATGAAATTGTTCGAAGTTTATTGTTTATTCCGTCTGTCAGTCTGTTCTTCTGTCTGTCTGTTCCGTGATAACTGCTGAAAAATGCAATCAAACATTTGTTTTCGGGAAAAAAATTGTAAAACTCTAGATTACTAATTTTACACTTTAAAATGCTCCTTATACATCAGATTTAGGTGTTTGTGGTTGGCAGGCATGTAGAAGTATGAGGTTCATGAAAAATGCTTGTCCAAACTGTTACTTATCCTTATAAATCAAAACGTATAAAGAAATGCATGGTATACAATAACCATTAGCACACTTAATAGAAAGTTGAAATTTTAAATTTAAGGAGACTACGGGGGGTTCAGGGGGGCGGAGCTCCCCTGAAGAGATCTACTATTTTATAATAAAAAAATAAAAATAATAGACCATCAATTTAATAGATCAATTTCAGCCATCAATTTAACGGATTTGATGGCTGAAAACTTCTTATTCCTATTTTATTCTTATAAATAATTACGTAATTTGAAAATTTTAAATTACAGTTTCCAGAAAGTTGAATTTTGCCCAAATTGTGTTTTAAAAAAATGATGTGCAAAGCTGACGTTGAGGCTCCTGATCTGCAGATTTACTAGTTTTAGTTCTTTTAATAAACAAAATTGTGCAGTCAAAAACTCTATTCTCCGACGTATGTATAAGGAATTGAATGATTTGGATTTAGAGTAAGGCACACTTGATCTTTAATATTGAGAAAAACACAGGATCTGATCACTTTTGCCAGATTGAGGACAAAAAAATTCCAGATTGTTGATTGTGACCGCTTTTATTTATATAAAACTAGCAGCCCGCCCTCGCTTTGCTTCGGTCTAGAGCAAGTTGCTGAGTCCCGTGCCACTACTGACACCACAAATTGTTACTACAACTTCATCCCATTAAATTCAACTAGTAAAAACATTACCCTCCTTTTAGGTAGTCGGGTAAAAAGCAGCCTATATGTTAATCTAAGGTGTCAGATACCTTCATACAAAATTTCATAAAAATCGATCCATCCGTTCTTGAGTTATAAATGGTGTAAAGAACCAGATTTTGTTTTATGTATATAGATTATAATCAATAGTATTCGCAGCGCACGCCATGTAGAGATTTTTTAATCTCATTTTTCTACACCTTGTTTTATGTTATTGGTATTTCAGTAAGGATTCCTATTTCTTTTCTTTTCTTTTCTTTTAAATATAATATAGCCTATGTTCACCGGAAACAGTGTAGCTTTCCAACGGTGAAAGAATTTTTCAAATCCGTCAAGTAGTTTCGGAGCCTATTCAATTCAAACAAACAAACGTTTCCTCTTTATAATATTAGTATAGATAAATGTTCCTCCTCTTTAAAAAGGTGATGAAAAATAAGGCGTATTATACTATATAAAAAAAGTGGTGACAGTCAAATAAGTGGAATAATATAGAATCATCACGAGTCAACCTTCAATCTCCGTTGAAAAAAAAAGACAGAAACTGAAAAACAGAGCATCAGCTGGAGGTTCTGGTAAAAAGAAAATTCGGCTGATTTGACAAATTTCGAAGAACTGGAGAATTTTTTATTTGAATATTTCACACAAACCCGATCAACGAATATCCCAACTAACGGGTCATTGATTAAGGGAAAGGCCTGCGAAATTGCTACACGTCTTGGAGTGGATTTCATACTTAGCAACGGTTGGCTAGATCGTTTCAGGCAAAGAATCGGCATAGTTTACATGGAGATATGCAGAGAGTCGGCAGCTGTGAATGTAGATGATGTCAATGTTTGGAAAAATAATGCTCTCGGACCGTTATTGAAAAAATACTCAAGATGCGATATTTACAATGTCAACGAGATGGGCCTTTAAAAAAAATTAATGATGGATAAAACAATGACATATAACGATAAAAAATTTTCCAGTGGCAAACTAAGCAAAGAATGTATCACTGTTCTCGATGGATCAAACATGAGCGGGGCAGATAAATTGAAACCACTCGTCATCGGCAGGTCGCGGAATCATCGCTGTTTTAAAAAATGTTAGAAATGTACCCTGCGTTTATGAAAATCAAGTCAAATGACAATGATATATTCGGTAAATGAATTCACAAATTCGATGAACGAATGAAAAAGTAATCTAAGAAAGTTTTGTGTCTCATTCCACAACTGTTCTGCTCATCATAAAGATATCCCCGGTTCGTAAAACATCGAACTAGACTTTTTACCACCCAATGCGATCAACTAGTGTTGTTCAACCCATAGATCAAAGTATAATTCACTTTTTCAAAATGAAATTAAAAAAAAAAAAAACGTATCGTTGTACATTACCCATACCATCCCGAAAATAATCTATCCT
Organism: Maratus speculifer; assembly: GCA_964019185.1. NCBI lineage: Eukaryota > Metazoa > Arthropoda > Arachnida > Araneae > Salticidae > Maratus > Maratus speculifer. The sequence goes on from OZ025295.1 coordinate 399,696,811, forward strand.
GCGCAACCGGTAAGCCTATTACCTAATCTCTTTGACTCCATGCATTTATTGAGTGCATCCTAGGAGGACGTAATATAACTACCATTGAGAACTGCTTCTTTAAAGTCTTTGATATTGCTGGCACTTTACAAAACGTTGAAACCACGGAAGAGAAACAGTATCAAGAAAAATGCGAAGATTCTGACTTATTTGTCACAATTGACGATCAAGTCTTGACAAATTAAGCTCACTCTAGAGCAGACTTTACAAGTTTCGAAGAACCTAGGCTTTCAGAAAAAGTAGAAGACAACACGGATGAAGAAACAGATGTACCAGCCATACCATCATTCACATCTATAATGAGCTCATTCAACTTATTTCGATTGTATGCCTTTCCTCCGTTGAAAATTTTTACTATTACATCAACTTCCTAATAAAATCTCTCCCTAAGTTGCACCAAACCAAGGAAAACGACTTTTTCTCAACAAACTAGAATAATACCACGCACTTTAGTTTTTATAATGTATCGAATAATTTTTGTCCCTTGCATGTATTTTCCCTTTTATGTAAGCAATGTAATTTAGTTAGTGCTTTCTAAAGATTAACAAAATTTTCGTTTTACTGCCTTTTTTTTATTTGACAGAGGTGCTTTAATTTTTTACTGTACAAACAGATATTCAATAAGATTGGGCAGAAAAACAAAATTATTCTTTATTTCAATAGCTTAAATTTTCTAGAATATCTAAAAATTGATAGAAATGGCTTAAATACGTTAATAACAATGTGCATTGTCTTTATATGCATTATTATTCGAGAATCTATCAAATCCGGTTAAGATACGATCTCGCTTAAGATACGAAATGCACCCAGTCCCTCTATTCGTATCTTAAACGAGTTTCACTGTGATTATCAACGTTATCAAAAAGTTATCAACGCGTTGAGTACCATGTCAGTCACAGGTGACTGACACTGAACTTTCCGTTTAGCCCGCGCCAATAGCCCGTGACTGACAGACTAATATACGAGATAAAACTAAAACAATTATATTGTTTTAAATAATTACTGAAAATGTGTTTCAATTTCACTTAACTTATATGTATTGCACGATTATACTATCATGATAATTAGTTAAAGCAATATAATTTTGATTGTTTTATATCATGCTTTGCACCGTCAATCACCGTGGCACTGAACGCGTTACAGAAGGGAGAAATATCTACATCAGATAATGATTAACCCCTTGAGGGGCGGCGGTATATATTATATACCACCTACGATTGACGAAGATTTACACCAGAAAAGTGTCATTAAATTTCCCCTTTCTAACTTTGATGGAAAACAGTCGTGAAAATGCTTATCCTTTTTTTGATATAACTTTTTTACAAATTTCCGGTGGGAGTTCAGAATTACACGAACGCAATCGCTTGCCTCTCAAAGGGTTAAAAAAGTGAAATATACTTTTCTCTTTTGCAATAGTCTAAGCGTCCGAAAAAGGTCGCTTAGTTACGTGAAGATAAGAGACATCTCATCTACATCCTTGCATCGTAAATTCAGTTTTATATAAATATAATTTGCAAATTCATTTTTCTGGTATTATTATTTTTTTAAATAAACTCATAAAAGAAAGCTTCATTACTTTGGCTGTGTGTAAAATGATAAAAATAAATTTCAATCTGTGATAGAAAATGGAATTTATCCCGAATGCAGTTAATTGCCACTTGACTATATGATTTTAGAAAAGTAACTTCGTTGAGAAAGACATCTCACACAATTCAATCTGTTAGCAAAAAACTGACAAATCTGTTTCTTGTCCTTGTTTCTCAATGAAGACCAATAACAGAATAATAAATCTATATAGTTACTGGCAGAGTTGTCAAGTCTCCGGCTTTTTGCACACCACTCTTATTTTAGAGAAAATCTAGTTCTCTTTAATCACCAATGTGCTTCAATTCAACGAAGAAAAATGTTCTTTATTATAATACTGGTATATAAAAAAGCCTGAGACTTGCAGCTCTGAACTGGAAATTTTTCTGTAGAATATTTCTCATTCCTGGCATTCAATATTATATCAAATTTGAAAGTCTTTGTTTGGACTCTTTTTCACTATGTTGGTTATACGCCTTTTAAGCAATTAAACATTTGAAATAACATTGAATCAAGGCGTGCAAAATTTTTTATAGGAAACATTCCAATAATTAAGTAGCTTTATTCAATTTCATATTCTTTTATTAGTTTCGTGTTTGCCCCAGAGCTCGTGGCTCACGGGGAAAAAAGTTATATTTCATCTTGTGATGCGATTATAGTCATGCCAACATATGTAGTGAGAACTGCCAGGCTGCTTGTATCGTTCCAAGTAGTTCATATGGTAGAACTTCAGTGCGCTATACCACTGACCCGGGTGCGAGTTCCGGCTTCGACATTTTTTCACTCTGTTGCCTATACGCTTTTTAAGCAATAAAAAAATTGAAATAACAACAGAATAATAACAGAATATTCTCTAAATGACTGATGTCCCATGTAAATGTGACTTTTGAGGGAGTACAATTCCAAATTTATAACTTGGAATCAGTTTTTATTGTTCTATCAGTTTTTATTGCCTTTTTTTGAGGGGGGGGGGAGGTGATTTTCTACCATAGTTGCCAACTTTTAAGCATTTTCGCTACCACTTAAATTGTACAGATATTTTCCATTTGTTTATTTCCGACGATTAAACAAGACAGTATTTACTATAAAATTTTTGTGATAGGAAAAACGCGTAAAAGTTGGCAGCTATGTTATATTCTAAAATGAATGAAATACAAAAAAATCACAAAATCAGATTTTTTTATTTTAAAAACATTTTTGATCAATTGTTGAAAGAATTAAAATAGAGCAGGCATTAAAATATTAAACGGATAAGCTTTATGAATAATTTCACATCGTTTTCTAGTCATAGAAATCGCTCTAATTATTCTGCTTGTAATTGTAACTTAAATGTTTTTCGTAAAGCTTTCTACATTTTAATAAAAGAGCTTTTACACTAATATTTGCTCTGCTATATAATACTAAGAGTACCTTACATGTAATGCTGCTAAAATTAAAAACTTGAGTTAATATAACTATACACATCTATTATCTGTATCTACAGATCTATAATACTATCTTGAACACATTTAATCTAAAAAAAAGATGAAATATCTAAACGGTCTTTTACCAACTTTCTGAAATTACCGTAATTTCGGGTGTATAAGCCGCAGATCAAACAATTCTTTTTCGACCCAGAATTTTTTAAGAAACAAACATAACTACTTAGATTACCGTAAATATTTGTCTTCAATCACTAAATAAGATTTCTGGGTCCAAAAAGAATTGTTTGATCCGCGGCTTATACACCCGAAATTACGGTAATAAATATTAAATGCCGTTAGAAAAAGAAATGGCTGGATAGTAAATGACTATTTCTCTACTGCAATTATCTATTACAATAAATAAATTTACTTCATCAGATATATATTGATAACTTTAATATCAGATGATATATGGAAAACAACTATACTGGGCAAGCGAAAACAAAGAAAGTGCAGTGATTCGGAGCCTTCTAATTAATTTATAAAATAACTAGAAATTGATTTATGATTTTATTTTTAATACAAAGCTTTTCTTATCTCTATTAATTAGTTGTTCATCACTCGATTTACGAATATGAAAATAGTGAAAGTAACAATGATTTATTATGCCCAGCAGGATACTTTTTTCAGTAAATACTACATGTGTTCTTTTATTGTTACAGTGGTTAAAAAGTACCCAATACCGAAATAGTTTTGTAATGATTAACGATGTAAGAATTAATATTCGAATATTCGTAATCGAGGTATTTGATAATTAATAATTCATAATATTAACTAATTAGGAGCATAAATAAAGAACATTGCCTTGATATCAGTTTCTCCCAGACGCTCTTCTTTTCCATTTGTGCTTGTCATTATTTGGGCACATTTATAGAAAGTAAAAAGTTTTTTGAAAAATGATGGCAGGATTATTTACGCAACATATTCTTAATCTTTTTTATCCTATCTAATTTTGTCTTTAATTTAATGATATATTAATGGAAACACTTTTGTTATTTACATTGCCAACATATCTCCAACAGGTAAAACGCGCTTCCTTTTTTTAAAATTTTATTTTTATTTATTTATTTATTTTTATTATTTATTTTATTTATTTTACTTATTATTATTTTTTATTTTTATTTATTTATTTTTTGAGTCTTTGTACATTTTTTGCCTGAAACAAAAAGACAGATTAAGGATTAAGGATTATTCCAAACTGTTTCATTCGAACAGAAAAACGAAAGAAAAAATTCTTCATGCAGAAGGTTTTAAGGATGAAATCATTGAAGAGGTTATCAAGAAAAAATAAACGTCATTAGCTGATTAGCTGCTGATGCAAAAACAAGCCAACATATACTATTAAACCTGCACTCGAGAACTGACATTCTCATACCACTAGCGTTGTCAGGCGTCTCTCTTAAATCGGGACGCCCAATGCTTCGGACACCACTAATATTTTGCAATTTATTTCGCCATCTTTTATCACAGATTAGTGGGACATTAAAAAAGTCGAGGAAAATTAGTTGAAAATACTGACATCCAGATCTGTTGGAGCACCCATACGCGCAGGAAACTAGTGATCAGTGAGGATCAGTTCTCGAGTGCAAAGAGTAAAATTTCTCGAAGAATCAATTTTCTATCACTGAAAATCTTTTTTTTTTTTTTTTTTAAAGTAACTTTCGCACACCGGGAAATGTATATTGTAAATAATATATATCAGTATAACTCTGACTGTTTTTACCGTACAGTAAGTTTGTTAACTTGTTCAAGAAATTTTGCCGTTTTTAAAAACGGCAAAAGGAAAAGTAAGTGAGTAATGTCTGCAAGTGCATTTGTGGTTGTTTTATAACGTATCATCTAAAGTCGATGTCTGGTTCGTCCGTACGCCCGTAGCAGCGCAAAAACTATCCAATCAAAGAGTTTGAAATTTAATATCGTAGCACTTTGCTGAGGGTTTAAAAGTTAAATTGTTGCCGAATTTTGTCATGTCATTTCAAAGTGTACATAACTCGATTTAACCTTTTACGGCACACTGTGCCCAGTCTGGGATAACTAATTTCAATTCCAAACTTGCAAATGGCATCAATAATATTTTAGTAAAATTTTGCTATTTCAATAAAAGCTTAAATTAAGGAATTTAAAATATCTAAAAAAACTATTTGTGAATTTCGGTGTCATTCGATAATTTTTCATTTTACTAACATATTTTGTCTGTGCCGAAAATGGTTAAAACTCAAAAAGATAATAAAATAATCAAGGATAATAAAAGATAATAAAATCTTAATAAATGTTTTCCCAGTTTATTAATTACGTCATTATTTCAATACTATCCCTAGATAGGTAATGGTTCTAGGTTGCCAAGGTGATGACGAGCTATTTAAGATAGAGACCTAATATTATCGTATGACTGAATTTTATATAGATGATCGTAATGCTCTCTGTATTCGTGTATTTTTGCACAAGGGTGCAACAGCTATTGCGCCAAGATAGGAATATTTATAAACTAGTTCTAATTTATAATACAGTTCACGACTGGTTTTACCTATCTTTTTTTCTACTGATGTAGCGATGGTCATAATGGAATGATTCCTATAATTGTATGGTTTATTTCGAATTTTTCTAATATTCGCATAATTTTAAACAATCGATTGCAGATGCTGTCGATGTCAGCGATTGATTTAATTTTTTTTTCATGATCCTTAAACACATGTCTGCCTTAACGTAAATCTGACATCAGTAATTTAGAAATATAAAATACCCACATAATGTAAGCTTTTAATGTTTGATTATAAAAAAAGTGAGAAGTATTTAAAGCATCAGAAAATGTTGTTTTAAAAATGTAAAACTTTTTATTAGAATTTTTGTAAAGAAATTTTTGAGATATTTAATGAAAGAAAATATATCTATCTTCAATATAGCGACCAATACGTTACGAAATTTCTAGTACCAAAACCCATAAAATCCCTTGTAACCTGCGATGCGCAAGAACCTTGTAGTAAATATGAAAATATAATTATTTACCATATAGGAATTTAGTGTGCATTCCCTATATATCTCTTTTTTTTAATACAGGAAATTACTTATTTATTGTATGAAATTATTTTCTAATAAACAAAAGAACTATTACACCTCAAAATTAATCGGATTATATTAAAATCTTCTTTATTAAAAGATGTATTTATACACACCGCAAGTAAATACACTTAACCCTTTCCGGCGCAGTGTGCCCGATCTGGACATACCTACATTTAATTTCAAACTTGCAATCGGCACAAATAATATTTTAATAAAATTAGGCTTTTAAAATAAAAGCATTTTCAATTTTCAAAATATCTAAAAAATTCGTTTTTGAATTCCAGTATTAGTCGATAATTTCTAATTTTACTAACAGATTTTGCCTGTGCCAAAAAGGGTTAAAATATGAAATGAAATCCACAACCGACAAGTTTTGGCCGCTCTGTAGCATTCATGAGGATTTTATAATGAAGTGAGACTGACAAATGTTAATAAAATGTATCACAGGATAGCATATCTGGTATGATGTCTTCATAATGTACGAAAAATAAATAAATCTTAGTTTCATAACTATAAATTATGTACTTTGTCTACTAATCAAATATAGCATAAGCATAATACAGACAATTCAGCTAATTTCAACAATTTCAAGAGATTCAAAAACTAAAACAACAGTCGAATTATATTTATCGGATGCAATCGACGGAAAAGCTAATCAAAGAATTGGATAAAAACTTTTGAAAAGCTTTTTGAGTGCAAATAAAAGTAAATGTTAAATGGAATTTGGCTATTTTTAATTTTCTGAACCCCTAACTCTAATTTTTTTCAATACAAACTTTCCTGTTGGAAACTGTGAAAAAGTACTACCCTCTCAATTAACATAAAAACGAGTTTGCTTAGATTGCAAAGATAAATTGAGTAACAGAAAAAAATGATAATTAATAAAATTCAGACTATCATAACTCGGTACTTTTACGTGGAACAAAATGGTGCTTCATGTAATAAATAACAAAAAAAAAAAAAAAAAAAAAAAATATACATTCGACGATTAAATGGAGTGATTGTCATTGAAATATTAAATACAAATTCTAATTTGAAATTTTGTTGCTATGCTTCAAAGAATGCGTGTACTTTGAATACTTCACTTAGGCTGCCGTACTAGAACCAAAATAACACTATACATTTTAAAGAAAATTGTATATCTCTATATATTTAAATGATGATTTTGAAGAAAAAATTCCATTCCACATAATAATGTTCTTTTTAAACAATCTTTCAGAAAATATTTTTACATAAAAATTCTGAAAAAAAAAAAATCTTTATCATGATAGAAGTCTTTATACGGAATAAAGAGAATTTTCTTTAATCGACAATTCTTGTTATAGTAATTCTGGGTGCATAAAGATATTTCTATATGTTTACATTTGCTAAGTGACATCAGCATTATTTTAGAGAATTTTTAATACAATTTATATTACTTTAAGCGTCTACCATGTTGGCATGAATAAAAGGGTGAAAACATGAGTGACTGCAGTCAAGCACGGCAGTTGACACAAAAATAGAAATAGTATTCTTTGGCAGTTATTACTGCAACGGCTCATTTGAAAAAATATATTTAAAAGAGTAGAATTTTGATGTGAGCTTTCAGAAACATGCCTGAAAGCGCGTAGCACTCAATCTACGTTCTGTTAAAGGCAGCGGGGTTCCAAATTTACTTGCATGTGGATAATTTCTATTTAAAAGCATAGCATTATTGGGTCGTTCGGAAAGACGTGTTCGTTTTAAAAAATCAATTCATACTGGATAATTATGCCCATTGATTACTTAACATTAGATATCGAAAACAAATGCTAGAATTTTTCAATACGAATTAATTTTTCCAAACAGACACGACTTTCCTACCGACCCAATGTTTACCTGTAGAAACAAACTGGAGCATGCGTATTAAGCGCAGTATACTCTGACGAAGGCAAAATGCCCTCAATTCTAGGTTCGTTTGGATATATGTTCAATTGAAACATAAAATTATGGTATTCGAGGTTGCACACTGTTGAAGGATGTGAAGCCAACAAAATTACTTTCTTTTGAAGCAATGTTTAAAAGTTAAAAATGAATAGACATAAGAGACCGGTGAATGTAGCCGATGGAAACGGAGCCCATACCTCTAAGTTCGTTTGAAAAAAATTTTTAATATAAAATTATACCAATTCGACAGTGTATGTTATCGAAGCCAGCACGACTCCCCAAAATTCAGTTCATTTCTGACGCTTTTCGTTTAAAAACATACAATGAATTTAGATAAGTCAACTGTGATTTTATTTGAAGGTTATTTTTAGGTTATTATGGACAGTTTTTAATATTGGTGCGTAATGCAATTAAGTGTGGGTTATTTAAAATATTTTTTTCGTATTCATAAAAAGCTACAATGTTGTAATTTACAGTAAGGTTAGTACTTTAACCATATCAGAAATTCGTTTTTTTCGCCATTGTTACCCTGAAAAAAAATAATAAGTCACAAACAAGAACCAGGAATAGTCATGATTCCAGCAATATATTATGTAACACTTTCAGGCACATTTAGAAGCTGTAATGAAGCTTGACAGTTCATTAAGATCAGAGGTGTTTAAATAAACAATTTAGAAAATGCACCACGCAGATGTTATTCAATTATTGACATTACCGTCAATTGTCGCAAAAATATCCGAATTTTTAGTGCAGCCCTATATATGATCTCAATTTTTCTGCATACGGCATTGTATCTTAAATATTTGTGCGATTAAATGCATAGTACATTTAGAAGTTTCCATTCAAAAATTTCCGTCAATAAATGAAAATGTCCGTGACATCGTTACTGTAAACCCTGTATATGATCTATAGAATTTATATTTCCCACGTAATACCCACATCCAGCAATTATTATTCATCTTTAGTACTGTAGCTGTGATCACTTTTGTGTGATCGTATCAATGAACTATAAATTACATGCGCACCACATATCCCAATAAGCGTTCACGCCTCAAAAATATAAAAATTTACAGTACGGTTAAAATAGGGTAATGCAATTCAAATACACTGCAAACAATAAGTCGCAATTGGCCATAATGAAACGGGATGCTTTTGAGTGTCCCTTTAAATGAACCGTAGACGTCAAATACTTCAATTTTAATGCCAAATATGCCACAATAAAACCCAATAACATACGTACTTTTTATCATAATTTGAATATATTTTTGGGAGTACGGACAGTTTACCCGACAAACAAGTAGAAATCATAAAGACTTTTCAAGTATGTTGGAAAGTGTTAAAAATCACTTTACGTATAAAAATATTATTTGAAATTTTAAATAATACAAGAAATGTATGTTGTATTTTTACATACCATGGTAAGTAAATAAATAAAAATTGACCTAGAACATATATTTATTATCCAGTTTCCATGTTTTTGTTTTCTTAAATGTTTGAATTCATTTAGATAACTCTTTTGTATTGCATAAAAATGCTTTGAGTACATTAAAAAAGTCTTCATGTGCATTTTTTGTCTGATATTTTAAGTTTATTACCAAAATAAGAAATACCAGGATGAAGATAAGATGAATAATATATAATCCATTATTTAAACAGATTTTATATTTTAACGGCATAAACAAACATAACATTCTAATGTAAGTTAAATTGTTCTTATTTAAGTAAAACAACTCATTTAATTGTTAAATGTCCATAGCTTAATATTTTCAAACAAATAAATGTACGCAACATTCAAGGGATTTTATCTCATTATCTGTCTAAGAAGATTATCTTCTCTGTGATTGCAGACAACGAATACACAGAAGCATGCATTTTCTTCGTAATCGTATTATTAAACGATCTCACTGTATTACAAACGCAAACTTACAGAGCCTGATTACTAACGGGGCACTCTCTCACCAGAAAAAATTTATAGAAATTTTCGTCTTCTTTAAAAGCCCTTTTCATACAAGATTACTGTCAAGAATAAGGAAAAATTCTTTATTTCTTTTTCCTGGTGGGAGAGTGCCCCGTTAGTAATCAGGCCCTGCAAACTTATCATCCAATTTGCATGCTTTGAGAGCAACGATAAATTAGATTCAATTAGATTTAGAAAGTGAAATCATATATTATGTATAATATATTCAACATACTGTAGTATGGAAAAATTTATTTAAAACTTATAGAAAATAATAAAAAGACATATGCGGCATAATTATTCTTATGCGAAATGGGAAATAACATACTATTTGAAAATCAACATTTCTAGGGGAAACGTGATTATACCTTTCGAGTCTGGTGTACTAGTAATAGTACATGTCTTTTAATGGAGTATTATTTTGTTTTAAGAAATACTTTTGCTACTATTTACATATAGGAATATTAGTATATGTCTATGCATTTACTATAGGACTTCATTTGCGTTTAGGTGTGTAGTAATATTAATAATTATTATTATTTGCTTAGTTCTCTTGGCGTCCTTTGCAATTCTTTTATTTTAAACATATTTCACTCCTTAAATTTCTGAAAGAATAATGTGTAATAAAGCACAAAAAACATTAGAAAGTTGTAATCTAAGTTAAATCTTGCTGTAGTAGAATGTTTCCTATACATCTCCAAAAATTCTTCCTTAGTCTATTGTCATATGAATATTAACTGAATAGTACGGAAGACAAAAAACATTCCTTATCTTTCAGATAATGAAACATTCGTTAAACACTCATTAATCGATTTACATTGCTAGTTTTAATGCTATTAATGTAAAAGTATTTTTTCTAAAAACTGAAAAAAAATTCGGAACCGAAACGGTTAAGATTTTGGCATAAAAATAGTAATTTTACGGCACTTTCATGCAGTGTTAAAAATGACGCATGTTTCTTAATCTACAAAAACGTAGAGTGAAAATCAGAACATCTTCCAAGTCATCGAAGATTCTGAAAAACATACCTTTACCTTTAAAACCCTATGACAATCTTGCAAAAGTGCAAATTTTTAATGTTGTTTTTTTTTGCATTTTATTTTAAATGCCAATAAAACATGATTCTTTCAAGATTATATAAAATCTTCATCACAAATACTCATGTGAAGCTCAAGGATATTAATCGTTGAACAGCGCATTAAAAATCCATTAAATCATTAGTTTTATATTACTTAAAATATTGCTCATAATGAAGGAAAAACTGGAGCTTATTGAAATTATTAACACGGGCTTGTCAGCGAGAGGGTTAAAATTCACAGAAAATTATTTTTTTTTCGAGATATAATAGAAACGAGATTTCCGCTTTGATGCACACCAGTATTTTATTACAGAAAATGTTGTTCTTTTGAATTGTAAAAATATTTTGATTCATAGAACCTATGTTTTTCCTAACAAAATACTGGTGTGCACAAACGTTGAAATATGATCCCTGAAATTTAAAGGAGAATTTATAATATTAAACTCTTTTTAGCTGTCCAGCATTTTTGGAAACGTTTCTGACTAGCTTTTTAAGTACAATAATCATTTTTCTGAAATCGGAATATGGAATCGGAATCTCTTTTGTATGGTACCGATTCTCAAGTAAATTCAAAAAACCTCTTTAACCGACAATCATACAATGTCAACATTAATAAGAAAATTAACATTTTTCTGTCACAATTATATGCACAAATTCATTTGTGTGGTTAAAAATCTGTATTTATGAATTTATAGAATCCGAAAAACCGTTTTTCTGGGAACAGAGAACTGATTAACACTACAACACACGGAAGGAGTCAATCCGACTCCAAACATGTGATTAAATTTACATTCGAACCAGAATTTTTTTTTTTTTTTTTTTTTTTTTTTGAAATAAGTTTAAATCATTCAGATTTACGTTAACCCTTTCCGGCACACTGTGCCCAGTCCGGGATATCTAATTTTAATTCCAAACTTGCAAACGACACCAATAATGTTTTAATAAAATTTACAATGCAAGCCAATTCTCAGGAAATCATAATATCTCAAAACATTGTTTCTAAATTCGGTGTCATTCGATTATTTCTCATTTTATTAACCGAATTCGTCCGTAGCGGAAAGAGTTAAATAATTTATTTAAAAACTTTTGAATTCTAGTGTAAAATATTATTATCAAATTGAAGATTTGTAAAATTTTATGATCTTAATATAAATTATTATGAAAGGTTACAAATTATCTTCAAATTTATTTCAGATGGAATGACACTATTTGGCTCAGTATTAAAGGTAAAATGTACCACACATTAATAAATAAACACTTAAAATGAAGACCCATTTCAATTCTTTGTTCAGACATTTGAAAATAATTTTTAACCATAGAAATCTCTTAGTTGAAATTACTAAGAATGTTCTTTTGGACTTTTAAAATTTTCTTATTCATGGAAAATTCAAGAATGGAATTAATCGGATTTTGATCATGGTTCGCACAAAAATTTTTGAGCAGAATGTTTCGAATAAATTTTACAAAAGAAATTGTAAATCACCAATTTTACTAAATAAAGTAAAATTTTTCGAAAACTATTTCGTGAATTCAATAGTATGTATACAATAATTATTCCTAGAACAGTTATGATCAAGCTAAAGATCACGGGTGTAAAAATCTAGGCACCAGCAGGCAGTTTCTCACCACAAAATTTATTTCGTTTTTCTTCCTTTAATATTTCGTGTAAAATTACGGCTAGACTGCTATTAAATTTTGAGCGAAAACAACTTTAAAATTTTAGTGGTGAGAGACTACCCTCTGGCGCCTAGATTTTTGCACCCCTGCTAAAGATTATTCTTTTCCCGGAGTGGTTATTTACCGAATGACAACAACGACTTGTGACGAACATCCAATTTTTGGTAACAGTTTGAATGAATGACTAATTTTTCAACGGTCTTACTTTTCTAAAATAATATGGCTTGAGTAAAAATTCATTAAATTAGGGTGTTAATCACTTAACTGATTTGCCCGTACGTCGTACGAGCAAGAAGGGTTTGCTTGATCCATAACTTAAAGCTTTTTGACACCACTTTTTCTTTAACCTTTACACGTGGCTCAGACAACAGCCCCTCTGTAAAGGTTAATACAGTTTAATACTAGTAAATGACAGGGATGTTTAGGCTGAATGTTAAGTATATTTAAACTTAAAAAAAGTAGTGTTTCTCCCGTATTTTCAATTTATTGGACATAAAAAATAACTTAAAGATTAACTTTGTTTTTATGATAGTTTAAAAGTTAATTTTAAGGTCTCCTGTCGTCATCTCTGAATTGCATAAGAGTACTGACAAATGTAACCATGACCATTGTAAAAAACGAATTTCGACAAACAAAGTTGAAACTGAAGTGAACAATTGCTATTAAATTTGACGAGTTACCATTACCGTAATTTCGCGCGTATCTCTCGCACCTCAGATAAATCAATTTCCCTCCCAGAGTTTATTTGAAATAAAATGTGACTTACTTTTGCTTAGCATTTAGCTTACTTATAGAAAAGAAATTTTTTACAATAAAATTTGCGGTCTGAAAAAGATTTATCTGAGCCGCTGCGTATGCGCGCGAAATTACGGTATATGAACTCAACATCATCAAAGAAATATAAAACTTCTAATCACTGAAACGGTGATTAAATGTTTATTAGTCTTCTTTCACATTAAATCAGTGATGGCAAACTGCACTGTGACTGAAACCACATTTAAAAAAGAAATAGCCAAATAAATGAAGCGCAAAGATTCGATGAATAGAAGAGGTAGTAATTTCTATAAACTTTTAATGGTGCACGGAATGACACAATTGTCCTCTCCTATGTTATATAAACCGCATTATGTGTTGTTAATCGCGGTGGTTTCTACAATCACAATAATTTGATATATAGGGACAAAAAGTTTTTTACTATTAAAAAAAGCATTTGGAGAAATCATTCGTAAAAAAAAGAAAACTAAGATGTTTTTGATGTCTCAACAATCATATAAACACAAATTTCACTAACTTGGCTGTCAGTGTTCACTAACATGGCAATTAAAAATACTTTTTCTCACCAACTGACTTTTGATTTTAAGTTTGCTTACATATAATAGCTTTTTGCTCTAAGGTTAGTTTAAAATTAAAATAGCCCGATATAATGGGGTTATTCGGAGACCTGTTTCACACCCGCATTATAACGTAACCTCGGTATATCGGGATGGTGTCAAAGAAATGGTACAGAATTATGAAAACCCTTACTCGCTTTGTAAAATGAAATGAACTTTATCATTCATTGAACACAAACTTAATTTTACACTATCTTATAAAAATCCATAAGTGTTGTTTGGAGAACTGAGGCGTTTTCTTTTTTTTCGGCATATTGTTACACACTAGCAAGATGGAGTAGATGAACACATTCTGAATCCACGAAAATACCTTAGTTAAGTAAGAACTGACTTCACTAACATGAGGAACGTCGTTTTTCATTAACCCATCATTCTCAATTTCATCATTATGATAATGCTCACTGCAATTTTTACGTGTTACAGCAACTATGATATCCTGATCTGTTATGACCTCTAAAATTGGTCTCTGTTGTCAATTTCTATCCAGCCATTTAAATCGTCGACAGAGATATCGAAATGCATAGCGCTAACCGCGAACTGCAAATCTCCGTTGTGTTTCACTGAAATTTTAAGCTAAAGTTGTTTATTTTTTTCGGGAGACATACTTTTCCCCGCGTTAAATCCGAATTCGCGGTATACCGGACCGCTTTATTTCGGGCTTCTACTGTAGTTTCATATTATATTTAATTATTTTTATATCCGTCAAAGCGATTGATATCACACGAATAAGAAAGAATATATTTTACAAATAAAATACCTAGTTTCCAGGCCACAGATGGAAACTAGGATGTCATATTGTATATGGTATGTAATACCGTATTTACGCATGATTATTTATTTTCCAGAAATAATTAGACAAAACTATTGCCCCTGTTAGATGACAGACATTTATTTAAAAACTCTGTGATAAATTAAATCAAAGATTATTTTTCATAAAAAAGGAAAGCAAATGGAACAATGGAACACGATAATATCTGACCCCAAGCCAACGCTTTTTCCAACCGAACTATCCCTGATATCTCCGATCAGCACAATTTATACAAACAATCTTTTAGTCAATAAATAGAATGGCAAGAAGTCAGGGAAATAAACAATAAAAGAAAGAGGAAATTACAAGTATGTCATTAAAGAAAATACTTTTAATAATGTAAAAGGTCTAATAAAAGAGAATTTCCCTTTTACAAAATACTGTTATTTAATTGTTTTTGACTGTGTTTTTCCCTGATCACTCGCTACACTGTTAACTTTTACCATTACTCAAACAGAAATGGATCGTAGAAATTTTGATATCTGAGTAATCCAAGTCAAACTAGCAGTTCTGTTCTTAAGATTTATTTTAGAAAAAAAAAAACATTCATACCGCAAAAATATAAGACCAAATTATAACTATAATAATCTGACATTGTTAAAGCATCTTGCAATTTCTTTTGCTGGGAATCATGTAACTAAGCTGTTCTGTTCGGACGCTTAGATAAATGCAAAAAAAGCGCAGTTCTACCGGATGTGGTCGCTGTACTTACCCAACTCATGTTTGACCCTTATACTTCTTAGTACGCTTTTCTGATATAAAATTTTGAATTTTCTGGAAAACATTAAAGAGGAGACATGGAATTATAGCTTCATCAGTTAAGGGATTTTGTGCCCTATTAAGAGTACATGTGTTTTCTTTGAGAATTATTTTGCCTTAACAATTAGCTTCATTATTAACTTCGTATAGTAATGGTACTATTCTAATCCTAATAATATTATGAATGTAAAAGTTTGAAACATTTTGGTTATTTACAGCAGCAAAACGGATGGCTAATTTTATATTAGGATAATTGCCTTCATATTCATTACAAAATGCAACGTTTTTCCTTAGGTTGATACTTTATTTTCTAATGCATAAAATAAAAGTTTTAAAAGAAAACCTACTTTCAATAAAATTTAACAATGCAATACTCAGTTGCGTATATAATACTGTGGAGTTTGAAAAGAAAAAAAGTCAAAATTAATTTGGCATTTCAATAATAATGTTAGCAGTAATGATAACCGAAATCTTTATACTACGGCAATGTAAAATCAAATTTGATTTTTTCCCTTTGAAATGTTAGGTTGTTAGAAACACAATAAAATATTTTAGTGTTACATCTCAGTAAATTATGCTCCCTTTTATAACTTTTATGCTTGATAAAATTATGAATTTTATAATTTTCCACAGCTGATATATATATATATATATATATATATATATATATATATATATCAATATTTGAAAAACAATAATCAGACATTTTATTATCCGTTTTTACACTGACTTCAACCAAACATTTTCACACTTTTACATACTAGCAAAACCCGCGAGTCTGATACAAAAATTGAGCAAGAGCTCGTATTGTTTCTTGAGCTCAATTTTCATACCAGATATCGGATTAAGGTTGAAAGAGAACGTTTTATTTATTCACAAATAAAACAAATAGAAGAAATAGACTTTTATTAAAGGGACAATAATGTAATTTTAGTTTGATACATTTAACCCTTTAACCCCTTGCGGCACGGTGGTTTCATAAATATGCCACTTAATTTTAATTCCCAAACGCCACATTGGCACCGAAATTTTGTTTAAAATATTTACGATTTGGTGAGTGCGTGAAATATAGCGTTTTCTCATTTACAAATAAAGTTGTTTTCAAATTCCTTTGTCAGTCATTATTTTCAACGCTTAAGCAATGAATTTCCTATGATAGGATACGTTCTAGAAATTATGTAGTTCAGAAAATCTAATTTTACACCAGAAAAATTCAATGACTAACTTCGTTTTATTTAAAACCAGAATATTCTGTTATTAATTAAAGCAGATATTGCTGTTTTAATTTTCTGGCGTTAATTAAAATATACGAATTAAAATATCTGAAAATGTCTCGGGCGGTTTGTGATCCAGAGGGTTAAACCGCAGAGTATTTCTACTTGTAAAGTGGTGAACATTGTTATGTAAAAAATGTTTGACACCAACATTTACAAACAAATTTATTACGAAAAAATACTATATAACTATTGTAGGTATCATTTTGAAATTTCGATTTAAATTTAAGAAGACGAAATTTTGTACCCTTTGAAAATGTTAGTGTCTTGCATTCCTTTAAAAATAACTTTTAAGATTTCATTGTTGTGATGGAATATTAGAGGAAATATTTCTAGAGCAACGCGACCATGCAGTCACAAGATCATATATCTTTAGATTTAGAAGATCCGTTTTGTTTTGTGTATATATATCTAAATATAAGTATCTTTGTATTTTGGCTTTTAAGCTACTAAAATTAATAAGTAGGTATTATAATAGTTTGAATTTTACATAAATTTAACAAGTTTGTTACAATTATTCACTGCTAGTATCGCTACATGCATTTGTAAATAATAATGGATAGTAAAAATGAGGTTTAACTAGAACAAGTATATCCGAGCATCCGAAATAAGAGACAATAACAGAAAAATAAATTTCAGTTTTAAAACGTTTTCCAGGGCATGAAAATCACGATATGTTGTAATGAAAAGTATTAGTACTTTTTTCTATGCAAGAAGAGCATTTAAGTGAAAAAATTAATTTTAAAACAATTTTAATTCAAATTTTATGTAGTGTGCTTTTGTTATCGGCTTTTTTAAAAGACGCAACACACATTTCTACAAAATTTTAACTTGAGATAACTAAAACGTCACTATTAATAAAAAGGAATCATTATATTTTAAAATCTTTACCTATTTTATTGTTTAGTTTGACTAAATGCATTGACAAAAAACATATTAGAAAACTTTTGTTAATAGCAGTTGAAATGTAAAAAAAAAAGTGTACTTGGATGATCAATTTTTCATTTATTTTTGAATCAAAATACATAGAGTGAGAAGAAAAACAAAAACATAATTTAATATTCGAAACTTTACACGCAATTACCTAAAGATTTGTAGATAGTAGGATTGTTAAACATATGAGTCAGAAACCATATTAGGTTCATATTAATAATGTTTATAAATATAGACTGGATAATATGTTTGTGATTGATTCATTACAATGCCCCCAAATATTAAGTTTTAGTGTAGTCTCACTTTAGAAATAATTGTGTGATATATAAAAGTAACGTGGTAAAAGAAGTCTAAAAATGTGTACACAAATGGGTGCATACAGCTGCTTTTTAGCTTCTAAAGACCAATATTCAGCGCACAGTTTAAAATTAAGGCTTGAAACCTAGACATATACAATCGAGAGCGACGCAACTCATATCTGGGCTGTCTCAACCAACGGCGAATCGGCAGTAAGTGTTTGGAAACAACAGTGGAGTCTATCGTTACGGCTTATACGAAGTGACAAATAAGAAGCCAGGAACTTTTAGTCTTTATGGAAGAACTGAAGCAGAAAAGAGGGAAAAAAGGGCAGAAGGTAAATAGTGCATTAACACTAGAACCGCGGGAAAATTCATTCAAGTTTTATAAAAATAATTCTCACCGGAATTTTTATTAAGAACTGCTTAAGCTATTTATTGAAAACATTTTTTTTTTGCTGAGCATATATTTAACTTATTTTACTAAGAGTTCTCTAGTTCGAATCCAAATTTTCCCATATGATTCCCATATGACCTCGTGGTGACGAGTCAAATTGACTCGTCACCGCGGTTCTAGTGTTAAAGAAATGTTAGCCAGACATTAGAAAATTTGGACTTACTAAGCTGTTTCTCTATATGTTAAGCTTCCCCCAAAAATGTAAATTGTAAAGTGAAGGATATTTTTCGCTATTGAACCTTTGGAAAATTTAAAAATTTAGAGATTTATAGGCTAACAATTTAGCATTAGTTGAGCGTTTAATACCACAATTTTTACAAACTTAATGTTCATTAATTAATATCTCCCAAGCGGACCTTAAAAGGGGTTTAAACATTAATTTTAAAATTTAGACTAATAATCGGACATAAAAAACTTCGAATCAGTTGTATGAATTGTTTTGTATACACATTTTTACTTTTTATTTCTATTTAAATATGACCTTTTATTCCTTGTTATATCGAAACAAACTTCAATATCCCAATTTTAAATGCAGCATAACAAGGGAATCATCTACACTAATCCTCGTATAATAATGTTAAGAATAACTATCTAATAGAAATAACGTGAACAAATTTACTTTGTACTTACATTTTGAATTAGGGCCTATTACATACAGAAATTGCATAAAAAATTAATTTCTTCAAATAGAAAAAATATCTGATTTTGTTGCTTAATAAATGTTCAGCGTTGTAGTCGAGTTTTACAATTAATAAAACTATGCACTGATACGATTAATGGTGAGATAGTTTTTCGAATTTAACGCCGTGTGGAAATTTTCGACATTGACCAAAATCATACCACATTATCGGGAAAAATGAAAACATGGGACGATAAAACAAAACCCTCTAAATAAGCCTTTTTCGCCTTTTTTATAAATTTATCTACTTTAGCCTTAATTTTAGCACACCAGCGTTTGTAGCATTAATTGACGCAATCTTTAAAACTTACTAATTTAGAAACTGCTTCATTTCCTTTTTGGTATACAAAAGCAGAAATTGCCAAAGCAGCCAAATAGAATACAAAAATACGTGCTTGTGTTTCCGATTTCTGTGCTTAGACGACAAGTGAAATTTTAGTCTAACATTGACCGTTAATATTGTGGTACTAGCCAGTCGTGCATTTTTTCGCCACACTTTTGCCTTTTATTAGGGGTGTCCGTGTTTTTTTCGACGATGGTACGCATTTTCTTAATAATGAGGACAATGTAAACATATCAATGTGTAATGATATACTTTGCATACGGGTGCAAAAATCTAGGTGAAAGCGGGTAGTCTTTCGCCGCTAAAATTTAAGAGTTTTCTTCACTTAAAATTTAATTGCAATCTAGCAAAAATTTTACACGAAATATCAGAAGAAAAAAAATAATTTAGTGTTGAGAAACTGCCTACTGGCGCCTCGATTTTTACATCCCTGGCTTCGCTAACAGCAATTTCATTTCAGATTAACGGAAAATCTATGTCTGTACGACACTTGAGAAAATAGATGCTTAAAGTTTTCCGTTTTAGTTATACCTGAAACGACTATTAAGAAACTTTATCTCTGTGAACTACGGACTGGACAACGAGATATCTTTAGAATTGAAAACGATTTAAAACTAGTATATTTTGCCATGTGAACTTCAGTTATTCCGATGGAGCTTGTTTAACGTAAAACACAAATTAAAAATTCTTAATCGATACTAAGTCATCAAATTGGCTTCCATTTTTATTTCAAAATTTTTTACTTTATGTACCGTAATTTCCTGCGTTTAATCCGTGGATCAAACAATTATTTTTCGACCCAGATATTTTATTTTGTATTTGAAGACAAGTATTTACGATGATCTAAGAAGTAACATTTTATTTCATAAAATTTCTGGGTCGAAAAATGACAGTTTGATCCGCAGATTATACGCAGGAAATTACAGTAATCGGAAAACTTCTGTTATAATATAAAGCAAAAAATTATTTTTAATTTCTGTCACGAATTCGAATTGCTTTAACGGAAATGGAAGGTAAGTTGGTAACCCCAGGGTTGATTTTCACCACTAAATTTCAATTGTGTCTCTTACTTTATTAAATTTCAGAAATGCTGCCATTAAATGAGGCAAGAAATACCATTAAAATTTAGTGGAGCAAGTAGTTATTTGGCGTGGAGAAGTCTGAAATCCTGAATCGAAATAACAAATCTTAACATGTGAGCACCACGTCAGTCACCGGTGACTGACATTAAACTTTCCATTTAGACTGCATCTTTCACCGATAACTGACAGTTTAAAATACGATGTAAAATTAAATACACACACACACACTCACATATATATATATATATAGTTTTACTTAATTACGGATTTTTTTAATTTACTTTTTTTGTTTTTATTGGTTACAATATTATACTTTTTTAATAATTACTTAAAATATTATAATTTTTTTAGCTTCAGTGTCAGTCACTGTGGCACTTAACGTGTTAATAAAGATTTCATCAACAATTTTAGACTTATAAGGGAAAAATCACTGCTGCTTAATAATTCAACTGCAGAAAAAAATATCCATGCATTCAAAAAATGCAATAAAATTATTTTGGTGGAAAACATAATTTATCTCTCCTGAAAGGTGAATAAGTAATAAACATTTATTTCAGAAATAATAAAAGAACAGCTTGATCTAAAATATTTAATTAAGCATAGTTAAAGAAATTTATCTCGCATTATGTCCGTAATTGTACAAGCGGCCACTCCACATATTATTTAATAAGAATTAAGAAGATATAACGTCAACGATTCCCCAAATAGTTCCATAAAGATAATGCTTCAAAATACTTACAAACTCGATTAGGCACTTAGCATGAAAGCGGAATTGATAGTAATTTGCTTCATTCCTTTTATTTTCTCACAGTTATGTTTACGATCGTTTAACAAGCATATTTAATCCGTCCCTGTCTTAAAGAGCACATGAAATATTTTAATAATAAATGAAATTTCTTCATTTCGTTCCTTTCATCGTGGAATTTGTCGTCTTTCGAAATCCTAATAGAATTTTGGTAATTACAGCTAATTTTGAATAGTCTTTATAAAGAAAATATTGATAAAATTTGGAAAATTGTATTTTCCTGAGTCAGATTAAATAAATTTGAATACCATTTCGAAGAAAAATCTAAATTCAATTTCAAATCTCATTAAACATTTCGTAACGGCCTTTTACGAAATATTTAACGTTTTGTCACCAGTATTTTAAAACGGAAGTTTCTGGCTTATTGAATCGAGAAAATGCTCCGAGCAGTGTTGCCAGTGGGCTACTTTTTTAAAATTCAGATTTCTTGATTGGCACCACTTTATGGAAATGGTAAGATTGTTTTGTTTTCGCCTTTTTTAAAGTATATCATTAAATAAGAGGCATTTTACCGTTTCGGATAAGTGGTGCCAGTCGAGAATCTGAATTTCAAAAAAGTAACCCATCTGGCAACACTGGCTCCGAGGCAAATTTCGGAATTTAAATGTATATGTCAAAAATCGGAAATTAAAGTTAGTTATGATTAATGGAATGTTTCTTTACCTACACATCACTGGACTAACATTTCTTCAAGTGTTCCCAATTCCCTACCTCCATGCGTGCAATTTAAATCTGAGCCTAATATAAAGAAAAAAAAAATATGCCATTTCGGGTATTTTAAAAATGATTATTTGGTAGATAATATTTAATCAAAACTAACGCTTTGCTAAGCATTGGGGAAATGTTTTTTTTGATAAAAAGAAAGAAAGGTATGCTGGTTTGGCAATCTGTCTCTCAAAATGAAATGCTATCGTTCCTTGGTCTTACCATTGTAGAAGGAAATGTAAAGAAAAAAAAGGAAGTATATTATGGACTAAATTTTCTCCGCTCAGACATAATTGTTTCGCGATTAAGTAATTGAATTAAGTATCCTTGATTAAGTAATTATTCACATAATTTAATCTTTATCATTGTGCGCGCGGCAGCGCGCAACAATAATATGATTGAGCGATAATGCACACGGATTTTTCAATTTTTCTTTTTGCAATAACTAACTAAATACTTATCCAATTTTGATGATTTTTTTTTTAAATGTTCGTCTGACCAAGAAGCACAACATAGCACAAAAATTATTTTTTTATGGCATACTGTAGGTGTACTGTAGAGTATTCTGAAAATCGGACAAAAATTTTGTGTCACTTTTCTCGACAACTACTAAAGATAAAAACTTAATTTTTTTTTTAAACAAAAGACAAACTTTTTATCTCGAGGTAGTCATCGAGAAAACGTTATTTCGCTGGGCGGTTTTATGAAATTGCGTATTTTCCAAACTTGGTCATAAATGGGTATATCTAACGTTCTATTGCAGATAGAATGTTGCGGTAAAGTTTATTTTAAAGATTTTGCGATGCTAATTAATCCTGCAAAAATTCATAGCTTTACGTTAAACAGTTTTTTTACAAGATGAAATAAAAGAATAGCAGTCATCAATCTAAGGTACTTGTGATCATCGGAGAGAAAAACCAGTTACACTATTCGATTAAGCATAAAAAAATACAGAATGCTTTTTTTTCTCTTATTTTTAACTTAATTTTTTAACGAATTATGAATTTTTTTGTAATTTTTGACATGCTGATTTTTGTCATTTTTTAATGAATCATTTACTGAATAATTATCCACGGTGTCTAGCCCTGGTGGCTGTCAAATTTGATTTTTAATTTTAAATTAGGCAATTTTTTGCACCATGCCAAATTTATATTTTATCCATTTTTTTCATTTATTTATATTTTGTTTTTAGCACAATGGCATCAATGGCAAAAATGCCTGGCATACCTGTCAAATATTGGGGCCCTGTACTTTAACAAAGTGTATTTATTATAAGTATATACCGTATTTATTCTAATAGAATGCGCCCTCTAATAGAGGCGTCTTCTAATAAAGTGCGCACCTTGGTGCTGATTGAAAAAATAAATATACGGAAACGATATAGTAGATAAGTAGAAAACGATTACTTAAATGCATTATCGAGGATTCTCATCGATCAAAATAGAGATATTCTATCAAAGCGATGGAGTGGCGATGCAGCAAAAGTTTCAAATTTTGAACAATGTACCACTCCTGTAAACTATAGCGCCAAGGATATGCACTAGGGTGGATCGAAAAGTATAGGAAAAAATTTTTTTTTAGAAATCACTATCGGCGCGGGGTGCAAAAGTTGCCTTTTATGTATACTAGTTTACAGTATTTTTTTTATTAAAATCTATTTATATCTTCCGGTGCCCCAAGCGCCCCAAAAATAATTAAAAATTGAGTTTTTTATGATTTCTTTTATATTTTTTTGTTTTATTATTTTTTCTTAATTACTTTTGGCGCGGGGTGCAAAAGCTATCTTTTATCTATCTTAGCTTACATATTTTTTAAAAATAAAATTCATTCATATCTTCCGCTGCCCCAAACGCCCCAAAAATAGTTTAAAATTGAACTTTTCTTGAAAAAATTTTTTGTTGTTTTATTTTTATTTTTATTTTTATTTTATTTTATTTTATTTTACTTTTTGAAATTCATTTGGCACTGGGTTGGAAAGTTGTTATTACAATACTACATAACTCTGCAGTTCCGATATATTTTTTTAATCAAAATCCATTCACATCTTTGATGCACCAATTATAATTAAAAACTGAAAATTTTACAAAATGTATTAAGAATTATAATTTACGAAAAATACTTACAAATTTTGAAAACAGTTTAATTAATAACGTATAAGGTTATAAATAACTTTAATTTTACAATAATAAGCGACATATAAATTTAAAAATCAAAGCATTAAATCATAAAACTGACAAAAATCGAACTTACATAGAAAAATGTTTTACATCCTTCAATTTGGAAATTTACATATTTTTAAAGTTTGTAATCTTTTTTGGTATCAAAGTGTTTTATATGGCTTCTTGATTTTATTCTATTCAATATAAAACCGTGTCTCTTTTCTTGTCCAGATACAGTTTCTGATGCCTCAGACACTAGTCGAACGCATCTTTCAACCGCTTGGGTATGGCATGGATATTTTGACCATTCATTCGCTTTTACAACTTTTATCATATTCTCAATTTCTTCGCAAGGCACATTCATCAAAAAATGTGGTTCAAAACGTCCAACTCGTTGCCAGTCAATAAGTTCAAAATAATCTTTCGCTTTGAAGTTTTTTGGGGTACTTTGAAAATTCTCACTTCTGGTGATTTTCTCTGTTTATTTCTAGCATAAATTAGCTTTCGCACTGCTAAAGATCTGATATGCTCTGTGTTATCTGTGAGAATTGACAATAGCAAATTTTCAAGGTGGTAAAAAAAAAAAAACTATTTCGTTGAATAACAGCATCTACGATCTTTCTTAAATTGGGTTCCAAATATCTAGAATAAGTGATAAGTTTCCAAATATGACGCGCTCCTTTAGTTATGATTGGCTTTGTTTTGATATGAAACCATATAGGTGCATATACCTTTATAATATATGTTGTAAGAGTAATGAGATTATCAGAAGGATTTTCTGTAGCCACTTACAACCTTAAAATTCTACACGCAGTTGTTAGCCATCTTGGGTGAGAAATTGGTCGAGGTTTCATTAATGCCAGGTCAGAACCACATTCAACACTTGATATTGCTATGTAAATATCATATAAATATTGCTGGTCATTGCTGAGAACTCTTCTATCTATGTTGTCTTCCAAATAATAAAGTATAAAAAGTTTATTTTATACATTTAATAAAATACGATTTACGTTAGATAAATTATTCTGTAACTGTTAATTTTACTTGTATTTTTTAGCTCAAAATTTGCATGAAACTCGATTTTCGGCAAATAATTAAAAGTTTTGGGGCATTGGAAGAAATTTATCAAAGTCGAAAATTATTTGGATGCATGCTAATATACTATAAAATGCATCTTTTTTATCCCGCTGATAAAATAATTTAAAATAAATTAAAAAAACAAAAATTTAAATTTTTTATAAAATTTAAAAATTTTTACTATTTTGGGAGCGCTTGGGGGAACCGGAAGATATGGATGGATTTAAATGTAAAAAAAAGATTGAACTAATATATATATAAGGCAACTTTCGCAAACTGCGCCAAAAATAATTTTAAAAATATTAAGAAGAGAAAAAAAATTATAAAATTTATAAAAATTTCAATTTTTAACTATTTTTGAGGCGTTTGGGGCACCGGAAGATATGAATGGATTTCAATAAAAAAACATCTGTGAATTAGTATGCATAAAAGGCAACTTTTGCACCCCGCGCCGATTCGATTATCCGAATTTCGATTTTTCGATCCACCCTAATATGCACACTGTTAAAAATCTGCTGCATTTTGCTGTAACGCACTCCCCTGCTTGTATAGAAAACGGTTATTTGGCCGTGAAATGGCGCTTTCTCGTTGGTTGGAATAGAGATATTATATACAAGTGGTGGAGGGCGTTGCAGCAAAATTCAGCAGATTTTTAACAGTGCACTGTTAAAAATTTGACCCATTTGTTCCAGAGTCACTCCACAGCTTTTATAGAATGTCTCTTTATGGCCAATGAGAATGCTCCATAACACAGTAAAGCAATCGTTTCCTATAAAAGCGGTGGAGTACGTTTTTAATAAGTCCGTAATAAATACGGATTAAGAAAAAAAAGAAGCATGGTTTTTGTATCAAACTTTACTCTTGCATAAAAAAAGTTCCTAATTTTGGCAAAAATAATGGATATTTGAATGAAAAATCTATTCTTTGAAAGGATTTATTATTTTATTCACTTTAGTAAAAAACTGATTTTTATTTTTTTTTTTTTTTTTTTTTGAAAACCACCGTAGAATTTTGGTATAGAAAAACCTGTTTAAAAATTTTTTTTAATTTGTAACACCAGAGTATTAGAGTATGTAGCATTTTTTAATTTCAATTCAAATAAGATTTTGTTTTCTATATATAAAATACAAAACAAGTTGTGCAGTATCCCTATGGAATATGGAAAAATAGAAGGACTAGTGAAAAATGCTCCAAGGAGCAGTGCAAAAGCAGAATATGATTTTAATTGAGCATTAAAAAGTAATGGACAAGTGCTTCTGTTAATTACTGAGCATGAGGAAGGATAAGGGATCCCTTCTTGGCTACAACTCACTTCAATGCCAACTTTGAAAAAATCATATTTGCGCTTTTTCCGTGAAAACAAATCAGTCGCAGTTACTATAAAAATGTATAGTGTAAAGACGTAACCAGTAAAGATGCAGCTTAATTAGACATAAATGTAAAGGAAGGCGACATAATGCCAGATACCTAGTTCCTGCAGGTATCACATTCATGCACTGCCACCAAGCATACCCTAAGTGTATAATTGCACAGAAAATTGATTTGTAGTATAGTGCAGAGTGAACAGTGCAGTTAACATCAGAGATGTAGTACAGGCTATACGCCGTACACCTTCTGGACTTTTAATAGAACACCATATACCCTCTGTTTTTCAAGAAAGCTTATAGTATACACATTCTAGAATATCCCTCTGCTTAGAGCATATATCTTATGTTATTTTTATGACTACACCCCTGATTAACATCTAAAGCACGGTGGAAAATTCTACTAAAGAACCGCAAATTTCTTTTATATGGAAAAAGCGCAAATATGATTTTTTCAAAGTTGGCATTGAAGTGAGTTGTAGCCAAGAAGGGATCCCTTATCCTTCCTCATGCTCAGTAATTAACAGAAGCACTTGTCCATTACTTTTTAATGCTAAATTAAAATCATATTCTGCTTTTGCACTGCTCCTTGGAGCATTTTTCACTAGTTCTGTTATACTTCTCTTCCTATTTCATCCCAACTACCTGAGGGGAGATAATTAAAATTAAACAAAAATTTTAGAGTAAAGAGCACCTTTTGTGATATTTACTTATACATATTATGATATTTATTTATACTGATACTTTACTTATTGTGTTTCCTTATTATACCATTTACTATTTACATTGTTAAATTTCTTATTATTTGTATAACTCTATCATAAAGTGTGTTATTATATAAAAATATGATTTATAAGAAGCTTTTTACCAAATCCAAAAGTGGAACTATAACGCTTACAATTATGGGACCTTTAAAAAGTAACCTTTAACCTTTTATAAGGACCTTTAATCTTTAATAAGAAACTTTAAATTTTAAAGTTACTATTTTTTTAAACGTGTAATAAATGTTTGAACAGTACTGAATTCCAAGCAGCTGCACTATTCCTCTTAGAAGTTTTAAGCATATATATATATATATATATATATATATATATATATATATATATATATATATATGTATATTCTTATATTTGTTTTCTGGTAAATAACCACCGCTGTACGTAATGATCAATACTTTTATAAGCAGAAAACGATATAAACATGACGTAACACTTTCGGGGAAGGAAAATGTGTACGGAGAAAAACGCTCCACTTCCACTCAAAAGGTATAGTAAGGCTGAACAATTTTTTAATATAAGCATTATACTGGAATCCCACTGTCAATTCCAGATATTTTAAAAATTATCCGTAAGACCAGGACAATACACTATTTTCACCATATTTCATTATTTATAAATATTTTTCTATTAAATTTTCTGGTAGGAAATGTAATTAAGCATATTAAATAAATATTCAGTCGTACAAACAATGAAAAAATATAAAGCTAAATAAGAATAAAAAGAATTATTAAATGTAAAATGTAACCGATGATATAATTATTAATTGAATATTTCGTAAAAACTTAATTAAGAAACATGATTTTTAGTGCATTACTCACTTTTTTATTTAAAGTTCGAAATAAAAATTGTTTCTTCTTTTATGAAAAGAACGATCATCCTACTTCTTAACGTGTTGCACATACACGTATTTACAAAACCATTGCAAATTAACTTTATCTTTTTTTTAAAATTTAGCATAAGAATGTGTGACCGTTAATGAAAAGTAAATGAAAAATCTCGATGGTGAGAAGTTAATTTAATTTAATTTGAATTTATTCTTTTTAACTCTATATTTTTACCAGACATTTGTAGTAATATTATATGTTTTCAATATGTGCTTGTAGTGTAATTTATTATCGAAAGACTAAAATGGAAATTAAATGAAATGTAGCTATACTATTCTAAAAAACTACTGGAAGTTTTTTAAAATTAACTTTAATTAAATTAAAACCTAATTTCAACGTTTTTTGTGTAGACATCATAACTTGGTGGTAAAGCATCTCGCTAGTAAATAGAAAGGTGTCAACTCAAACCCCGTTTCTCGAACTTGAAATTTTCATATTAAGATGGATTTAATAAGACGAAATTTCGTATTTTTGGTCAATTTAAGGATTTATATTATTAGGGTTTTGTTCATCTGACATTCAATTATTTTTTGGAATTCAATTTTCTTTCTGTTTTAAAAAATTGCGATTTATTAAAGATTAAGATAAAACTATTTTTTGTTTTTAAAATCTTCCTCACATCTCTTTATCAATTAGAAAGAATGCATCGATTTGTCTGGTTTGAAATGTATCTTTTTTCATTTTTAGCATGTTACAACTTTAATTTCAGAATTTTTCACGTAATCGATTTGAGAATAAATTGTAACTAAATCTCCCTTGTCTAAAAAAAAGCATAAATCGAAGAACAATTTTACCAATTACTTGTAAACTTTTACTATATAATAATATGAAAAAAATGTCTGGAAAGCGGATTAAGAAAAAAAAAGATCAATATTTCGTTTCGAAAAATTCTCCTTAAGAACGATTTACATTCTGTCAGATGATCATTGAATATGGGTATAATACAATTGACAAGGGAATAGCATAATTATATCGATGGTTGAATACGAGATTAAAAGATAAGAAGTGAATAATATGTTTACATATACTTCATTAATTTCCTTCCAAACATTCAAGAAAAAAAAGTAGCTTTTTTCTATTTACAGTAAATTTTAAGCTTTCACTAAAGAGATAAACTTTTATATTGAGATATTACGTTTGTGAGATATAGATTAGATTGTTAATAGCTAGAACTTCTTAGCATCGATTCATAAAAATTATAAAATATGGAAGTCATTACCTAGGTTAATCTTTCATTCCTTTAATTGCAATTCCTTGAAAGCACCAATATTTTTTCAAGAGCTTTTTTTTGAAAAAGCTAGAATAATTCAAATTCGTAAATCTTTTTATTATTTTTTTCTACAGACATTAAAATTTAAGACTTTACTAAGTAGATAAACGCTTGATGAATGGGAACGTTTTATAGAAATATATAGATTAGACCAGTCATGCACAACCTTTTTAACGAGAAAATCATTTCCACCAGAATATTTGAAAAGCGGAGTTTCTTTTCTTTAATCTCAAAGTTTCTGTCATTACTATAAGGAAAATTATTCTGCATAAAAATAGTGGTATCATTTTGGCCCGCGGGCCAGAGGCTGTGCACCCCTGGATTAGACTGATATGAGGTAGAGCTTTTTCACTTCGATTTATTACAATTTAAAAATTTAGAAGTCATTACGTAGATTTAATAGCTCATTGCTTTAATTTTTAATTTTATATATAAAACTAGCCACCCTTGGCGACCAGTTTGGTCTCTTTTGAATGTATACTAAACGTTAAATCATAGTGCTTTTATTCATATTTTATTGTACTTGCTCATTTTTTTTATCAAATTAAAAAATTCTATTTTAGAAATAGACACAGATGCCACATTCTTACCACTCTAATGCGATTGCAACAAAATGGCAATTATATGTGCCTTATATGGTAACCCGGCTTTTGTTATTTATTTATTAAGAAGTTGTTTGTTTGCTTTTATTTAAATGATATAAATTGTTGTGTTCTATAATTATTAATTAATTTTTTTAATGACTATTTCCTTTTAAAAATAATAGGAATTAGTTTTAATAGGGATGAGATTTCCGCTTTTTTGCACACCAGTAAAATCTTAGAGAAAATACTATATTTTTAAATCGGAACATTTTTATGATTTAAAATAACAACATTTTCTCTAAGATTTTACTGGTGTCCCAAAAAGCGGAAATCTCATCCCTATTTTAAAAAAGTATGTATCTGGTATTTGAAAACCGAATTTTTCCCAAATTGGCGTCAGAAAAATAACGCGCCAATGTGGTGCATATATGACATCTGTGCTGATAAATCAAGAACTCAGTATTTTTATGCAAGCTTGGCACAGATAATAAATCGCCAAATATTTTACCCGTGGCATTTTTTCATATTTCATTAATTATTTAAAATATAATAATCTAATCCTTTCACTCTTTTCATTTATAATACACTATCTGAACTGCCCGGCGTTGCCCGGGCCCGTGATGTTATTCAGTTTTCAAATGTGTTATTTGTTTTCTAAATGACCTTTAAATTAAACTCAAATTTCTATGATTTTATATCTTTAAGTCCATTTTGTCAAAATTTATATTTTTAAATGGAAAAATCGTGAAAAGTTATTGAATTTAAAACACATGCTGTTTGGTATTTTATTCTCTATGTAATTGGATTTTTTGGAAACTATGCGTACCGAAAGCGAAAGAAACTGCGACGGAACACTCGGGTTTTTACTGGATTCGTAAAAATTGTCACATATTTTATTTTGTAAAAAAATAACTTTATTCATACGAAAGTTCCAAAGTTTTCGTAAGTAATGTAAATCTGGTTTATTGAAAGGCTCTAAAAAGACTGTGCTAAAATAAGGACATTTAGTTACTTTTAGCGTAGGAAAAATGTATTCTCGCTGAGCCGAAATGCGATTCGTGTTTGCGGTGTCTTTGAACAGGTTAAATATCGTATTTTATTTAAACAAATTGCACCATAGATTATAAAAGTATTTTAGCTTTAAGAAAATATTTTCGGTTTTTCAGGACGTATACAATTGCGCCATGCAAAGGTAAAACCGCAATGACATATCTGGTTTTTATTGATTTCGTCAAAATTTTTCGCACTATTTATTTTGTAAAAAATATTTCTACTCGTCTGTATGTTTTAAATTTTTTTAAGAGGGTGTAAATTTGGTCTACTGAGATGCTTTTAAAAGATTGTGCTGATATACGTACGCTTAAATACTTTTAGCGTAGAAAAAATATTCTATTTGTGAGTTGTAAAGTGACCTCCTTGTGTATTTGAAAGGGTTAAATCTTACCTTTTAAAAACCGATTGCATTTTAAGCTTTGAGAATATGTTTTTTGTTCGCCGGTACCTATAGGATTGCGCTTTGCTGAGGCAAAACCGCAACGTAAATGATTTGTTTTTATGGATTTCATCAAATTTTTCGCGCATTTTTTTTTTTTTTTTTTTTTTTTTTTTTGTAAAAAATATTTGCATCTGTCCGAACGTTTCGAATTTTCTGTAGGGAGTATAAATTTGTTCTATTGAGAAGATTTTAAAAGATTGAGTTGAAATATGGACGTTAAAATAATTTATCATAGAAAAAATATCCTCTCTGCGTGTTGCAAAATGACCGTCTTTTGCGAGTTTATTTGAAAGAGTTAAAATCGAAATATTTTACAAACAATTACACCATCGGTTAGAAGAAAGTTTCAACTTTAATATCCTTTATTTTGTTTGCTTATATTTTAAAAATTACACCCTGAAAAAGCATTGACAAAATGCAGAAAAATGGTTTCGGAAAAAAACGACTCTTTTTGAATCGTTAACTGCAACATTATTTCGAATAGATTATAACATTTGAGAGCTAAAAATATGATATTTCGAAATATGTCTGTTACGTTTAACTGCGCTGAGCAGTTCGGTTAATTTGGATTTAAACAAAATGATCCAAAAACAAAAATAAACGCGGATAAATGCTTCTTCTTCCGTGTAGGTGCGTAAAAAGATTTGTGCGCATGTGCAAACGATTACTTTCCCCGAACATTAAAAAAATGCCTTTTTGAAGAAAGTGAGTTCCACTTCGTAATTAATATAGCTGAAATTAATCAAAATATTAAAATTCTGAGCTTCATGTGCATCAGGAGACATATTGGGCTACTCTCATAAAAATGTTGAGCTTCGTACGTCCCATAGATTTTGCTAGCTATCGCAGACACACAGAGACAGAGCGATTTGTTCTTTTATTAGTATAGATATTTTTTATTGTAAATTGTCTCCACAAATAATATCTGCTCATTAAAGCTGGTTGACAAGAAAACTTGTCACATAAAACGAACAAAACTTTTAAATTTCAACACCGATATTCTAGTTTGTAATTTTTCGCATTATCTAATCTCGAATTTTGAGCGAAAAAATAATTCAAAATTACAATGTGGAAGAAACGGGTATTAAAGAAAATTTTAAAAACTGTAAAAGAAGCGCTAGGATAACCCCTTGGGGACGAGTGACACGTATACGTGCCGTAAAAAGGCTTAAGAATCCTTGTTTATCCCCCCCTCCCCAAGTAAAATTTTACTTTAAAATTTGCCTCACTTAAATGGAGCATTTTTTAAAATTTAGCAAGGCACAACATTATTTTTTAAAACCGGCGACAAAACATTAAGAATTTCGCAAAACGCACCCGTCGCAAAGGCGTTAATGGGTTAACACACGGAAAAATTACGTGTGTTTTTATTTATATTTTCAAAACATTATAACATATTTCTCGTTACAAAAGCATTGCATAAAACAAATTCCTATTTTGTTACTTTTGCTATCTGTCTGACTCCATTCACAGAAATTTCTCTATTTTAACCCTTTAACGTTCATTGGTTTCGCCACGAAACCACAAAATTTTAATTCCGATACGCAACACTGACACCGGTATTTTTATCTAAAAATATCCCTTTTATTTTGTATGTGAGAAATCATGTTTTCTTATTTAGAAATATTTTTGTTCTTAATTACCGGTGTCATTCATTTATTTCGATATCTTAGCAATAAAAATGCTATGATCGTTAAAGGGTTAAACATTATTTATATTTGTAAATATAAATGTATTTATATTAAAATGTGTATCTTGTAGGTTTTACCAGAACTGTAGAGGTTAAGGTACGAATTAGCAGTATATTGACGGAATATTGTTACAGTACCTGATTTTTTAAAGATAATACAAATGCTTAATAGAATATGTTCAGCTAATTATTTAAACACTTAGTGCAAAATGTAGCGTTCTTAAGTAAATGCTTTTATAAGAAATTATAAATACTTTAAAATCATTTTAAATTGTAGATTAGTATATTTCTACTTGAAATTGTAGTCCTAAAGTTAAAATTCATATTCGATATTAGAAACCTTTTAAAAGCTGCTTTCGCTATTCGAGTAGAGTTATTTTATGAAAAGTTACTAAGAATAGTATTTAAACATTTGCCAATTTAATGTAAAATACAAATACTGTAATTTCCAGCGTATAATCCTCGGATCAAACAATTCTTTTTTAACCCTTTTCGGCACACTGTGTCACGTCTGGGATACCTACTTTTAATTCCAGACATGCAAACGGCACCAATAATATTTTAATAAAATTTTGCTCTTACAATAAAAGCTTAAATTAGGGGATTCAAAATATCTAAAAAATTCGTTCGTGAATTCCAGTGTCAATCGACAATTTTTCATTTTAGTGACAGATTTTGTCAGCGCCGGAAAGGGTTAACCCAGAATTTTTTTTTAAAAATAAAATGTAACGTTTTAGATCGCGGTAAATATTTCAATTCAATAACTAAACAAAATTTCTAAGTGGAAAAAAGAATTGTTTGATCCGTAGCTTATACGCCGGAAATTACGGTATTGTTAAATTTTGACAAGCTAAACCATTAAACTTCAAACTTATATGAAACATATTAACAATCTTAAGGTCATTATTGTTCATTTATTTTCTCTTAACAAATACTTAGAACAGGGCATGAAATTTCAGCTCAAAAGGTTCTCGCCAGGCTAAAATATTTACTCGCCACTACAGGTCTGCACGGGCCGAAATTTCCAGGCCCGAGCCCGGCCCGAAAGTTAAAATTTCGGCCCGAACTCAGCCCGGCTCTGGTTAATTTCTATAGAACATTGATCTTTACTCTAGAGGAAGAGTTCAGACCAAAAAACTTATCTTAGTCTTTTTTTTCCTTTCTTTCATGTTTATTATAATCTTTATTTATGCAGAAGTGCCATAGGCTGCGATTTTTACAATTTAATGAACCTTTGTTTGTTATCTGTAAATGTTTCAATTATCATTAGTATTATTAATACATTAAAAAAAACCTAAGAAATGGTACATGGTAAAAGTAAAATCTTCTAAGAATCTAAGACATAGGAAAGAAAACATACGTTTCCTTCTTAGCAGATGTAAATGTTGAATATATACATTTTTCGCGCATTGTTGTTTTCATTTTGCATAAATGAACAGTTTAAAAAAAATTGCAGTTTTCAGTTTCAACAAAAATTCCGTCATAATCATGTTTTTTTTTTTTCTCTCTTTTTAATGTGTTTAATTCTATTTTAAGACGCCTAGTAATCTAAGATTCTTTAAAAAGGATAAATTCTAATGTTTATTTCAAGAATAATGACGACTTAAAAGTATATGTCTATTTTGCAAAAATTTTTGGACCAAGCCAAACTTTACTGATTTATGAACTGACTTTTCCACGTCGAGAAAAAAATTTTCATACGGGAAGATTCAACAGGAATTGATTATTTTGGTCAGTGAAGACAAAGAAGAACGAAATTAGTCTAGGCGTCATACGGAAGAAATAAGTTAGGCTCGGCCCGGCCCGAACTCCAGGAAAAAAAATTAAGGCCCGAGCCCGGCCCGGCCCGAAGAGATTATTGACTAGGCCCGCCCGGCCCGGGCCGAGTCTTCAGAAACAAGGCCCGAACCTGGCCCGAATGCCTTTAATGAAAATCGGCCCGAACCCGGCCTGCGGGCCGGGCTCTGGCCGAGGCCCGGCCCGTACAGACCTCTACTCGCCACTATTTACATTCATTCAGATAATAACGTCAGCCTCCACACCTGCGCAGAAAATGAAATATTTATAACAAATTTAATTTAAATTGACGATTATTAGAAGGAGCTGTCTGTTAAATCCAGAATATTTTACATTTATGAAAAATATGGATACTAGGTGACGCTTATGGGCTTAGATGGCGAAACCTGAATCTCTTCGCGCAGGGGTGAAAGCGATCTAATTCGGTTATTGGCGCGTGCGCGTTACGATAGTGGGGAAGGGGAAAATGCAGACAGGGTAATTTCATTCCTCTGTCAGAAAGACGAAGGAATAGGCGACGCAGCATTTTTACTTCTTTTGGAAAATAAATACCATCGCTTCATTTTGAAATACTTCCGTGTATCGATGTGCATAGTTTGATTTGAAGCACAACATTTTAAAAGACGAAACTCACTCGCCAACGGTAAATATTTACTCGCCAATGGCGAGCTGGCGAGTGGGAATTTCGCGCCCTGACTTAGAATGTTCAGAAATGTTTAATTGCCACCTTAAGTAAATATGTGTGAATACAAGAAAGAGGATTTGGTAGTAAATTTCCTAATACGCGAAGACATTTTTTACAACAGCTATTTATAATATTTATTTTATTTTATTATTTATTTTATATTCCTCGATCAGTGTTTTTGAAATTCACATGCCTCGTCCAAACATTCATAAAATTCATGTTCATACATATCGTCTCTCTTTTTTTTTTTTTTTTTTTTTTTACTTGACAAGTTTTGAATTGAAAACAGAAGCAAAACAGTAAGAGATGAATAATGAATACCAATAACTAATTTAATGTGATGTTATACGAGCATATGCCAGCATATGAGATGTTATATGTTAATGATGTCATATGATGTTACATGTGATATTATAAGTTTTTAAAGTTAAGGTTGCATTTGAGCTTCAATCAAGGTCGTAGCTAGGAGGGCGTTAGGGGGTTCAGCCACTAACCCCCATAAATATTTTAGCCTCCTCTGGAAAAGATTCCAAGGTCATCAAATGATTTTCTGTTCCTGAAATCCAAAAGAAATTCTGTTAAAGAAACGAATTTAATTTTGAAGAATTTGCAGAATTACTAAATCGTAGTATTTGTGAAAAAAGTGCCAATAAGTGTTTCAACACTTATTTGTGTTTCAACCTATTTAGTTTCAACACTTATAGTCTATTTGCAGTTATGAAGCGAATAGGTTGTATAATTTTGAACTAGTTATCTATTCGAAATTTTCATTCTTCATCCTTTTTTTTTCTTAGTATAAAATAAAGTTATTACAAACAGTTTAACCGCTCCTCTGATTTGCCCGTACGTCATACAAGTAACGTGCTTTTTGCCAATCATGATTTGACCGTACCACCTACGGGCTTTCATATTCCAATCATGATTTATTATTCTACTCAGTAATTTTTTTTTTTTTTTTTTTTTTTTTTTTTTTTGTAAATTTTATATTTTTTTAATTCGAGCATTTTTCTGATTCGATTGGGCAAAAATTTCTGTTTTGAAAAATGGATGATAAAAAATTAAAAATTCTGTAAAAGACGTGAAAAAACAAGCATTATTTCAAAGTTTTCTTTTAAAAATACTGATTAATTAAGTGATTAATAAGAAACATGAACACAATGTTTCTTTTGTGCTTGTCTGAAAAAAAGAGAGAAAGAAAAAATGTGACTCATCCCCTGCATTTTCTCGAGTTCTCTTATTATTAACTTCTAGCTACAAACCTAACTTTACTATTGGTTGAAATTCATGCGTTAACTTTTTGAGATACATACATGTCATGCCTAGTTCTAGTGAGTTATATTTTGGTCAGTCAGTGAATCACAGACTCGTTTAGATGAATGAGTCGTATGTGGCTGTTGATACAGATTTTTCTTGATGTAAACTTGTCACATAAACCCTAGATTAAGACGGAAAACCTACGGCATGTGACGTAATAGTTTCGGCATGGCGTTGATGGATGCGTTAAAAGAAAAGATAACGGAAATTAACAAAATGTAGGAATTTAAACAAGTAATACTTTTCTCTTTTAATTTTTAATTTCCTGAAATCAAAGAAATTGAAATGCAACTTATTGAAGAAAAATCTATTTGAATAAAGGCTTAATAATATTGCGTTACATTTAAATCATAAAAATCATAAATTGCATTGTATCGTTAATCATATTAATAAAGACTTTAATCTGAATTCAGGACTTTAAATTATTAAGAAACAATTTATTTAAAAATTTGTATATATTTTTTAAATTATGTTCACCAGAAAATGTTGAAAGAGAAAATTGGTTTTTCCAATGTTGTACAAAAATTAGCCTTCTTAATTTTTAGTTCTTAATCCTCTTGGGGACGAGCAAGACCGACACGTGCCGCAATAGAGCTTAAGAAACCTTGTTTCACTCCACCAGAAAAAATATACTGCAACATTTGTGTTATATAATCGGAGCATCTTCTGGATTTAAAAAGTCACAAATTTTTGTTCTTTAAAACCAGTGACAAAACATTAAAAATTTCATAAACGTTTCCGATCGTGAAGGGGTTAATTTATTTTTTAGTAATGTAAAATATAGAATTTTACAGTGAAATTCAAGAAACAACAGTGTAATCAATCAAAAAAAAAAAAAAATCCAGTATTATAATAACAGGCATAAAAAA
Source organism: Maratus speculifer (assembly GCA_964019185.1). NCBI lineage: Eukaryota > Metazoa > Arthropoda > Arachnida > Araneae > Salticidae > Maratus > Maratus speculifer. The sequence goes on from OZ025295.1 coordinate 399,735,070, forward strand.
CATGCACAACCAAATTATTAACAAAAATTTTATTAAAAAATTGTTGATTTATTTTAAATATATTCATAAGAAAATGTTGAAAGAGAAAATTGGTTTTTCCAATGTTGTGCCAAAATTAATTATAGAAAAACAATGGCAATTTATGCATTGAATCTAACTTATATTATTGAGCCAAAGGTGCACTAAATCAGTTTTTAGCAATTTAAGATATTTGCGAGAAGACATTAAAAATTCAATTTCATTTTCAATGTAACCGAATTATGTTTACTGGACTCCTTTTGACAACGTTATAAACTCATAAACATAAATACTCACCAGTCCCCATTAACCGTCATGTAATACAATGCTTGTGGTTGTCCCTTTAATTAAATTATTTATCCGATTTTCATAAAATTTGAAATGTCTCGAAAAAATTATGCAACAATTATGTATTATACCGATATATATATTAACGTAGATATATTAACCGATTCATTTGGGTAGAGTTTGCTTTGTTATATGCAGACAGACGGACGAACTGAACGATGACTATGGGTGCTACGTATTTATATAATTACGAATGCCCCCAAAAAGGGTTAAAAAGTTAAATGACACCATGGAACCATCCACAAATTCAAAATTTACTCATCATTTTTTCATTCGACATCTTCCGATTACCGTCACTGTATTAATAACTTTATTTTATTTTATTTGGAACAACTACAATCATTTTGAAGAAATTTCACTCAAAATATTAAAATTTAAAATGAAAAATATTTAGAAAAAATCACATATGAAACAAGGCCCTTGCGCACTTAGTGAATTGGCCGATCACCTCTCAGCGTTTCGCAAACTGGCTGAGCACGAGTTTGGTCGCAATACACATACAGGAAAAAACGAAACAATTTTTTTCTTATTAACCTTCCTACCCTGTTCAAATTTTGCTCAATCTTGATAAAAACCTTTCCCACCAGAATTGTTATTTAAAACATTTTAATATATTTAATTGACTTATTGGTTTAAATCTGTTATTGAACTTTGTTTATGAAAAAAGTTCTGGTTCGAATCGTATAAAACGAATTATAGTTCAGGGTAGGAAGGTTAATCTAAGCATCTGGGGAATTGCTTAGTTACGTGAGAGGAATTAGAACGAGAAGCCTGCAGTTGCTCAATTTTTGTTATACACGCTTTACTGCTTCTGTATTATGGTATTAATCATTCTTTTTGCACGAAAGACAATTTCATTACATAGGCAGGATTTCAGAGGTTTTTGAGTAGCAGTCATAAGATTGTTGCAAAAAGTGATGTTTTCCTGAATAATTCGGTTACAAAAGCACTATAACACTATGTGATACGCATTGTGCCTGTACTGTTCTTACATTTGTCAAGATGGTATGCGATTAAGAATAAATAGCCAAAATGAATCATATAAAAATTGCGCACAATTTGGTGGATCAGATACATGTCTTCAGTACAGGGAGACCACAGGCGACTATTTTTTTTTAATTATAAGCTCATACCATTATTTTTTTTAAAAATGTATTTTTTAATATATTTCGCTTGAAAAAGCGTATTTAAGCAAAAAGAAAAGCTTACCAAAGACTATTTAAGCATTTTTTGTTTTGGAAAAGTGGCGCGAAATAAAATTAAAATATAGTCGATTGTTGCAACCCTGTCAGTAGAATATAATGCTATATCTTCCCGAATAATTGCGTTTATGTTTCCATACTTTGGCGACAGCATTTGCATGTTTGTTATTTTTAATAGATTTTATACGGTTTATTAAAGATATATTGTTTATTTAGTTCATTTTAATCTTCTACATCAAAACAGGATTTTGCATCAAACTTATTTTTCTGGCTTGAAAAAATATATCTTTTAACATATAAAATTTCGTAAATTTTAAGGGGTCAGGGCTTGAAAACTTTTCAAAAAATCCAATTTTTTTTCAATGATTTATTTTGATTATTTAATTAATTCAGGACTCGGTGCAAAAAACCGCATAAAAATATTCGGATTTTTAACGGAGTTAAAAATCCGAATAGATATATAAGCTTTTATGTATCAACACTTTTAAAACCGCACCCATTTAATTTCAACTTTAAGTCGCGTTTTATCGAAACTTGATTTTTGAAGACTATCCGTAAGATTAAAAAAAACTATTTGATGGAATGGCTTAATTTTTTTTGCATGCATATAACATTATTATCTATGGAATGAATTAATACATTTTAGATAGTTTAATATTTTGAGTATTTTTAAAGAAAAAAATTGTATGTTTTAGGGGTTTTTTAAATTTAAGAATTTGAGAATTTTTTAATAATGCTTTTTTTTGAGTGATAGTTATATCCTCAATTCATTCTATAGAGTAAAGTTTCCTGATCATTTTAAAGCAAAAATTAGGTTCTTATGTGAATTGAACATTAAGATATCTTACCGATGGTGATATAACACGTAATTTTTTTCGATAATTGTGTTACATAAATTTTGCTATATTTTTTATTATATTACATTGAAGTACTTTATTTTATAATTTTATAAGACTACAAACATACCTTAAAATTATCAGAAAATTTAAATTAATTACATTGAATACTTCTGTTTTTATATGGACTCGAAGCAAGAGCTCTGTTTACATGATTTTCCGTATCGATCAAGCCCTGAGCCCCCTCAATCATTTAAATAATTTAAAAAAAAACTTTGTAAAATCTTTTTCATCGAACAAATTTAAATTTAAATTACTAATAAATCCCCAACCCGCCAAACGACAAATCGAAATTGAAAAGCTGCTTTGTCATTTTTTTACCAGCAACAACATAACAACTATTTTTAGTGATTTGAAGGAAATACTTTTAAAAAATGAAGATTGGTATTGTTATAGATATAATAAATTCTAAGATAAAAAAAATAGAGTTTGTAAAAGGATCAAAGGTGATATATAAAATAAGATTTACAAGAAAATATTGGGGGAAATTATATTGGGGCAAAAAGATTATATCATGAATTGGTTCAGATTTCAGAAATGTCTTTTCAAAAATATGATAATAGGGATGAGATTTCCGCTTTTTTGGACATCAGTATAATCTTAGAGAAAATGTTGTTCTCTTAAATCAGTAACATGTTCCGATTAAATAATACAGTATTTTCTCTAAAATTTTACTGGTGTGCAAAAAAGCGGAAATCTCATCCCTGGATAACCTCTGTATCTCATTGTATCTAATTTTAAAGATAACAGAAAGAAAAGAAATTTTTGCATCCATTACCGTATAAAATAAACTTTTCTATTTTTGAGATATCTGTAGTTGCCAAGTTCTCAATTTTTTTATACAAAATATTTACCAATACTTTTTTTGTAATTTATTTTAAAATTTAATAACCAACATTCCGTGATTAATGAACATGAAGATTAGAATTTGGAAATAGTGGTACTAACGAAATAATTCCACAATCTGTTGCAGACGATTATAATGAGACCAGATTTTTCCCTTTCTTCTAACATCACAAGAAGAAAATATTATTCGTATAAAATTTGAACTTTTTGGATGGTTTTCGATGGATTTATACATTTTAGAAGATCCTAAACACTATTAGATGTATTTATACGTTTTAGAAGATCCTGAAAACGATTGGATGGATCTTTGAAAATTTCTGTCTGTAAGTCTCTCTGACACATTGTCAGTCTTTAAGTCTCTATGCAGTAAAAAATATTATAGGCACTCTATCTCAAAAACTAAAGCACGAAATTTTACAAAACTTTAAATTTAGTTAGAATGTGATATAAGCTAGAGCTGATTAGATTTTGGCGTGTATTGCTTAACAGGCGGCAAATCTATGCTGCATTATTCACAATTTCCACAATTGCTCTTTCTCAAGAACTTATGCATGGATTTTCATAAAACATTAGATTCATTAGTCCTTGATATATTTCAGTGCAGATTACTTTTTTGTGCAAATCGCTTAAGAGGTGGCGCTGAAGTGCAGCATTATTCATGATTATTTCTATAACTATCTCAAGAATTATTGCACGAATTTTTATCAAATTTCAGATTCAGATAGTCCCTGTCATAATGTTGCTTAGAATTTGGCGTAAATCACTCTACAGACTGCACTGCTATGATGTATTTTTCGCGATTTCTTAATAGATGTATATCAAGAACTAATGTATGAATTTTCACCAAACATAAATTCAGTTAGTACCTGATTAAAAATTGATCCTGAAGAGGTTTTCGTGTACAACATTCAACAAGTGGCGCTGTTATGCAGAATTTTTCAAGATTTCCACAATAGTTTTTCACAGTTCAGAATCAGTTAGAAATTGACATAATTTGTTGCAGATTAGATATTGGTGTAAATCATCTAACTGGTGACGCTGTTATGATGCATTTGCATCAAAATTATGTTTTATGTGTAGATGTTTGGCGATAAGAAGTAAATTCTTCTAACCAAATTTAGTATCATTCGGTATAGAACGCGTATATGTCGGCAATATTTAACAGTGTCAGAATCGTAAAAAGACACAAATCTGCGATCCTCAAAAACTAATACATAAAATTTCACACAACTTTGATTCGTTAGACCTTGGAATAAACTGAATCTTATTAGATTTTGGAGTGTATCGCCCATCAGGTGTTGCTGCTACGCTGCCTTTTTTATGATTTTCTCAATAGTTATATCTCAAAAACTAATAAACGAGTTTCCATGAAACTTCCGATTTCGTTAGTCCTTGATATAATATGATTCTGAATAAGTTTTGTTGTAAATCTCTCAATAGGTGGCGCTGCTATGCGGCATTATTCATGATGATCGCAATAACTCTATCTCAAGAACTATCAGACGAATTTTTAATTAAACTTCAGATTCGGTTAATACTTCATATAAATTAGTATTCTTTAGTTTTTGCAGTAAATCGCTCAACAAGTGGCACAATGTATGCGGCAGTATTCATGATCATTACAAAAGATCCAACTCTGGATCTAATGCACGAATTTGTATTAATCCCTTAACTGATTAATTCTTTTCCTTTCAATAAATTGAAAATAGCGGATTCACACCACTATTATTTAAATAAAATATTCATGAAATTTAGTTTAAACATTTCCGCCTTTCAACAGTATCAAAATTTTCTAACAAATAATAGTGGTGTCAAAAAGCTTTAAAAGATGCCATAAGCAAATTCGTTTTGCCCGAACACCGTTCGGGCAAACCAGTTAAGGGGTGAACTTATTTTAATGTTTCATAAGATTCACTTGATATGTCTTTCACTACCACATATTAGACAGTTTGATTTAGAACCGGATTCATTTAACGATCTTCACAAAAGGATTCCTTACGGATAAATCTAAAATAAACTTGTAATTACGTCAAATAATTCTTTTCAATAAATCCTCATAAAATATATTCCAAAGACTAGCTTAAAAATACATTACCAATAAATCCCCAAACACGTCAAAAGACATTTCTAAATTGAAAAGTTATTTGTCACTTTCTGAAGTAACGATATAAAAAAACATTTTTGGTCGTTTGAAGAAAAGATTTTAAGAAAACGTGACTGATATTTCAATGTTAAGATACCTTTGGAATAAAAAAATGTGCTTCTTAAATGATTAAAGTCGATCTATAAAACAAGATTTATAAGAAAAGATGGAAGAAATGTATGTAGAGGAAGTGTTTGAAAAAGATTAAAAAAAAGTTGGAAATTGCACGTGAAGCGTTGCAAATGAGATGCGTTCGTACTAAAACGAAACTTAAAAATATTTAAAGCTTGCTGTTATAGTAAAGTACTTCGGATACAGTGTATGATCAAAATCTTTTGTGTGTTTTTGTAAATACTAATCTACTTTCTATTATTCAGAAAATAAACTCTATTAAACATCAACAACGTATATCGATTTCATAGGCTGTGAAATAGTTTAAAGTAATTAAAACGCGCCCGAAACTATATTTCCTCGCATTCCAATATGTAGTAGAATTTTTTTGAGTGGCCCTGTAAATTAATAACAACTATTCTTTCTTTCAGAGGTTGTACAGAATGTATATTTTAGTATATACTTCATAGATTCATGTTAATTCAGGGTTCGCACACTCCTTATATTTTGTAAGGACTCTGGCACCACTATTAATAATAATAAAAAAATTATATTTAATTTCTAAGAAACAAAATTCGCAAATACCTCCTCGATTCGCAATTTTCTAATTATTTTTCTGCAGTGAAATACGTTGAAAATACTGTAAAAATTTTGTGGCAGAGTTGTGCGAACCCTGTAATTCTATTATATTAGAAAAAATTTAACTAAATATGCTTGAAACTATTTTTTCCTATTGGTCGTAATGTAATGGAATATTTTTTCTTTGTTCCTATAGTTAAACTATTAAATTTGAAATGACACGACAAAATTATCTGTAATTATATATTTTAAATTTCAAACGATTCGGTTGGGTAGTATTTGAGTTGTTATAAGCGGACGGACGGTCGGACAGACTTAACGATGACTATAGGAGCTACGTATTTATGTAATTACGAATGAGCCTAAAAATAGTCTGATCTTAGTGCAATAGTACACATCATTTCAGATACAGTATAACAGCCAAATCTTATGTGTGTCCCAGTAAATACTACCGGCTTCCTATTATACAGAAAATAATTTGTAGTAATCCTCGGTAACGTATATCAATTTCATAAAATTCATTAATGCATTTAAAAGGCGCACCAAACAACCTTATATAACCTAGTTCGCCCTTTATTATTATGTAATGGAATAGTTTTGTGCGGCCCTGTAAATCAATAACAAATATTCTTTGCATTACCGATTGTACAGAATGTATATTATAGTATATACGTCATAGATGCATGTCAATTTTTTTATGTTTGAAGAGTGTAAAACTTTTAAATGAGTTTAAAACATTTTTCCCATTGACCGGAATGTATGGGAATACTTTTGATTGTCCGTGTAATTGAAATATGCATCCGGTTTTCATAAATATTGAAATGACTCCACATATTTATGTAATATTTATATATTTTTAATTTTAAAAGATTCGGTAGGGTAGTTTTTGCGTTGTTATATGCGGACAAACGGACAGACATACATACAGAAAGACAGACATACGGACGGACACACTGAACGATGACTATAGGTACTATGTATTTATATAATTATGAACGCACCTAACAATATTCATTTCTTGATGTAGTAGTATGCAGTATTTCAGATACAGTATAGTAGCCGAAATCTTTTGTGTGTCCCTGTAAATATTATCTGTATTCTATTACAAAGGAAATAAGTTGCAGTAATCCTCAGCAACATATAAAATTTCATAAACTATTAAATAGTTCAAAACAATTAAAACGCGCACCAAACAATGTTCTCCCTATATAATTATGTAATGGAATACACTTGTGTGGCCCTGTAAATCAATAGCAAAATTTTTTGCACCACAGATATTTCAAAACAATTAAAACGCGCACAAAACAATGTTCTCCCTGTATAATTATGTAATGGAATACATTTCTGGGGCCCTGTAAATCAATAGCAATATTTTTTGCACCACAGATTGTACAGAATATATATTAAAGTATATACTTAAGTAATAAAGTATATACATATCAATTTTATTATGTTCGAATGAGTGTAACGCCATTAAAATGCATTTCAAACTCCATTGACCGTAATGTAACGGAAAACTTATGATTGTCCCTTAAATTGATCTATTTATCCGATTTTCATAAAATTTGAAATGACACGACAGATTTATGCAACAATAATATATTTTAAATTTCAAACGATTCGGTTGGGTAGTTTTTGCGCTGTTATAACAGAACAATAATTATTTCTTCTAATTAAAAAAAATGTATTTCTAAAAAAGATTAAATAGTACAAAAGAGTGTCATGACGTATCCAAAATTTTTCAACTGGTTTTCAAGAAAGCAAATCAATTTTTTTTCTTCCTGGCATTAAAACGTTTATTGTTTTTTTTATGCAATTTCAAAATGATTAAAGTTAGGATTAAAAAAGGAGACTTTTAGTTATTTTGTTTTCCTTTCCTTCGGAAAAATTAGCATCTCGACTCAAAAACATATCACTAAATTAATGTGTAAATATTTAACCCATTGCAGCGCGGTGGTATATGTGTGGAACCACTTAAATTTAATTCCCAAACACCACATTGGCACCGGAATTTTAGTAGAAAAAATTTACTCTAGATTGAATGAGTGATATATGGCCTTTTCCCTGTTTTCGAATTCCGGTGTCGGTCATTAATGTCAACACTCAAGCAATTAATTTGCCCTGCGCCGCAAAATGAACAAGAAAATGGCTAATGAGTTTTCAATCAAAAATCAAACGTTTTAAAATATTGTTTTGAAATTTATATAAAAATACTGTCTTTAAGCTGTGGTGCATCTAAATCCTTTTATAATCTTGTGTACTCTCCTTAATTCGACAATCCGGAGGAGCCTCGATTAAACAACATTGTTCAATAATGCACAAAACAAACATCTATATGGAATAACTACCTACTTCCACTCATTGTCATGCTGCCAATGAAGGCAGCACGATTTTAAACATTTTGTCATTTACAGAACAATTTCAACGATTTCAGACAAATACTTAATGCAATCGATATTTACAACATAAATTTTCCGGTGTAGAAAAAAAAAAAAGAAAAAAGTTTTTTAATGATTTTTTAATTTAATGATTTTTTTAATGATCCCATTTTCGTGGAAATCAGACTATATTGAAAAGATTGAAACATTTTATATTTTCAGGGGTGATGGTATATTTATGAAAGTACTTAATTTTATTTCTAAAACGCCACAGGAGCACAAGAATCTTGGTAAAATATTTTCCGCTTATTATTTTTGCGATATGTCCAACTTTTCAGTAAGCAAGGGCTTCATGAGCACTTGGCAGTCAGTGAAGGACGCCATTAATCACATGACTGCAAGCATGTAGTAATGTTATCGCATAATATTAGCATAAACGCATACTTGAACATAGTGCAAATAAATCTTACACAGATAGACAAAACTCCCCTACGGTTTTGAATTTAAATTATGTTTCAAATTATACATTTTTGAATGAGAGATCTATCTGAAAAATGTTTGTAGGGTAAAGTTTCTTAAATTGCAATCGAACTTGTAATAACAATAACAAAAATAATTAAATAAATAAATAAACATGGAAATCAGAAGAATTGCTAGGCTTTTTTACGATGTGAAAATATGCTTTCACTTATATTGAGGGCATGAATTTATTTTTATAAACAGTATAAAAACAACAACAAAAAAAGAATCATAGTGACCAATCCATATAGGTGGTTCCTGAGAGATAGTTTGGAAGTATATCATGGATGGAAATCAATCTGCACTGTTCTGAGCAAATTGAAAAAAAAAAAACATAAAATTTCAAAACTCAAAAATTGAAAATTAAACTGCTTTATCCCGCATTCAAAATAGTGTTTTGCTAGTTGGAGCAGTGCACCAATATAAAAAAGAACCTGAAATTTCAGACACATGTGTCTTTAAAGAGGCAGGGGTGAGTGAAAAACATTTTGTTTGTGTTACTTCTTAAGTATTATAAACAGCTCTTTCCAATTATTACAAATTTCCCCATCATAATTAAACTTTATAAACAATAGTTACAAATCGCGAAAATAAGCATGATTAAATTCTAAATGCATGTTTCTGGTTTTTAATGCGTTTTCTCAGGTTTTGAAAATATCTTTAATGCGAATATTAATAATTTTATAGAAAGCATTCTTCATAATGGAATTTTATTTCTAAAATTTTTTTAAAAAAACAGGAAATCTCTAAAAACACTCCAAGAAAACCTTCAAAGGGCGCCACATTGCACAGCCTTTGTGTACACCTAAGTTACAAAAAGAAATCGTAAACCAAATTGCATGGCTTTGCAGGACCACGGATGTATGTATGCTCCTTTAACCTTCCTACCCTGTTCAAATTTTACTCAATCTTCATAAAAACATCACACCAGAATTGTTATTTAAAACGTTTTAATATATTTAATTGACTTATTACTCAGAATCTCTCTTTTATCTTTCTTTACAAAAAAAAGTTCTGGTTTGAATCATATAAAACGAATTATGGGTCGATTAGACCCATTCAGGGTAGGAAGTTTAAAAAGGACATTTTTTGTTTTGTTTTTGGATCCAGTCAGTAGCGGCTCGTCAGGGAGTGCTGCATCAGTTTTACTCACCACTAAAATTTAACAGAATCTTTTATATTATTTATTCGACAAATTTTGCTGATTATATAAAACTGAAACCCCTTTACAATTTTAGAGGTGTGAAAAAATTGATGCAGCACCCCCCCTGACGAGCCGCTACTGGATCCAGTAATAAAAAAAATAATAATTTCCTGATTAAATCAATTCATTTTCGAAATCATGTAATTGAAAGAAACTTTTATTACTAAAGATGTGCCAGCGGAATAAAATTTGTGCAAAAAATGCCCGTCCCAAAGTGATTAACAACGATTCGACGAATTCAATTAATTATATTAAAAAATTATTAATACGTTGAGTGCCATATAAGTCACGGGTGACTGACACGAGTTGATAAAACTAAAACAGTTATATGTTTTAAAATAATTAATGGAAATGTATTTCAAATTTACTTAGCTTTTATTTATTACACGATTATACTATCTCAATAATTACTTAAAGCAATGTATGTATTTTTTATAGATTTATACCATGTTTTACACAGTCAGTCATCGTGGCACTCCACGAAACGAGAAATAACCACGTCAGAGTGAAATACCTTTTTTTGCGCTTATCTAAGCGTCCGAGCGGGATGCTTATTAAAATCCGGTTTTAAATTTATCCGGTGCGGACAAATTCTGTTAGTAAAATGAGAAATTATCGACTGACACCGGAATTTACAAACGACTTTTTAAGAAACCAAGAACTCACTGATATAAGCTTTTACAGTAAAAGAAAAATTTTATTAAAATATTATTAGTGCCAATTGCAAGTTTGGAATTAAAATTAGGTGTGTCCAGACTGGACACACTGCGCCGGATAAGGGTTAATGTGTGGCCGAATAAGCAGATAGTGAATCACAATTCCATGAATTCAGTTTTTTATAGATATAACTTGTGTCTTCATTTTTATGGTATTAATTGTGTATTTATTTTCGCGTAAACTCATGAAAGAAAGCTTTATTACTCTGGTTATATGTAAAGCCCAAAAAATAAATTTCAATCTGGGAAATGAAATTACAGCCCGAATGTATTTAATTGCCTCTTGAACGACGCGATTTCAGAAAAGTAACTTCGTTAAGAAATAAATACACCACTCATTCAGTCTGTTAGCAAAAAGCTGAGGTTTCTTGAGGGGCCGTACGAAAGGGGGGGGGGAGAGCGAATCATACGGGCGTTAAATTTATTATACTACCAACGTCATTTTTAAGCTGTACCAATCACTATTTCATGGTCGTCCATAAAACGGCCAAATCTTCAAGTTTGTCACTCTATTGCTCATGATATATGAAACCTTACTTATTAAAAATCTAGTACAACTTTTTGTGCTCAAAAAAGTAATTGCAACATTAAAAATCAGAAATGAATACCATCGTCACTACTAGGCCTCAAAGTAGGCTACGCGGACAATCGGATAGAAATTTATCTGTACTTTAACATGCTGTAACTACTGCAAATATTATTTTAAAAATCTCTCGCTTAACAAACTAAGTACATCTGAAAGAAATAGCATCGGAGGCTAATAATAAAAAAAAGTTTAGTTAATAATGATAGCACAAAACACTTTATATCGTTTTAAAATTGAAAATATAAGTAAATAAACAGTATATTAGTAACTAAACAACAATAGGCGGGTTACCATGAGAGGCATAATATTACCATTTTAAGGCATTGTAAACTTAGATTGTTAAGTTAGATAATTTTTCAGGTGTGTTTTAAGTATATTTCTTATTGCTCAACAATTCTCCGTTATAATGTTAGTCAGTTATGTTGGAGTAAATTTCGACAATCACCTGAAAATAATTATGAAAAATTAGTCTTTTTAAAAACTGCTATTGGACGGATTTTGATGAGACTTACTTGTTAGTTAGATGAATTTTCAGGAATGATTTCTGTAAATTACATATGGTTGTGTCGTTACCTAATGAAACTTATTGTAAAAATCAAAGGTTTGTCTGGAAGATAGGACCAGCGTAGCGGGCGACGCCTGCTAGTATGAATATGTAATATGTAATAATGTTTTTTTTTTAAAAGTTCTTAAATATTCATTAAATTATTAATGTTAAAAATTTAATAAAAATAAAAATCGTCGATTTTGCTCCATTTTCAAAAGCGTATATCTCAAAAGGGACACTGCTGATTTGGTTACAATCAGCACCACTGGAAAGAGCGTATCGTAATTTATAATAAATGCTTTATTTCATCTTGGGCCTCTCACATATAGGGAGAAAATAATAAAACAAAAGAAATATTTTTTTCTCTATTTTTCCAAGACTTTTTTTCAAAGAATTTTAATTTTGAAGAAATTACGTCTCAAAAATTGTTTATTTTATCCCAAAATTTTCTATTAAATGTATATAGGAGTGCAAATATGTTTATTTACATGAATTTTCATTTATTTTTATGAATGAAGCGTTTTTATTTCTTTGCTAACTGATTGAAGCAGTATAATAATATACGAACAGCCAAACTAAATTTATAAACACTTTCAAACAATGTTGGAAAGTTCTGAAAACGTAATGTTACTAACATACTTATATGTGATGCAAAGCTATATTGCACACCACATTATTAAAAATTAACTAACCTTTTATTTCTTTCTTGCAGATTTTCTGCTTAAATTTTCATGATTGAAATTATTTATATTATTTATTTTTTTATCCGCTATGAAATGCGTTGCTAAGCAACTGACGGAAAAAAAGAGAAAAATGGAATGTATTATGTCAAATACGTAAAATGAGAAAACAAAATGTTTTACATTATTGGAAAACATTCCTAAAGTTCTAAAAAAAATTATACTCCTAATTAAAAAAAATTTGAGAAATATATTGACAGAATATTGAAATGAATAGAAATAATTTAAAATCCTTTTTTGGAACTTTTAACGTTCATAATTTACCATTTAAATTACGCCAATCAAACACGCCATTTCCTTTCAACAAATCTAAATTTGAAAAAAGTCTGAATTCTCATTGAAAAACATTATGGTGGAAAATAAAATGTTCTGTAATTTCCGAACGAATGAATCAAACTTAACAAAAATCTATACAGCAAAATCTGGGCTTCTTATGAACGTGCTTACGTAATTTAAAGGAAATCGGATGCTTTTTATGGCAGTTTTCGCGGAACAGACAAACAGATTGACAAACGAAAAAAAAAAAAAATCGTGTCTCTTCTGACATTTTGGCAATTATTTATCTCAAAAATTCCAAATAAAATTTTTGAAGGACATAAAAAATCAGCTCGGTAAGTACTTTGCAGTCGAAACAAAAACATTTATGAAAGAAGTAGTTATTAAATACTGGAAAGATAGAAGAAGTTTTGGTCAACAGAGTGGCACAAACGTTTTCAATAAAATATTACATTAATCGAAACGTCCATAGTTTATTTTTTGCAAAATGGTGGAAGAAACTTTTCTGACAATCTAATACTTCAATAAATATTTCAGAAATGTAAAAATATAAGGTATTTTAGGATTATTAATCAATATTTGTTTAACATTTGAAACAAAATGGTACAGTAAAACCTCTAAATAACGGACACCTCGGGAACGCAGAAACTGTCCGCTATTCGGAGGTGTCCGCTATTGGGAAAATCTCAGATGTTCAAAAATCGCTATGAAATTGGTTAACATTTTATTAATGGACTTTTATATGTCCTAAAAACTCTGTTACATGATTAATCAGAAATTAAAATTATTTTTTAAGGAATGAGACTGAAATAAAATTGTACATACCTTTGTCCATTGTTTATTACATTCTTATGGAAAAAAACCTGTTACAAAAGTTAACTTTTGCTTGCGATTACATGTAATTTGTTTTTCAAAATTACATTATTGGACATTATAGAGTTTCGGGTGGGGAGGAGGATTGCACTTTTTGACCGTTAAAAGCATAAAATCTCAAAATTTTTCGGTTGGATATTTCAATGCTCTGGAAGAAATCCCTCCTGGGCAACTCCTTCAACACTGATGAATGTGGTGGGGAGAGGGGATTTTCGCCAGCCCATTTATCTGTGATCACAAAATTATCTGATAAATTAAGAGGCCTTTTTACTTTTTTTTTTCATTTATTTTCTCCTTAAAAAATACTTTTTCATCCTTTATCGCTGTAAATAGTGTCCGCTATTCGGAATGTCCGTTATTCAGAGGTTAAACATACAAAAATTTAGGTTTTGGGAGTGGGGATTGGAAAATTGTCCGTTAAATAGAGGTGTCCGCTATTCAGGAGTGTCCGTTATGGAGGTTTTACTGTATCAGAAGAAAAAAATTTCTCATTTGTCTATTAAGACAGAGAAAAATATGTTTTATCAATTATAAGCTCAAACTGACAAGGAAGGTCTCCATACGGACATACTCCAAAAATTTTCAAAAAATTACAGAATGCTCTTTTCATGAGGATATATACGTTTATAAAAATTTTTTGGCGGAACCTCCGTAACCTGTCCGTAAAAAATAATGAAAATTTCGTTATTTGTCGATTTATCACCGGTTGGCGATGGAATGCAGTATAAAAAAAAATTATGTCAAATATGCGTTAAGGACAAAAAAGTTTTATGTTGAACTTGTTTAGGTAAATATAATTTAATTAACTTCAATTTTGCCAGTTATAGATTGTTTTAAGTGTAATCTCCTTATATCGATGTTTATATGTATTGATATTCAAATTTAACCATCAAAATTTGCGATTTAAAAGAAATTCATAATTTAAATTCATTAAAATTGTTTCTAACTCAAAGTCCAATTGAACATTGTTGATTCAATTTCATTGCTATGGAAACATCTGGCTATTAATTTTGAATACACTTAAATGTACGAATATATTTTTTCAATATGAATTTTTTGTGTATGAAAATATTTTTTCCGTGATAAATTAAAAACTATAGTCACAAACAATATATATATACAGGGTGTTTCTAAATTCATGATACAAACTTGAAGGGGTGATAGTACACATTCAAGACAAACAATATTAAACAGGAAACTAAGGGTCCCAAACGTCTTCCGAAGGAGATAGGCCCCATTAAAGTTTAGGGTCCAAAAATTCAAATGATTATAAAAAACAGAAAAATTGGTGGATTCGTTTGCGGTTTTCACTAAAAGTGACTAAAAGTTTTATGTCAGTATTATCTTGAAAATAAATTATAAAGGTAAAATTCAAAAAATGCCGATAGAGGGCGCTTTAGACTTTGAAATAACGCACAGCAATTTTTTACCGTTATTTTTTGCATCTCATAATTTTTTTTTAGAAACTTAGACATAAACTTAAATATAGAGATGAAAATCTGAATCGTTGGGAATGGTTAAGTAGCGCAAATTGAAATGTGTTCAATGGGGTTGGGGAAGTTCAAATTTCAAATGATTATAAAAAAAAGGAAAAATTGGTCGGTTTTCGCAAAACTATTCTTTATGTCAACCTTATGTCATTTTCCTCGAAAATAAATTTTAAAGATATTTTTCAAAAAATTCCGCCAGAGGGTGCCTTAAACTTTAGAGTAACCAACAACTATTTTTAACCTTTCTACCCTGTTGAAATTTTACTCAAACTTGATTAAAATGTTTCACACCAGAATTTTTATTTAAATCCATTTAACATACTTATTTAACTTAAATCTTTGTGTTAATTATTTTATTTACTTTTCAAAAAAATTTCTGGTGTGAATCGAAAGAAACGCATTATAGGACTGGGTCGATTAGACCCATTCAGAGTCGGAAGGTTAACCGTTATTTTTTGTATCTAATTAATGTTTGTAAAAGTTAAAACTTAAATTTTGAGCTCAAAATCTGCATGGATGGGGGGGGGGGTTAAGAAGTGCAAACTGAACTGTGTTCAGGAGTTGAAATGTTACCCTCCCCACCCCTCGAATACAGTTCAATTTTCCGCTACTTAATTGCTCACAACGATGCAGTTTTTCAGCTCAAAATTTAAGTTTGAACTTTTAGAAGCGTTTAATTAGATACAAAAAATAACGGTTAAAAAAAGTTGTTGGTTACTCTAAAATTTAAGGCGCCCTCTGGCGGAATTTTTTGAAAGATATCTTTAAAACTTATTTTTAAGGAAAATGACATAAGGTTGAAATAAAAAATAGTTTTAGCGTAAACCAACCAATTTTTCCGTTTTTTATAATCATTTAAAATTTGAACCTCCCCACCCCTATTGAACACAGTTCCGTTTGTGCTACTTAACTACTCCCAACGATTCAGATTTTCATCTCAAAATTTAAGTTTATGTCTAAGTTTCTAAAATTTTTTTATGAGATGCAAAAAATAACGGTAAAAAATAATTGTACGTTACTCCAAAGTCTAAAGCGC
Source organism: Maratus speculifer (assembly GCA_964019185.1). Taxonomy (NCBI): domain Eukaryota; kingdom Metazoa; phylum Arthropoda; class Arachnida; order Araneae; family Salticidae; genus Maratus; species Maratus speculifer. Next base: position 399,751,578 of record OZ025295.1, read on the forward strand.
CGTCTATAGGCATTTTTTGAATTTTATCTTTGAATCATTTTCATTTGAATATTTCAGGGAGACTTTGAAGATGAACTCGATGGCTGGATGGTTAGAGCGTTGAGCTTGCAATCAGACGTTGTCGGTTCGAATCCTTCGCGCGCCGAAAGTTGGTTAGTGATTTTTTTTATTATTATTGGCTGTTTTTTATTAATAAATAAGACATTTTTATTAAATATAATTTTTATATTAATAATACAGAAGCACGTGTATTTCTATTATAATAATAAAATACTTATTTAAATACGAGAAAATGAGATGTTTTCCGGAGAAAGTTTTACATTTGAACCCTTTTATATTCTAAATATCGCTCCAAAGTTGTTTATATATACATATTAAGTAGATGAAAAAAAGAGTATTCTGCGAAAATATCCGTATACGCGTAATTTTTATTTTTATTTTTTTTTATTTTTTTATTTTTATTTATTTTTTTTTTTTTTTTTTGAAAATTTTAGACGTGAGCTTCGGGAGCTAAAAAATTCTTCATAAATCGAAAAATCCGGAACTAAAAATTTTAAATAAATCGAAAAATAGGGAGCTATATATATTTTTTTTAATTGAAAAGTCCCGAGCTAAAAATTTTATATAAATCGAAAAATCGGAGCTAAAAATGTTATATAAATGGATAAATTGGAAGCTAAAAAATTCTTCATAAATCGAAAAATTGGGAGCTAAAAAATTCTGCTTAAATAGAAAAATTTGGAACTGAAAATTTTATATAAATCGAAAAATTCGGAGCTAAAAATTTTGAATTAATTGATATGGTCTGGAGCTAAAAATGTTGCATAAATCGAAAAATTCGGAGCTAAAATGTTATATAAATGAATTAATCCGAAGCTAAAAATATTTTATAAATTGAAAAATCGGGAGCTAAAAGATTCTGCATAAATCAAAAAATCTGGAACTAAAAATTTTAAATAAATCGAAAATTCCAAAGCTAAAAATGTTGCATAAATCGAAAAATCCGGAACTAAAAATGTTATATAAGTCGACACTCGATTTGCCTGCGTACTTGGCAATTCTTTTTAAACCATTATCGCCTAAATTACTTTCTTCGTTAAAATTCAAATTTTGCACTTTCCCACCATTTTTAAAGCAAGAATAACTTTTATCTTAATTTATCGAGGACTTTGTCTCCAGAAAGAAAGCATTTATTTATACTTCTTTTTACTGGTGTGAAATGGGCTTACTTGAATTTTTTTAAACTAGGCACTAATGGGTTAACGAAGTACTGCCAATCCTGGTTACGACTTCAGCTCTAAATGAGCATGCGCAGTAAATCTCCATAGGGAGATTGCTGTTTCAATGCGCCTGTGACCCGGACTTGTATCAGTATACCAAGATTGGATATTGCATGAGAAAAAGTTTACTGTAGGATACTTTCACACCGCCAATGAGGCAGCATGATAGCGTAACCAGAAAAGGAGAAATAAATTACGTCTAAGCGTTACCAAAAATATTTTTATCCCTAAAAGATTTTTAATACTTTTTCCGGTATCAAGTTAATTTTTTAAATTTGACTTTGTAATAAAAGGTCCATTTTCATGCAAATTGCTTTATGCAATCTACATTATAAAGGCCAAACGTATTTGTGCGGTACGCAGACGTCATTTTGCGAATGGCAACACTTTAAAATTTGAAATGAAATTTAGGTTTTGCAATTTTCACATCTCACATTTTCAATCTTTACACCGTTGTATAGGAAACTTGTGTACTTTTAAATGCAATTTTCTTAAAAACAGATTTCAGTTTTTGCATATCAAACGTAGCAAATGAGGTGCATTCGTACTATAAGGAGATTATAATAATATTCAGATCTTGATGTCATAGTATACAGTACTTCGGATGCAGTAGAGTATCCAGAATATTTTGTGTGTCTCTGTAGATAGTATCTGCTTTCTATTATACAGGAAGCAACGTGCAGTAATCTTCAGCAACGTATATCAATTTCATAGAATGTGAAATAGTTTATTGTTATTAAAACGCGCCCGAACAATGGTTCCCCCTATACCGTTATATAATGGAATACTTTTGTATGGCACTGTAAATTACTACATTTTTTTTTTTTTTTTTTGCATTGTACAAATGTGTATTTTAGTATATACTTCATAGATGCCTATTCATTTTATTATGTTCGAAAGTGCGTAACACCATTAAAATGCACTTGAAATTATTTTCCCCATTCGCCGTCAAGTAAAGTATTAATTTTGATTGTCCCTGTAATTAAACTATTCATCCGATTTTCATAAAATTTGAAAATTATGTAAAAATTATATGCTTTAAAATTTAAACCATTCGGCAGGGGTCGTACATGTCCTGAAATTTTAAGACCAAGAAAATCTTCAGCACCAGTATTTTCTTATAGAAAATAGCTTCTTAAAAATAAAGTGTCATTTCGTACGTTAAATCTAGATGTATGTTTCTATAAATAAATACTGATATTTGTCCTGAAAAATTCCCAGAAATGTACGACCCCTGCCATTCGGTTGGGTAGTTTTCGCTCTGTTATATGCGGACTGAACAACGACGATAGGTGCTACGTATTTACACAATTACGAACGCACCTGCTTATCCATTTCCGGCGCACTCTGCCCTGTCTGGTATACTTAATTTTAATTTCAAACTTGCAAATGGCACCAGTAACATTTTAGTAAAATTTTGCTTTTACAGTAAAAACTAAAATTAATGAATTCAAAATATTTTAAAAAATCGCTTGTGAATTCCGGTGTCAGTCGATAATTTCTCATTTTAGTACAGATTTTTTTCCGTGCCTTAAAGGGTTAAAACACAAAATGTGTTTAAAATAGGCTAATGTATTCTAACAGTCATTATTTCACGAATAGAAATATAATAATAATTTATTTTAAAAAATCGCAGCACAACATGAAAAATTTATAAAAATTGCTAAAAATAAAAAAAAAGGAAATTTTAAAATCCAAGACCGAATTAGTTTTATCAATGTCACAAAAAATGTTGGGAGACGTGAAAAATTCTTAAAATTTTCGTTAAAAAAATCTAAAATTGCTGTACGAATTCCTAATAACCTTCATTTAATCTTCCTACCCTGAATGGGTCTAATCGACCCAGTCCTATAATGCGTTTCATTCTATTCAAACCAGAAAATTTTTCATAAAGTAAATTAAATAAATAACACAAAGTTTTATGTTAAATAAGCATGTTAAATGGATTTAAATTAAAATTCTGGTGTGAAATATTTTAATCAAGTTTGAGTAAAATTTCAAAAGGGTAGGAAGGTTGAAAGATGACCAAATTTTCTTTATTGAGTTGCAATATTGAAATCAGATTCCTTTTACAAGTATCGAAAAATTACCTCAAAACTTTTAAAAAATTTAAAAATCACTGAATAAAACCTAAACCAAAAATTTTAAATCGCATTTCGGAGTGCATAACTTACCGATATGGAGGTACCTACACCACAAATTTGATAGCTGTTCGTCCAGAAGTCCCTTGAGAACACATACATAAACTTCTTTTCATTTTACTATCGATAGATAAAATTTTTAATTGAACTATTCTCCAGCATCAAAGAGAAGTATTTTGCTAAAATTTAGAATTTAAATTGTTAAAGGCCATAATATTTATCATTTAATTTGAGAATCTCATCTCTGTTATTTTTAAACATATTTTATTTTTGAAATATTTCTGTTTTTGCCGAAGCCTTAGTGGCACAATTGCTTCTTGTTTCTTTATCTGTCCGTTATTCTGGCTTCTCTATTGGAGTTTAAATTAACTTTTCAATATACATATTCCCCGTCCCTTTTGAATGAAACTGAGCACCTGTATTTGAAAAAATAATTTTTCACAGTTATTAAGTTAGGCCACTAAAGAAATAAAATTTTAAAATTTAGAATAAATTGTGAATACGCGTTTTAGATGGAAAGTTTAGGAAAAAAAATTTCACAGGGGGAATTCTCGCGATAACTAAATAGGCATATAAAACACGCAGTTGCAATTTACAAGTTCGTGTGTTCTGTTAATGGCCCCCAAAGAGAATATAAAAACTGTGATCATAAAGTCCTGAAGTCTGCAATTCTCTCAATTTTAAGGCTACAGCTCACAATAAAAATAGAAATTACAGAAGGAATTTCGTTTTATTCGTCTATTTATCTTTTTTAAAGCGTGAAAACAAACAATAAATGAAGAAATAAAGTTTTTGCTGAAAGGGAATTATTTCAAGCAATGCTTTGTTTTATCATTTTAACCCTTTCCGGTGTGGACACACTTAATTTTAATTCCAAACATGCAATTGGCGCCAATAATATTTTAATAAAATCTTATTTTTACAATAAAAGCTGAACAAGTGAACAAGTTAATCGGTTTCTTGGACTTCCTAGTTGCTGAGCAAATTTACATCCAGGGTAACATGATACAGTGTTTTTCAATGCAATAGAAGCCAAAAAGATGTTTAGAAGTGGCTGGTTGCCACAGAAAAAAGAGTATAAGAAAAAGATACATAAAAAAAATTACAGTAAAGCTTAGTACATAAAGAAAAGAAAAAGAAACGAAAGAAAGAAAAATATGTTCATTTGATCACAAACTGAGCTAGCCAGTCCATAAAGGCGAAGAAAGCTACCGCAGGGAAAAAACCGCCCCAATCTAAAAAAAGACTCTTTACAGAGACCATACATTAAGTTTAACAGAAAAAATAATTTAAAAAACAGCAATATATGCAAAAACGCAAAAAAAAGGAATTTTAACATTAAGATTAAACAAAAAGAATAATCATGAAGATTAAAGATATTTACAACGAGGAGAGTTCAATATAACTAAAAGAAAACGCAAGGGTAATGGGAAAACAAAATTTAGAAGAGCTCGTCGACCGCGTGGTCTGGTAACTCGAGAGAGAGTATACGATTAAATGCAAAGATGTAAAATAAATGACAAGTATAAATAATATAAAAAAAGATTTTTTTTTATTTTTTACTTTTAACACGACAAAACAGAAAACAAAAAGAATCAAGAAGTTTCACTTAAGGTAGATATTAATCTACGTTAATGTGGAGTTGGTTTGCAAGTATATCAAATTCAGTTATTATGGCAATCATTTTTTGTATAGGATCCTTATATTGTTTAGTTTTAGCGGAAATATTTTTAATGCAGTTTATAAATTGAGTGATTTATAGGATTTCTTTAAAATCCTTAAGAGTTTTGAATATATATTGTATATCATCAGTGTAATTAGCTTGGATATTGCAAGAGTCTAAAGAGTTTGACATATCGGTCGGTTTATCCGGAGTTCACGAATTAGGCGTATTAACAGGTTGATCTGTTGAATTTAAAGTTTCTGAGCTATTATTTTGAGCCACAGAGTTATTTTTCTTAGTATAATTATAATTTTTGAGGATATCAGCCAATAATTGCGATTCCTTGGTAACCCGGTTACTGACATTATTGTTAGGTTTTTTACTGGATTTATTTTCCAATCTATATGGGTTTTTAGGGCATCCTCGGTAGGATGCAGGGTGAGCCAATCCGCAATTAGCGCATTTGGGCGTAATTCGCCCTTTGTAAGTACACTGAGTACTTAAGTGTAGTTGTGTACTTAAGTGTAGTGTACTTAAGTGTAGTCTCCACATTTGACGCATTTAGCGTCAAACCCGCATACCTCTGACGCTTGCCCGTAACTCTGGCAACGGTAGCATTGTTTTACACTCTGTTTGCTAGTAAAAGCTTCAGTTTTAACTGATAAATAATGGATAGTCTTAATTTGGTAAATTTCTTCAAGATTTTTGCAGGGTATGATATTTGCCATATAAATTGGCATAGGATTTTCCGTTTTACGATTTTTAAGAATGACTACTCTAGTTGCCGTGAAGCCGTAATCTTTTAGGCTGTCAATAATTAAATTGGTATCAGTATAGCACGGGATACCTCTAATGCATATTTTTTTGGGCCTAAGTTCACGAGTATAAAAACATTTCATATTTATTTACTTAGAAGGTGTCACAAATAAAAATTAAATTAAAAAATTGACATGTTTCGGTTCATTTTTAAGAACCGTATTCATAACATATAAAATCAGTAGAAAATTAAATGACACTGGATATAAATATAATTTAAAAATCAAAACAAAACATTGCGCCCCCTATGATCGTGAATATAGCCATTGCCACTGCGGCATATAAATATAATAAATTTTGACCATATATTAAATTTAATATGTATAAAATTAAAATTAATATTTAAAATAAATATTAATATTTAAAATTAACATTTAAAATTAATATTAAGCAATATTTTGTGTTTTTGGGTTTTTTAAATTACCTTTATATTCAGAGTCATTTAGTTTTTTCTACTTTTTTAATTTTAATTTTATACATATTAAATTTAATATATGGTCAAAATTTATTATATTTATATGCCGCAGTGGCAATGGCTATATTCAAATGTTTTGTTTTGATTTTTAAATTATATTTATATCCAGTGTCATTTAATTTTCTACTGATTTTATATGTTATGAATACGGTTCTTAAAAATGAACCGAAACATGTCAATTTTTTAATTTAATTTTTATTTGTGACACCTTCTAAGTAAATAAATATGAAATGTTTTTATACGTGAATGAAAAAGGTGAAGTGATTTTGTTTTAGTTTTTGAAAAAACGAAAGCTAACAACAGTTTTAACACTAAGTTCACAAGGATCAAGAGTAGTGTATTTTTGGGGGTTTTGGTCAAGCCAACGTTGAGTTTTTCTGAAATCATCCGAAGTTTTACAATGAACAACAATACGATCACCTTTTAAGGCAATTTTGTTCTTTTTCAAAGGTTGAAATATTGATGAAAATTTTTTTACTAGGCGTTCGTTAATGAAACAGTGGAATTGGTCAATACCAGTTGACTCAACTGAATAAATTGATGCATTAATGTCCTTATTAACAATAACTCTGCTATCCATGACAAGAATGTCTTCACCATGTCCTAAAAATGGCTTCGCTAATTCTTTTAGTGCGCTATAGAGTGCTTGAACCTTAGCGAAAAATTTAATTTGAAATGAGTGATATTGCTCATGATGGCATCGATTTCTTTCTTCGGGTTTTACTTGAATGTTCGACTCAATCTCCAGTATGAAATTACAGATTTCTGGATCAGACACCATCCAACGTGTAAGCGCCGATGGATCCAGCCATAACCCTACTGCACCTCCTTCTTCTTAGACAATAGCGTTGTTTTGTTCATGGGCTTGATCTAAGCCCATAGCTTAGACGAGAAATTGTGGATCACTTTGATTCATTTCATTTTGGTTGGAGATTAATCATTGTAATTACAATGTATACTTATAAGCTGCATTCCAACCAACGAAAATAATCGTTTGACGTTTTGCAATTCGTTCCTACCTGGTAAAGTTTACAAATACATATTATAATTTTAAAAAACACATATACAACGTTGTGATTATCGACAGTACTGTCTGTATTCTTCTATGAGAGCTTGTAAATGAGCTATAAATTCTACGCTCGCTATATTGTATAGCAAGAATCTCCTACTACACTTCTCTGATGAGTATTAATTTCAATATGTTTCAAACTGTTTAACATCATTAAAATACACTAAAAGGATTTTCGAAAATGGACCATAATGTAAGGGAATTATTTTGAGTGTGCTTGTAAATGAACTATAAATGTTACATACTACATTTTCAATGTAGAACATTTTGCTGCATACCACTTCTTTAAATTACATATAGAGATAACACATATATAAATTACATGGTTATACGAGCAAATTTAAGTAAAAAGGAGCCGGGCCAGACTGACGGCTAGACAATTCATAAATACTTTGAGTGCCCTGTAAATGGACTACAAAAGTTATACCCTCTATTTTTTATTCGGAGCATGTTATTATAAGTTTCATAAAATTTACATGGCAATCTGAGTATATTTAACCGAGCTAGAGCATGGAAGGAAAGGCGGACAGACAGAAAAACAGACAGGTAAACCGAATTCATACACTATTTTAACGAAAAAACGAAAATTAAAAACGAAAATTTTACTTTTAAAACATCGAAATCGACGTGAAATGCACATTTATGTTACGCATATTAAGAAAATTCAGAAAATGGCGCCATTTTGAGTAACAGCCGCCATCTTGAATTCCGACGACTTTACGAGATGCTTCCCCCACTAATATTCATTGCATTATCATAAAGCAAATACTTACCAAACGGTATATTCTTATCACGATTTGCAGTTTTCTGATGCGCAGCACCCGGACTAATACTATTAATAACCACAAAACAAAGAACCTTTTCTTCAAAGTCATGGTGCAGTTTTTCTGTACAATAGTAACACATATTTCATTTTTTACAAAATAAAAAATATTTTTTAGTATTGAGGGTTGCTATTTATATTTCTGGCCTTGGCAACAAGGAGTGTTATTAGGCTACCGCTGACGATTTCAATTGAAAATATGATATTTTTAACCATAAATTATCCAGAACGATTTGCCATTTTAGCTTGAATTGTATTATTTGCATTAAATTCAAAAATTCATCGTATGCAAAAAATGAAATTGACTCGTGAATATTTTCGAGCGATGAATTTTCATAACTTTCGACGTGGATTTTCAAAATAAGAGTACTTCAATAAACTTATTTTTTTATACAGCGATCCGATAAATCATCATTCTAAAGCACAATAAAAAACTGGTATAACGAATTAATTCGTGTTCTATGTTCACTCCAGGACACATTCCGTGCAGTTCTACCAAAGTATCAGTAAAAATCATTTTTATAACTGTCGTTACTTTCGATACCTAAGAATGTTGTTCGATACCTAAGCAAAAATATTTTTCTCTTTTGTCTCTGATTCAAAACATCAGATTTCAATATCGAAATAGCATCGACAGTGTAGAAAATTATGGCTTAATAAAATTTAAAATACATAAGTTGGCACATTGTCTGCTGACATAGTTCCAAAATTCAGTAGCTCCGCCTCAAATAAAAATTGATGAATTTGAATAATTCTTCAATTCCTTTAAATGAATTTGAATAATTTTTATACCTGTTTTTGTAAATATTAATATGTAGTATCCATATCAAATTTTCGGCTTTTTTATATAATTTGCAGGCATATATGAAGAATTTTTACAAGAAAATGATAATTTTCGGACAACTATATCATATGATTGTTATTTTTGTAATATTTTTTTCATCTTTTTTTTCACACACTCTTGATAATCAGAAAATTTGTACAAAAATGTGCATCTTTGGTGTTCGTATAATCTAAATTAATCGCATAGAATTCGTTAGAGTAGTTTTTGAGAAAATCAGGTTTTAAAAAAATCGAAAAAACATTTTTATAACATAAAATATTCTTATTTTTAAGGTGATAATAGGATACATTCACGCAGTAACAAACAGGAGGGGAAAGTAATGTTAAAATTTTGCCAAGCGGATTTTTTAATGATAGTGGGCGACACCGTAGATGGTGGGCTATAGATCGATGCTTCTGCAATACTTTTCAATGGAAAAAATTTTATTAAAAAAAATTACAAAAAGTCTGAATTTTTAAAAAGTCGTAGAAATGAAAATCTGATTAATTGAAGTTTTCTTCACAACATACATATTTTTTTTAAAGTACTTGGCGCTTCTTTTAAGCCATTTAAAATACGAGATCATTCTGACAAAAACCGAAGGACAAGCCATTTAAAAACATTGAATATCGCGGATTAAAATGACTGTTGTAAGTTGAATATCGAAAAGAAATTAAATATTAATCAAATATTTTGGAATACATTTTAATTTTGAGCATAGTTTTTATAACCTTTGAATAATTTAATAATTCATAACTTTGCATATTTATGCAATTAATGCATGTAGAATTAAAGTAAATTTTCATTTTAATTATTTATAGGAAAAAAAATGTGTAATTTATAGAATCTCCAGACTACACATTTAAAATAATTTAAACATTTCTTTTAACTTTGTTTCTATATTTTACTTGTGACTGTGCAGTAAAAATAAATCTATTAATCAAAATTATTTTTAGCTCATTCAGGAATTTTTGCTTTTAAATCCCCATTTTCTCCATCCGGACATTCAGGCCCGGGTGAAAGGGGAGAGCGAGGGGTCGCCCCGTTCAAGGAGATTGAGGGAGCACCAAATTTATTCTAGCAACACCGATTTCTTTTTTATTTCCTTCTATCTTTACAAGAAGAAAGTACTGGATTCAAATAAATTTTCGAATTCCGGTTTTCGACGGATTTTACACGTTTTAGGGGTCATAGATTCCAAAAAACATGTTTTTATAAAATATCTGTCTGTGACATATATTTTGTGGGTTCTTTGTTTGAAGAAAAAATACACGGAATTTAATAAAAATTGATATTTAGGTAGTTCCTGATATAAATTATTGCTGATTAGTTTTTGGCGTAAATCGCTCAGCAGGTAGCGCTGTTATGGTGCATTTTTTACGATTTACTCAACAGCTGTATCTCAAGAGCTAATGCACGGATTGTAATAAAAATTTATATAGTATAGTCTGAATGGTAGTCCCTAATATAAATTGATGGTGATCAGTTTTTAGTGTAAATCGCTCAACAGGTGGCGTTGTTATGCTGCATTTTTTACGGTTTACTCAACAGCTGTATTTCAAGAACTACGCATGGATAGTAATAAAAATTTATATTTAGGTAGTCCCTGATATAAATTGATGATGATTAGTTTTTAATGTAAATCGCTTAATAGGTGTCGCTGCTATTTTGCATTTTTTATGATTTATGCAACAGCTGTATCTAATGAAGTGAACTAATGCACAAATTTTAATAAAAAATGATTCTCAGGTAGTCCTTGATATAACTTAAAGCTGATTAACATTTGGTGTAAATAGCTCAACAGGTGGTGCTGCTATGCAGCATTATTTACAATTAATGTTTTGTAAAATGTACATGTCATTTGGACATTAAATAACTTTGTAGTTAGACACAAAACAAAGTAGAGGATAGGGAGGCTCGTTTGAACTGGGGGCACCTTTGAACACTCTAAATATGTTCTTTCAAATACAGTAAAACCCCAATAATCCGGATTAATTGGGACCAGACCTAATCCGGATTATCAAAAATCCGGATTATCCGGAGAATTAGGAAAAAAATAAAATAAAATAGAACATACTTACATAAAATCACCTTTATTGATTATTTACAGACAGTAAAAATGTTTACTTTGTAATAAAAAAGTTTGTAACTTTTTGCTGTACCAGTTTTCTATACCTTTTGCTAGTCGTACGGTCACGCACCCGCTTGAGCATAAGTAGTTCGCTGAGTGTAATATAAATAAGAGTTTAAATAAGAAAGCTTAAGGTATTATTTTGAAAAGATTTCAGAAAAATGTTTTTTTTTAAATTCAGAATACGATGATGAAACAAGTTAATGTTATGGAAATTAGTCAAATCGCTTCTCAAACTTGAAAAAAAAAATTGATCAAACCGATCCGGATTATCCGGAGATCCGTATTATCGGGGTTCGAATTAGCGGGGTTCTACTGTAAATTATTTTTAAAAAAATGTTTATGGAAATGCATTCCATCAAGGAAATAATTATACAAAGCTGTATCATTTTGTTTGAACAGTACTGTCTAAACAAGATATGTCTTTTTCTCCTTCTTGAATCTAAAACTTAAGAAAATAAAGATGTTTGTTTACAAACTTTTACCCTAAAACTTTAATTTACTGTTCAATGCTTAAACAAAGATGTTAGCTTTAGTTTACAAGCTTTGTTTTATTCAAATTCTTCAGCCAAATTCAGTAAACCGTGTTAATGTTGAACTCCATGTGATGGGGCTCCATTGAACAGCGGAAAAACACCGAATAAACTGGTGATAAATAATAACTGAAATAATTTAAAGAGAACACTTAAAACTATGAAGTAAAGAGTTGTTAATGTATCTAAATATTATTATTTCTGATTTTTTTTTACGTGAAAAGAGGTTAATTAAGAATGTAAGAGAACACATGGACTTATACTGCTAACAATTCCCCTTAATGCTCACAAACGTTCCAACCTCTGTATGTATCAGTGATGAGAAGTTTCAAATCTAAATATAATCAAATCTAAATTCATTTATTGGATAATTGCAAATAATGGATACAAAATAATAATTCATGATTTAACAGGTTGCCAAACATTATTTCAGGTTTCCGTAACGGCTAAAACGGAATTTTATATCAGGTCTCTTAAAAAAAATAACGAATGAAAAATTTTAATTTTCTAGAAGCATCAGATATTACATTGGTGTATTTGAAGGATATTGTAAAAAAGTTTTCACAATCAAACACAACTGGAGGGACACTGTGTTTTATCAACAATGAGTTTTGACATCAACTTTGATGGATTTAAGTTTAGTTAAATAACGAAAAAAAAATAGTAATTTCAACAAAAGGTAGTTATTTAATTTATTTCAAATTACTTTATATTTCTGTAACATATGCAACATTTTATAAAAACTCTCAATATTTTCATATTTTATTCATTTGTTCAAAGGTGCCGTAGCTTGTTCAAAGGTACTCCAACATGGAGCAGGTTTGAACAAAAATCTTTCAACTTTTTAAATCCTCACAACTTATATAATTTCTTTGGAAAATGTTTAGTTTATGGTTCATATGATGAAGAAATGCGTTGTTTTAATTATGTAATATTTAAAACTCAGTAAATATAATTTAAGTAAGAAATATATTGATTTTCTGAAAAATTGTTCAAAGGTGCCGCCCTCTCTACTATGTGCTTTCAAGGGCGAGCGAAGAGAAATCTGCACCCGGGGCAAAGATTGAATTTGGTGCTCCCACTCCGAACTTTTCCTTGTGATTGGCCAAAAAATGATGTTGATAGCATAAATTTGGCACCCCCCAAGTTTCCGCGTCCGGAGCGACGTCCCCCTTCGCCTGCCCCTCCCCTCTTTCGCACTGCGCCGTGCGCTTTATTATTCCACATAACATTTAAAATACATATACACAATGAAAAATTCTCAATTTATATATAATTACAAGAAAATACCTTTATTTTAAAGCCTAAAAAATATCACTCACTTTTGAAGCACGGAATATATATATATATATATATATATTACTATTATAGCCTGTTTTACATCCAGGAACACAGCATTTATATCCCATCTTAATTTATTTTTTTAAATACCAATATGAAACAAAAACGAATAAAATAAAATATATTTTTTAATTCGAACACATGCATCTTAGGCAAAGTCCGCTAAAAAACCAGCTTACCACGTACTGCAACGGCCTCATTATTTACCAAAATTTCACTTTGTATTTTCAAAGAGCCATGAACATTAAGTTTCCCCTCCTGTTTCTAACTCTGTGGATACACTGTCAAATCCACAGAGTACGGAACTTTCATACACTGTAATGGCAACTTGTTTAACATGGGATTACGCATAGACAGTAGCGATATGAGAGAATCACTCTGAAACTACGATCATAAGAGAGGTTGCTAGTTCGGCGAAACATAGCTTCCTTGGCGACAAATGATAAGGGAAAAAAGAAAAAAATACAGCGACGGCTTGCTGCTTCTTGTTTTGAAATTTATGAAAGAATTATTTTAATATGAAATAACTTTGACGTATTCGTCTTGCAAACAATACATGTGTCTCTTCTTAACATAACGACCTAATAATTTAAACTTGAAAATTCAAGAACAATAACAGTAATAATTACGAAGCAATATATAAGCGCGGAAATCTAAGATCAAATAGTAAAAGCACGTGTGCAAAGATAATCAAATCAGCATTCAGCAAGAAGTGCCAAGCCAGAATAGGGTTACAGTTAAACAGAAATCATGAGGATAAAAATCGCCAACGAGATGGTTTAGTTTTTAAGTGATCCATTGAGGGCGTTCTTTTCAAGCCGAGTTGAGGCTCTGTCCGTACTCTGTGGTCAAATCAGTCGTCACACCTGGGGAAAAAGTCAAGAAAATTGATTGGAAGGCATGTTTCCAACGCTTATCCGGCATGCCCTTTTCTTTTATAATTTTGCATGTTGCCATATGAAGCAACATGATTACGTGACCAATTCTATGGGGAGAAAATGTCCGCCTTAATTATTAGCAAAATATATAATGTATCAATTTTTACAAATACTTTTTCTGGTGTCAACATAAGCTTATTTTAATTTTGTTATTTAAAAAATTGATTTTCCTGCGAGTTGCTTTATAAAATTAACTTACATAGAAAACACAAATCAACAAAAATGACATGAATAAAAAGTTTTATCGATGTTTACTCAGGGGCGTGCGAAGAGAAAACTGCTCCCGGGGCGAGATGTCATTCCCCCCCCCCCTTAACTTTTTCTTATCAAAGGCCAAAAATGACATTCCTACTATAAATTTGGAGCCTCCTTCCAAAGCGACGCAGCGACCACACAGCGATGTGCGAAAAGGTGGGTACCTTTTCGCACGTCGCTGTGTCTACTTAAATGTCAATGAACACGAGCAGTTGTGCTGTTGCATTTTCAAAATAATTAGTTGGAAATTTTTGATACCGCACATTATTTAATTAACGGAGTTTATAGAGGTGCATAATTTTTCGAATGTTTTTCATTGTAAATAGTGGTAGCAAAAACAGAGACACCGTTTGCAACTAAGTACTTTTATTGAATAATATTCAATTATTTGAATTACAATCGTGAAATTATTACAATCGTGAAATTATTTGAAGATTATTATTTAGAAACAAACAAAACAATACCAAAACAATGAGCGTATCACGCACCCTCTTTTACTGTAACAAAAAAAAAATTTAAATATCTATTAAAGAAACCATAACGTAACAAACTATTATTATGCCGACTTATCGGGGTAGTTCAAAAAGTGTTAGCCATCAATTTTAATTAGAGCGGTTTTATTTGATAGATCAAATCGTAAGGAATAAAGTGATAAATGGAACTAGCGATCAACAATCAGCCGTTTTCGAGATATCGGAAAATTTATGTCACGCAATCTTTTAAAATTTATTATAATGGATTTATGTTGCAATATTTGTTATGCTGTCCATTTATATATGTCTATATATATTTTTTAAATTGTTTCCTCTTATACATTTGTATAAATTATGTAAATCTGTTATACAATTTCATAAATTTTGTATTAATTCTGTTGAGAAGATCACAACAACTGATGAACTTTCAAATATCTCGCATCAACAAACACTCGCACAACACACGAAATGTAAATGTCGTTAATCCATTATACGGAGGAAAAATTTGAAATTTATACACGTAAAAATTTTGTTTGCAATGATATATTTTTCTTTTAATATTCATAAGTTATGGTTAGAGTTTATAAATAAATTCCTCGTGAAAGTTTGAATAGGATGAACCAACTTGATAATTACTGTTGATAATTAATTTTGATCATGGTCTATTTTTAATTTATTATTTTTACAATAGAGCGTGCTATTTTTAATTTACATCTCATTGTCGCGTGCCGTTTGGATTAACCGTGAAACGATTTGTAATTTTATTTTTATTTTAGCATGATTATGGTTCTTATTAGATGGAATCGAAACATGTTAATAATATTTGTTTTTAATTTTTCGTTACGTCTCTCTCAAGTAAAATAAAATTGTTTATTCAAATGATTAAGATGTTCAAATGGAAAATTAAGTTTAAGTAGTAACTGTAATAATAAAAAATTGAATTAAATTATAATATTGAAATATATTAAAGAAAATTAAGATGAGTTTAAGTCTTAAATTTTAAAAAAAGGCTATAACTGTAGTTAAAAAAATACTAGAAAGAAAAAAAATATTAAAGTTAGCACTAGTTAAAAAATTACAGTCACCAAGCATGGACAGGTAGCGTCTGTGATTAAATAAAGAAAAAAACAATACAATACGAATTTCCTGATGTAAATGTAAAATATCAGAATTAAAAAAGAGGCAAAATGTGGCAACACAATTAGACGTACAGATATTAACCGGTGATTTTCTGGCGTCTTCAAAACTTATTTTATGAGACACAGATTGAAAACTTGCTTAAAAACTCACAACTGAAGAAATTAAATCATTTGATTCTGTTCGTTTTCATTTCAATTTTACATATAAACTCAACTAGAAAGTTATGTCATGTAGTTTTATTTTACGCCTCTTTCTCTTTTTTTAACCCTTTGGGAACAAGCGACACGTATACGTGTGGCAAAAAGGTTTAAGAATCTGTGTTTATCCCCCACCAATAAAATTTTACTGTTAAATTTGCCTTATTAAATCGGAGCATTTTTACGATTTAATAAGGAACAAATTTCTGATTTTAAAAACCGTTGACAAAACGTTAAAATCTTCGCAAAACGCTCTCAGAATTAAAACTAGTCGTTGGGGGCCACCGTAATACTTACCCATCATGGATATGTATATGAAAATAAAACATGTGAAAACTATATATACAATGCATTGCAATTCATAAATAAAATTTAAATATTGTTAATATACATAGTAATGCTATATTAAAGAACTGCTGATGTACCAATTTCGACAAATTGTATAAAACGCCAAACTACTCAAGTAGTACCGAACTGCGTAAAAGAAACATCCTTATAACTCCAAAAGTAATAATTCTATTAACTAACAATTAACTGCGTCGGATTACGCATCTCATTTCCAATTTAAATATACTTCTGAATTGAAATTTGAATGAAATACAGGGTCATGAAATATCGAAGAATGTGGAAAACAAGATTACAAATATCTCGGCAACTAATTATTCGATCGACTTCGTTCTACATGCAAAATGTGTGTTATTTTATTGTCTTTTACGTCCATTCCTTAGAACAAAAAAATTCGAAAATTTTTATATACCTTTCATCAGAACGAATTTTTCGAGAGTCCGAAAAAAATAGTTCCGGATAATCGAGGTTGCTCATATTAAATAGGGTTCGTCCCATTCTTACATACTAACTACATACAAAATTTCAAGTCTCTATCTCAATTTGTTCGGGAGATAGAGCGTTTACAGACAGACAGACTGACAGACAGACAGACAGACAGACAGACAGACAGACAGACAGACAGACAGACAGACGGACGGCAGAAATTTTTTTCTAAAAATATGTTTTTCGGAATCTCCACTATCTAAAACGTGTAAATCCGTCAAAAAATTTTTTTCGATTTTCAAAACGATTGCAAGACTTACCCTATACTACGTATGATGGGTAAGTAAAAGAGACACATGATTTGACATTCTTTTTCCTTCATTAGCAGTACACTTCTGAAATAATAAAATTTCCACTACTCTCGGAGGTCACGTAATGTGAAAACTACCGAAATTTTACTATTTCAAAAAAGTGGATTAATATTAGAAATTATTAATAGGTTTTTTTTTTTTTTTTTAAATAGGCATTAAATAATATTATGCGAGTTTTTCTGGTTGACCAAATAATTTACAGAAGATATTAACAGTTAAAATTATTCTTTTATGGACTATATCCAGCCATTTAATTTTTCCAGTCATTTCAAAAATTTAATAAATGAAATATTTTCTGCTTCTGATTAACCATTTCCTATTTCTATCAATTAAAATAGATATTATATCGAAATATTTATGGATTATCATAACTGTTCCCATTACATTTAAGGCTGCCACCGGTGACTAGTTTTTTAATTCTATCTAGCACCATTCATTTAAAACAAAATTAATTAATTAATTAAAAAAATAATAAATATAAAAATTCACAGTGGTTTTCACAATATCTGCAAGATATATATAATAAGAATTTTATTTTTTAAAAATAGAGGTGTCATCACAATATAAAAATAGCCGCTTGTTTCGAGCTTGTTTCACTTCATTTGTTAAATCAAAATATGTTTAAGGCTTTGAGTAGTCGCTTGAATCTGCCATGTTTTGTAGCTTCTACCAGATGGAGAAATCCTTCCTATTACTAAACATCGTTTTAATCTGTTATTATTTCTAGACGTTGGTTAAATAATATTTTCTTACCAAAAAACTTACTAATAACGCGATACTTTGACAGTCTTATGATAGAAAATAAAAGAAATAATTGTGATTACACTCATTTGAAATAAATACCGTTAAAAAAGTAATTAGTAGCACTAAATTAAATATATATATATATATATATATATATATATATATATATATATATATATATCATATTAATCAATTTCTCGATTAATTTCAGCAATGAAATTACGCCTGAAATTTTAGATACATGAATATTCATACTTCTACTAAGCGTAATACAAACACAGTGAAAAATGTCCAAGCCGGGAATCGAACCCGGAACCTTAAACGGTAGAGCACTTGGAGCGCTATTCCAGGGGTTCCGGGTTCGATTCCCGGCTTGGACATTTTTCACTGTGTTGGTATTACGCTTAGTAGAAGTATGAATATTCATGTATCTATCTATCTATATATATATATGTAAAATATTTTACTTCTTGATGCATTTTTATAGCGCTCTCTATATTTTTAATCTGCCAAGCTGGCCAATATATTTTTACAACGTATATAAAAGGATTTATTCATGTTAAAAAAAGTAAAACCTTTCACATATTTCTTCATTCGAAAAATAAAAATTTTACTACAGTGAAACATTTACAATTTCATATTTGCAGTTTAAATTCAGAATTATTTTATTGTCAAATATTTATTTATTCTTCCATTTTACATTAGCTTCCTTGCAAAATTTGTCTTTTATTTTTTAAAATTCTTATCTAAATATTTAATTTAAATTTCTAAATGTAAAAAGTTCCATGTCTACGACATAACATAAAATTCCAGAGTTTTTCAAGTTATGTAAATACCCGCATGGATTTTAATAAGGTAGATTCTTAAAAATTAATAAAAATCAAAACGATTGCCTGAGAAAACGATTTTTTACGAGTATTTATTTTTAAAGCCGTTTAATTAACCCCTTGGGGACGAGCGACCCGTATACGTGCCGCAAAAAAAAAAAAAAAAAAAAAAAAAAAAAAAAAAAAAAAAAAAAAAAAAAAAAGACTTAAGAATTCATGTTTATCGCCACCAATAAAACCTTACTGTAAATTTTGCCTTATTTAATCAGAATAACTTTTCGATATAATAAAGTACAAATTTCTGATTTTTAAAACCGGTGACACAACATTAAAAATTTCGTAAAAAGCTCCCATCGCTAAGGGGGTTAAGAAGATATGAATAAAAATTATTTTAGTTTTCAAAATGAAATTGCATTTTCGATAATAAAACATAAAGATTACATATAATTGCACCAAAGGGTATAATATAAGGAGAAAAAATTTTTCATCTTCCAATATTTAAAAAAACGATCGGGAGCTCAACGCATATTAGGGATGTTTGTAAACAGTGATTTGTCAACCGGATTTAATGTCATATTTCTTTTAGCATTAATTAAAACAGTAAAAACACTCTATTACTAAAAAAAATTGAATAGATTTTCATAAAGTCTTATAAGATGCAATGCATAAATGGGTGATTCTCCAGTAAGTGGGTAATTTTACTCATTGATTTGGTAAAAAATAAAATCAAATTTTAAGCAATATTTTTTAATAATTAGATATAGCATATGCTACTGAGTAATAAACAACACTTCGGCATAAACCTTAAGCCTTATATATTTTTGTAAAAATTATTTTATAAATTATTGGATTGTTCGGAAAGTCCTCTCTGTTTGGGAAATTCAATTCGCACCAGAAAATTCTGTTATTTAATTATTAGATATTGTTTCCGATATCTAATGCCTAGATATTAATGAACAAAATTTTGCTGTGCGATTTGGCTTTCACAAACGGAAAGGACTTTCCGAACGACTCAATAATTTGGTAATCAATGTCACTATACTGTCTCCAAGATAGTTTTTATTTTATAAACCAGGATTTTAGTAAAATTTAGATTAATAGATTTGGAATAGATGGTATCCCTGTATCCTTTGTCTTCAAGTCATATATGGCATTAATATCTGCTTCGGAGATTGAATATTCCTCAAATAAATAATTTGAAAGGGGACAGAAGTGGCAGGGACAGTAGTGACAAAATTAAGAAAATTGCTTTTGTGTACATAGTAAGTTAGGCTAGTAAGACTGTAATATGATATTTTGTACTATGCAAAAGTATGTTATATCATGACAAAATAATAAATCAATAAAAACAATAACAAGGACAGTTTAAGTAAGGGACAGTAGTGACAAGTAATAAATATATTCTTATCTTTCTATCCATTTTGTAGCTTGTAACTATTGTTGAAGTCCTTAGAATTGTGCCAAGTGTTTTTCTGAGCAATTAAGATGGCTCCTTCTACTAAATGCACCTGTTCGCCAAATTTTATCTGGCGACCTGGTGGTCATTTTCGATGCTTTATACAAAGGGACAGTAGTGACATTAAAAATAGGGGACAGCATTTCTCTGATTCAGAACAAATGTAAAACTATTTTTAATTTACAATAAAAATACTTTATTATGTACTTCGGAGTATAGATTTTTATTTTTGATGGTAAAATTGTTAAAAATAGTCTGTCATTACACTTAAAATTGTTCCAGAAGATCAGTACATGAGGTGAGGGACAAGGGACAGAAGTGACAATCTGAATGTTTAAAATAATATTGCAGCAAAATTTAAAGTTATTTTTTCGAAAATACTTTTTGAAATTGTAGAAATACATTACAAAATACATTTTATGCTAAAAAACAACTATATGAATGACAAAAAACAGCATGTAACCCTAAGGGACAGAAATTACCCACTTATCGGAGAATCACCCAAATATACAAATTTCAGAATAAATATAACATAAAATACACTTTTGTGGTAGAAATTTCCCAGAATTGTTTTTCACTTTAGGAAGAGAGATCCGTCGATTTTCAAGATTTCAATTGGCCCTCCTCTTTTCCATTAGTTTCAGTTTAATTTACACGATTAAACAGTCATGTAATTATTATAAATTATATATTATAATTATATATTATCTGAAGCAAAATTTTCCCTTTTTTCTGACTGAGTTGTGTCAATAAATAACAAGTACCGCATCGTCTCCTACAAAATATGATAAAAAATTTATTAATTATACATGTTTTAAATTATCGTTCCTGAGTTGTTTTACTAAATTACTCCATTTATATATTTTTTAAGGGTTCGTGGACGGTGTTACACATAATAGCTAATTTAGTTGCAATAAGATTCCTAATATCACGTTTTATATGAAAGAGAAGCAAATGAAGAAAATAATTGGTTTCAACATCATTACGTTACATCAAGAAAGGCAGAGGAGAACACGCCGAGAAAACAAATATATCCTTAATTGAAAAAAGATACGTTTTAACTCACACCGGAAAACACATAACATAAATGAGATAGACATTAAATATTTCCAAAGTGATTCTGTTTTTTTTATCCTGCGTTTCTTAATTCATGTACCGTGCAGTCTCTCATGAGAGCACGATAGATTCTGATAAAACGTTTATTTAACAATTCAGTCGCGCAAAAATGCGTTTGAAATCATTATCTTACACCAGAAGTAATAAACGGTTTTATTAGACAATACGAACTTGCATGTATGTTGTGAAAGAAAAATTTCAATTAAATATTTTTGGTGCAATTAAAATTAGTTGTCCTTTGTTACGAACTTCGCGCCAGAAAAGGTTAAAGCTTGTCCTCACTGAAATGGCCCATGCGTAAAAATATTCTTTATAAAAGCGTAAAAATTGATATATATTTTATCAATTTCCGGTGAGTCTCTTGTTTTCACTTTCCCAGTTATTGCCCTTACGACTACAGTGATTACCCGAAATCGTAGCAGTGATTTTTTGTAAAAATAATTCCTAAATGCATAATTTGAAATATTAGCCTTCAACTATTCATGCTATTATAACCCTAACAACTTTCTACTCCGCAGTATTGTAAGTATGGAGGGATTTTATATATTTTTCAGATTCTTTGATAGTTTTTATGAGATTGTAATACTAGTCTAAAAAAGGACTTATCTTTAATTTAATCTTGGTAGGCTGTTTCTTTTTACCAATTTTAGCACTCATTAGAAGCCGAAAAACTTAAATTGGATTAAGACATTCATTATGTATAATAGATGTAAATCAGTCAATTGTATGCTACAGTATAATTTAGACTTTTTACAACTAACCATACATCAAACTTAAAGTTTTTTTTTTGTTTTTTTTTGTTTTTTTTTGTTTTTTTTTTTTTTTTTTTGTAATAGGCCACACATTCTGCCTAAAATCCAATTCTGTCTTTACTTGGATGAAGAAGTCTAGAGTCATGGAAGTGAAAACATCATCCATGCTGTGTATCAACTCTGGAAATGCATTAGGTTGAGTCGGAACGTAGACGCGATTTTTACTGTTTCCACGTCTATTGTTTATAAAAATATGTCTTCTTTCATTATTTTACTTTAAGTTCGATTTAGAAAATTAAATATATATATATTCACTATTGAAAATATGATTTTTTAAAATAAAAGTTACGTCTTTTTTTTCAAAATTTTACATTAACTATTTTAATTTTTTTTTTTTCAAAATTAATATTTTTTAAAATGCTGAATCAAAAAGTTAGACATTTTTCTTTATTTAAATGTAAACAAAAATTAATTCTACCAATAATATTTTGAGTTGTAACGAATTTAAACTATTCGACTTTTAAATAAATTTTTTATTTAAAATATTTAAATATATATATAAGAAGTTTTATCATGTGATTTTGTTTACAAATAATGTGGTTAGCCATCGCAAAAATTGTTCAATTTTAACTCAATAAATAAAAATTATTTTAAAATGTGTTCCGGATTCCCTTAAAGTTGAAGAAACGAAACTATAAGAGGTTTTAAAACGTCCAAATCTGAGCGCATCGGAAAATCACACGACCACTGTAGACAAACGGGAACTTTCGACCAATCGTGAGGCGCGTTGTGTTGCGCAGGTGCTTTGAGCTTTGCGCATTTGAATACAGCAACTAATTAACATTTTAAAGAATAATAAAACAAGACAGGAAAGTGTTTTTTAAAATAATCATTTTTGGCCAGGTTAGCCCCAAGGGCTAAATACTACACTGTGAGTTGTAGAAACGTTCTTGAAATTTAGTTGTAAAAAATTACACAACTCTTTTGGAAATTCTGTTTTGCTTACACTTTAATTTAGAATACTAGTATTGATTTATTTTTCGAAAAAAAAGAAAAACGTCATTTTTACCGAATTATTTCATGCATTAAAAACTGTCAAAATAATTCCATATTTTCGACCGATACCGTTTATGCGAACAAAGCAATTTTTTACTCTTCATAAACTATATTTTTATGTATTTTTAAGAACTTTTTGCTAAACGTTAGAACCAATCATATCAGGTATTAGATTCTGTCATTTCAGGCAGAATATTTTAGATCCAGTGTCCGATTAATTTATAAACATTTGTTAATGTCAAACAATGTTAATTTGTCAAACAATGTTAATTTGTCAGCATGTTGATTTGTCAACATGTTGATTTGATAAACATTACTTACATCGCACTTAGAAGTATAATTACAAAATGAATTTATTTGTTTTGGCAGACGAAGATTAACTACTTTTTGTTCTCTTGAAACACATACTGGCCTATATCAATTGCAATATCCAACTTGGGTTTAAATATTTCATGAACCAATATGTACTAATATCAGCATATATAATTATGAATAATCATAAGTTGAACATGTAAGAAGAATTTCATTAGGCATATGTTTCGGCGGTTAATGGATTAATAAAAAAATATTTTATGTGCAGTAATTCCTTAACATTCACGAGATTTAATTACTTGAATGCAGAACATTTTAACATTCGCAATACTTTCAAAAAAAAAAAAATCTTTTACATACGAGTTGATACCTTTTTGCAAGTATAATACAAACTATATTTTTTTTTTAAATATTGGTGAACAGAATATAAAAATATCAGTTATGCAGACGCGATTTTAATATTCGCGGAACTTAATACTCGCGAATGCGAAAGAATTATTGCATTCGAAATGAGGGACTCACTACTACGGAACAGAGTTTAATGAAAATAATTCTGTACTTGACTTGGTGCCACTGAAAAATAGCAAGATATCAGGAAATTCAAACTAGCCATGAAACTCAGATGGAACTGGTGAAACAAGTACTTAATATCTTTCACATATATTTCTTACTTTTTCCAGTGTGTGTTAAAGAATAGATTTTATATATTTTAGTACACAGAAAATTGATTAGTGTGGAAATCGTAAATAGTATAGCACAGCTACAAACTATTCCGATATTTTTACCGGAAATATTTAATAGAAATTTTCGCCTTACTTAATCGGGATTCTTACGTCTTGGATTGGTAAAATTTGCTATTGAATTTATCCGGGCCGAAACAGCAGAAGATGTTGGCAGCTATGTTATAGGATACTCTTTACTGATAGCTGATATATTAAATATATTTTATTTTTCTAAATGATTTCTTGCTTGGACTTGAATGGCCGGAAGGTGTCATTTCAAAGGTGAACACTAGACTACTTGTGGATTCAAAACAGGAAAATTTTTAAGAAATAAGTTATATATCGGTTGCAATGAAATGAGCTAAACTAATTTCTAATTTAATAAATTATGTTTCTGGTTTTAAATATATTTTATAAAACTTTCGTAAAATTTCCCGACTTTCTAGTTTGCCTATATCACGTACGGGCACCCATACCCCAACCATAATTTATTATTATCACCAGTGAAATTTTACTGTATGTTTTCCATTACTTAATCCGAACACTTTTCTGTTTCAATTACGCATAAATTTCTGTTTTGAAAAACGTGTTATAAAAGATTAAAAATTCTGTATAAAACATGAAATATATAGGAATTATTTAAATGTTTTTTTTTTTCAAAAATATTGATCAGTTAAGATGTTACAATAATTGGCTTACACTAGAATTTATAAACGAATTTATTAGAAAATACGATCGTGCTTTTCAAGTACGTCTTAACCTTTCGAAGGTCAACGATGCTACGGTGGCGTCTCATAATTTTAATCCCTAATTGTCGCATTCTCACCAGAAATTTTCAATGAAAATTTCCTTTTAATAATAAACGTGAAAATATATGTTTATTAAAATAGTAAATAAAACCTTTGTGCAAAAATGTTTAAAGGTAGAAAACCAACGATTATAAATGCAGATATTTATAATAGTTGTTTATCTGTCTTCATACACGTTTACGAGTTTACAAATCCATTTTCGTATATATACTAGTGCCATTGAATTATTTCAACATTTTACGAATCTGACGAATTTTACGACCTTGCGAAGCGGTGGAATATATTTTATCCCCC
The DNA here is from genome assembly GCA_964019185.1 of Maratus speculifer. Classification (NCBI taxonomy): domain Eukaryota; kingdom Metazoa; phylum Arthropoda; class Arachnida; order Araneae; family Salticidae; genus Maratus; species Maratus speculifer. The sequence goes on from OZ025295.1 coordinate 399,776,906, forward strand.
CTTAATTTAAACGAGATTCTCACAAGAAACTTTTAAGGAAATTTTATATTTTTAACATTGACGTCGCAATGCTGAAAGTTGTTCTTTTCTTATTTTAAAACAAAACTTTTCGATTGTTTCTGGTGAGACTTCAATAATACAGATACATTATTCCTTACCCCTCAAGGGATTAATCATGGACAAATTAGGCCATCCTAAGTGCAATAACAATAATATTTTTATGCCAAATTCTTAATCATACTTCTCCTACAGATGTTAATTTTCTAACAATATTTTATTTTCCGTTTCGCTGAATAATAATTATATTGCATATGTATTTTTATTATTATTTAAAGGAATTTTTCCATAGTTTTAAATTAATTTTTCCTTAATGCAATGTACTAAAAATATTATACATAATATATAATTTCACTTCCTGTGTTATTGAAGCTAATTTATATCGTTGCTTTTGATGCATGCAAATTGCATGATAAGTCTGAGTTTCGTAATACACTCACATTGTATAGTAATGTGATTAAGCAGTTAATTTAAATTTTTGCGTATTCGTTGTCTGTAATCTCAGAGAAGATAATCTTCTTACAGAAATAATGAGATAAAAGACATTAAATACAGATATTCCAGGAAATTATATTATTCCAGGAATATTATATTTCCAGGAAATTCAACTATGGTGATTTAAAAATTAACTGAGTTGTTTTATTTAAATAATAACTTTTTAACTTATTCATGGTTGTTATGGCAGTAAATCAGCATAAATAATTGATTATATGTTATTCTACTTATCTACTGCCTGGTATTTCTTATAATGGTAATAAATTTAAAATGTCAGACAAAAAATGCATAGTAAGAATTTTTAATGCACTCAACGCGTTTCTGTACAGGACAAAAGATTAATCTGAACGAATTAAAAAATAAATGTTCTAGATCAACTTTTTTTTTTTTTACTATGTTACGTTACAATAAACTACATATTTCTTGTATTAGCTTAACGTCTTAATTATATGTTAGTATGTAAAGCATGCCTGAAAACTCTTAAGACTTTTTAAATCATGAAATTTCCCTTAACCTTTTGCCGCGCAGGACAAATTCATTGCTTAAGTGTTGAAATTAATGACTGACACCGGAATTTGTAAACAACTGTATTTATAAATAAGAAAACGCTATACTTCACGCATTCAATATGATATAATTTTTTTAACAAAATTCCGTTGCCAGTGTGACGTTTGGGAATAAAAATGAAGTGGTTTCTTAGATATTTCACCGCAAGGGATTAAGCTAAATAACACGAGGAAAATAATAAATAATAAAAATAATTAACCCCCTAACCAGGGGTGCAAAAATCCAGGCGCCAGCAGGCAGTCTCACACCACTAAATTTATTTCGTTATTTTTCGTATAATATTTCATGTAAAATTCGTGTAAAAATGCTATTAAATATTAAGCGAAGAAAACTTTTAAATTTTAGTGGTGAGAGACTGCTTGCTGGCGCCTAGATTTTTCCACCCCTGCCCTTAACTGGTTTGCTCGAACGCCGTCGTACAAGACGAATTTGCTTATTTAAAGCTTTTTGACACCACTATTTTTTTAAGAAAATTTTCATACTATTGATAGCGGAAATGTTTAGACTAAATTTTACGAATATTTTACATACAAAAAAATATTCTGTTTTGTAAATAAATTTACAGAGTAGAATATTAATATACCTTAATTACAGCAAATTAACCACCGCGTCGCAAGGGGTTAACTGTGTTGCCCGAACTGACTTCGGGCAGGAACTCTCAGGAAATGCTGCTGCATTTTCTAAATTTGCATTCCAGAAAATCGGTTACAGATATAACCGATATTAAGTTAAAGCTCGTCATTCTCGTTACTCCTCAATAGACTACGCCTGAACATTAACGCAGGGATGGCGTCTGTCGAGCCACATTATTGAAACGTATGTAAGGTCCCTTAGGTTAAGATCCCAATATTCTATAAAAGATGTTTAAGATTCCCCCCCCCCCCCCCGTTAGCTTCTTTTCCACACAAGATTCGGGCAAGAACACGTTGCTTGATTCGTTGTTAAATGTTTTTCGATACCACTAATTTCTAACTGTGAATTTATCTTTATTAATTGTTAGATAATTTTAGACTTAGTAAGGAAAATATTTTAGTTCTTAACCTTCTGGATCCCAAACCGCCCGAGATATTTTAATTCGTATATTTCAGTTCCCACCAGAAAATTGAAACAACAATATTTGCTTTAATCAATAACAGAACATTCCGTAATTAAATAAAACGAAATTAGCCATTGAATTTTTCTGGTGTGAAACGAACTACATAATTTTCAGAACGTGTTCTAGCATGGGAATTAAAAGGTTAAAAAATGGTGTTAGAATAACATTAGAATTACAAACTTTAGAATAAACATTATAATAAAAATTAATGTGAATGGGCGTGGCGTCCAGTTCATGTTTAGAAAAGTTTAGAAATTATTTCTAAAAACACAACTTTTAGATTGAAAACTTCTCACATAAGATATCATTATATTATATTGAATATTATATATAATGTATAATATATGTATATTATTTATAATATATATGGTATATGATATATTACGAGGTATTGATGTATTATATTGTGGTATTATATGTATGTTGTGGTGTTATATCTGGTCTTGACATTACACTAGAAATATCGGAAATTTCAGTCTAAGTTTAACAAAATGTTTCACACAGAATTTTGATTTATAACAGTTTGACCTTATTATTTATTTATTTTTCTTTGTATTTTTAAACTTATTTCTTAAACAAATTTCTGGCTTGATTCGAAAGTCGTTCATATGTTAGCCGACAAAATGACGATTTACGACAATTCTAATGTTAATGAGGATTTTAATTATTTCGTAAATATAAATTTTGAAACATTATAATTTTAAATATTCTAGACATTAAAATATGACACCATTGATAATCATTTTAACGTATGTGTCAAAAAAAATAAGAAAACATTTTAACCGCTTCGGGACGGAAGTCTTTTGCGAAATTTTTAATATTTTGTCACTGTTTTTTGAAAACAGAAATTTGTGCCTTATTAAATCGAGAAAATGCACCGATTAAATAATGCAAATTTTACATAAAAATTTTACTGGTGGGGACAAACAATAATTCATTCTTAAGCCTTCTTGCGGCACGTATACGTGTCGTTCGTCTCCAAGGGGTTAAAATGAAAGCAGTCATAAATTTTAGAAGCAGAAGTTCTTAATATTTTTTCGTTGCATTTTAACTGCCTTCCTGATTTGCCACTACGTCATACAAGCAACGTGTTTTAGCCAATCATGATTTGCCTGTACCACGAACAGGGCAAGTTATTTCAGATCATGATTTATTATTCGCAGTAGTAATTTTTTTTCCTGAAAATTTTGCATAATTTTCGAGCAATTGTCTGATTCGATTAGTCAAAAATTTCTGATTTGAAAAACCGGTGACAAAAAACTAAAAACTATAAAAACAGAAAAATTGGCATTTTTTGATTTTTTTTTTTTTTGAATATTAATCATCTTAGTGGTTAAAACATGAGATAAAAATATATAATTTTGTTTCCTTCTCGCATTTTCCTTTAAAAATTTAATGTAAAGAAATGGTTTTTAACATTGCTAAAAAGCATTCATGTCTTTCGTTTTTCTGTCTGAATGTCTGCGTGCTAATCCACGTATCGCACTGCAGTTTTAATAAGTTTAACATATAGTATAACTATACTATAGTTAACATATAGTATAGAACGATCTCTATTAAAGATAAAGTGTTTAGTAATTATAGGTTTTTTACAAGGACAATCAAAAGTTTTCTGTTACATTGCGCTGAATTCGAAAAAAAAAGTTATCTAGCGCATTTTAAAGATGTTGCACCAGTTGAAACATATTGAAATTTAAATAGGCTTATGAAGTGCACTTGCAATCGGTAAAATATGGGGCACAAAATATTCATTTTTTCATAAGGGAGCATAAAAAATTCTATCGTTTAAAAGGAAACCTGTTTGCCCCGAATTTTAATTACGATACACTACATCACATAACCCAAATAATAGTTTAATTTTTTAAATTAATTCTTTTAACATGGAATAACATACTCTTCGCCCTTTTTTAGTTCATGTAGCTAGTTTGGGTCGATTTCTTTTTGCTTTTGTTATGGATATTTTAAATTTAGGTTTGCAGATATTTTTGCTACATTTGTAATCATAATTCATTTTTGCCAATCTCTTAAAACCATTTTTATTCATCATGTAATAATTTAATTATCTTCGTGAAAGAAAAAAATGTTGAAAAACAATTTAACAGCGAACTGAGAAACGCCCTTATTTTTTACGAAAACTGTTTCAATAAATGCGTTTTTTATTGGGATATTTGGTGAAAGAAAACCGTTTTACCTTGTTTTGTTTACTCGTTATTATATTAACATAGCATTATTTTTTTTCAGTATTTAATAAAAGTATTTCTTAATTGGGTTATTTTTAATTAGGTTTGCCAATATCTTTTTTTTATAATTATTACAAAATTGATTTTTTTTTACTTGATAGATTGTTTCGTACTTTTCACCGTTAAATTCAATAGGGTACATTGTTAATATTTATATTAAGAAATCATAAAAAATAACACTAATTACATAAAACGAAACAAAAGTTTCATTCATTTCGTTACAAATGAATGATATTAAGACATAATAAATATGAAAATTCATTTTTTACTATACTCCCTAAACAGTAAAAATAATTATTTCTTTATGTTATTTTATATCAGATAAAATATATTATCTTAATAGAAGAAGATTATTATTTCTTCATTATACAAAGCGGCCATAATTAAACTGACCGTACTCAGCGATCTAATTGCAAGAAAGGCGCCAAATTTTGTAGGAAGATTAAACAAGACGGGGGAGGAAGTTTTTCAGCGAAAGAACAATTTAGTTCCAAAAGTCACCGCCAGGAGAATATGTGGTTCCGAGTTTTTAAAAGGAGAATTTTAAAAAAGAATAATCCATACTGAAATGAAAATAACATTTCTTTAGCGCATCCATATCAGGATCGGTGTGGCGCCGTTTTTGTGGACCGCATATTACATTCTGTGCACACCATTTACAACAACAAAGCATAACATGCCTGCAGGAATTTACCGTACAGTTCGCGATATATTATCCTCCAACGTAGCCAGGTCCTGGACACCTCCGTGATAGACCTTGGACTTTAGGTCCCCGTAGCCAAAAGTCGCAGCGTATAAGATCAAGGGACCGAAGTGATCATGCAGTTGGACACAGCAGCTAATGACTCTTTCTGTTGTAATTTTTTGCTGCAATCGAAATGCAGTTGCTGTACCCGCAAAGCAAAATGTAGAGGTGCTCCATCTGGCATAAAATCGGTTTTCTTCAGGTACTGTCTTTGCTAAAGTGCCGAAACAAAAAAGTTGTATAGCATTTGGCGATATTTGTCTCTGGTAACAGAACAGGTTACAGGTTCTGTCGGAGTAATGTTTTCATAGAAGGATGGACCTTTGATGGAACCTATCATATCTGCTGTGAAACTACACCAAACAGTTATCTTTGGTGAATGAATGAAAAATTCCTTGAATGTTCTTATTGATCTTGGGGGCTTGTTATGCCAAATTCGGCAGTTCTGGGAATTTACAGTTCCATTCAGGTAAAAGTGGACCTCGACTCCTCATAAGATTTTTCACGGCCAAGCATCATCCAACTCCATTCTGGCAAGAAAGGTTAATCGCTTATCATTGTCGGTGAGACGTAACTATTGCACATGGGTGATCTTGTACGGATAGAAGAGGATAATCCTTCGTAGTATTTTCCATAGCGTATAATAAGGCATATCCAGATTCCGAGCTATCCCACGAGTACTGGAAGTGATAGCAATATTGTCTGGTGCTCTGTCGATAATCGCCGTTGCCACTTCTTCGATTGTATCCTCTGATACGGGTTTTCGTTCTCTGCCCGACTGAACATCTAGAGAACCTGTTTCCTCAAACTTCTCAACCATTGCTTTTAATCCATTAACTGACAAAGGACCGTTACATTTTCGTCTTTTTTGTGGTTTCTAAAAGCATGAAGAGTATCTGGTGCATTGCACTGGTTGAGGAAAAAGAATTTGACCTGTAGAGATAACTCGACTAAAGAAGAAGATATTATGAAAGATAACTTTCAATGAAATTGTTTCTGAAAGGAGCACATTACCTTTTAAAGCCGAGCAAGCTGGCACTGGGCCAAAAGTTGTAACGTGAAATTTGAATAAAGAACTTCTTCAGTTGTTGCTTTCTTTAGAGTTCTGTAAGAGAAATTGCAGATAAAGAAACTTTAGCATTGTTTATGTAAATTTTTAGCTTTTTATAAACTATTACCGTTTTGAGCTAGGATTAAATTGCTAAATTCGTTAAATAAATTGTAATTTTATTTCCGTATTGATTCTTCTTTTTTTGAAACTCTCTTTTTCGAATACACAGCACCACAGAATTCCCTGGCGGGGACTTTTGGAACCTTTTTTCGGAATCCTTCGTTTCTTGTCTTCTTTAATCTTCTTATAAAATTTGGTGTTATTATCAGAATTTGATCGATAACTATCGAACATTTCACTACAAACACTATTTATTTTCATATTTTTGTATGCAGTAGTTATCTTAATATTAGCGTAGAAAGATATTTGATCACAAAAAAGACACTTACAGCGGCTGCCATAGCCTTCGATATTTGTTTTACAATAGACAGTATCAGCAATTCACGAAAGTCACAAAATAAATTGTGATTTTCAAAATCAAATTGAATACCTATAAAAAGGGGCATTTTAAATGACTATTTTTTCTTTTTACTTATATTTGTAAGCTCACTTATAACAGAAAAAAGCGTAAAAATTATGCATAAATTATTTTTAGTTAATTTTAAATATTAATCGTTATTTTTAACATAAACTACTAGAGGAAAATCCTGCATTCGCAAGTTTCAATAAAAAATTATAAATAGTTTTCACTTAAAATCTATTTTAATTTACATATTTTGTATACAGAAATTGTTTTTATCGATATTTATTTTTAGCAAGGCTGTTTTTCATCTTATTCATCTTATAATTTACTGAAAATATATTATAGAGCTACAACCAGAAAAATTGAAATAGAATTATATTTTTTTCAAAAGAAAGTTTTTCAACTTTGATTCTCCGTGTCTAAAATATATTTAACCTTCCTACCCTGTTCGAATTTTACCCAATCTTGATAAAAAAAAAAAATCTCACACCAGAATTGTTATTTAATACATCTAAATATGTTTAATTGGCTTATTTCTCTGTATCCCTTGTTTAATTTTTTTTATAAAAAAAGTTCTGGTGCAAATCGTACAAAACAAATTATAACTATGGGTCGATTAGACCCATTCAGAGTAGGAAGGTTAAAAGAAATGGAAACCTCAGTGCGTTTCCGTTATAAATAATAAAATTTAGGCAATTATTCTGTCACCATATGTTTGTCAATAAAAAAATAATAGTTCTTCCTTTATCCACATTATAAAATTTAAATTTCTTTTACAATATATTAATAGTAACAGCTTTCTGCTTCTAATGAGGGTTGCTAATGTTTTGCTCGTGTAAGGTAATATTTAAAACAAATGGAACCCTCAGTTAGTTTCCATTTTAATGATTGAAATTATGAAAATTATCCGCTCTCCACGTACCTTTATCAACAAAAAATATTATCTTTATTTATTTCCTAATTATAATTTTTAAAAATATTTTTACAACATCTGATAGCAACTGCATTCTGCTTTGAATATAGGTTGCTAATGTTTTCCAAAGCGTATAAAAAAGCAATGTGTTATTTGTAAATAAATTATACAATGATCTCTAAATATGATCCACTCCTTTGCTAGAAAATCTACAAATTACGTTAATATTGTTAGGTGTACATAATTTAGAGTAAATCTAACATGTATTTAGTGAGATTTTTTTTTATTTTTCATAATGTATTTATTATGTGTTTATACCCCCCCCCCCCCCAAAAAAAAAACCACTAAAACTAAAGTGCATTTTAAAGAAGCAACTGTTTACTAATACAGTCATAGAACTGGGGGCCACCGTAATACTTACACGTAGTGGATATGCATAATGTAAAACATGAAAAGAAAACATGTGAGAACTATTAATAAAATTCACTGCAATTCTAAAATAACGATTAAAATTATTGTATGCTATATTGACTATTTAAAAGAAATAATTCCGAAAAATTTTACGTATGCTTCATCAGAACTAATATTTCGAAAAAAAATAGTTCCGGGTAACTAAGGTTAGTGAAATGTGTTAGTCGTGCTATTACATTCTAAGTTCATACCAAATTTCAAGCCTTCATCTTAATTTGTTTGTTTGTATTGTGTTTAAAATTGTGGATTGATGACGTCATTAACTCTACATACTCTATTACTGAATTGCGTAAAAGAAACATCCTTATAACTCCAAAATTGATATTGATATTAATTAACAAATTATTACATCAGATTAAACATGTCGTATTCAATAAATAAATTATCTTCGAATTCAAATTTCAATTTAACATATTGTCCATGTCATATCGCAGCTTGTATTCACATCCTCTTCTTGAATTTTTTTGTACATAACACTACTATAAAATACTGTCATATGCCAAAATTTTAGATTATTATCTCGTGTTCCACCAGAGGGAGCAAAGCCTAAACGGTGGATTTTTGAAATTTTTGAATTTTTTCTCAAAGAGAAATCAACTCCCAAATCTGGGACTTGGTGAGAGAGTACATGTACTTTCGACTTATTTGTTAAAAAAAATTGTGTCGAGTTAGCAGTTTTCATTTCCTGAAAAATTTCCATTCGTAAATGGACAGATTTTGGAAAAAATCTTAAATTTGATGTTAAACTATCACCAATAAAAAATTATTTTTAAAACCTATTATACCACCATACATTTAGCCCATTTTATTCTGAGCAAAATACTGCAAATACCATTTCAATTGGAAAAATAAAAGATGAAACATTTACAATTTTGTGTACTCTAGTATGTGGGAAAATCGCTACACACGATGAAACAAAAATGGCCGCCATGCAAAAAAAAAGTAAAATTAAAATAACAGTCATTTTGAACTTCCATGATGTTAGGGTTGTTGTACAAAAAATATTAGATTTTTTAAAAATGGTCGAGCAACCAAAAAAATATTTTCCAGACCACTTGAAATGGAATGACCCTTATCTAAATGTAAATGGTAAACGTACATACATTTCAATATTAGGCGTTTGACATATGCCGTGTTTGTCTCAATCATCAAGCGTGTTCTATTAACACTAGAATGTCCGGAAGGAGTCGATACGATTCCGACTATGTGATTAAATTTCAATTTGAGCGAGAAAATCTTTCTTGAAATAACTTAATATAATCCGCTCAGACTTACATTAAATAAATCAAATAAATAATTTTAAATCTAGTGAAAATATTCTCATTATCTTATTCTGCTAAAAAATATTAATCGCAATCTGCAGTAAATTTTCCGGACGTTCTAGTGTTAACCCATTAGTACCTGGATTATTTTCTTCGCTAAAATTCAAATTTTGCATTTTCCCACCATTTTTAACCCTTTAACGATCATAGCATTTTCATTGCTAAGATGTCGAAATAAATGAATGACACGGTAATTAAGGTAACCGGTAATTTATTTCTAAATAAGAAAACGTGATTTTTCACATACAAAATAAAAGGGATATTTTTAGATAAAAATACCGGTGTCAGTGTTGCGTATCGGAATTAAAATTTTGTGGTTTCGTGGCGAAACCAATGAACGTTAAAGGGAACGTTAAAGAAAAACTTTTATCTTAATTTATCAAGGACTTTGTCTCGAGAAAGAAACTATTTATTATACCACTTACATATTATACCTTTTTTACTGGTGTAAAATGCGTTTACTTGATTTTTTTAAACTGTCCAAAAATGTCTTTTTGTGTCAACTGTCCAAAAATGGGACGCTGGGCACTAATGGGTTAAGAAGTTAACGCTTCGAGGGGCCAATCACTTGTATTCTTGAAATGTTGAAATGACTGATTGACACCAGAACACAAAAACAAATTTATTTATTCTGGTGTCAATGTGGCATTTTGCAATTGAAATTAGCTGGTACGAATTTTATACCACCGCCCTTCAACGGTTAAAGTGAATGGTATTTGACGAGTTTTCTTTCCTTTCTACATCGGTTGCATCATCTGCAGCCGATTTTCGAGAACAGAACATAAAGGCAGTGGCAAGTGACTTGCAATATTGATTAATTAGTATATTATTATTTTCTTCTTTTTATTTACGGTGTGAGACTTTGAATATATGTGATATAATTTGTAATGAATTATATCATCAATCACGAGGATAAATTTATTAACCCTTTGACCAGTTTTGCCAGTGCGCTACTTTTTTAAAATTCCGATTTCTTGATTGGCACCACTTTTTTCAAACGGTAAATTACCTTTGGTTTTTGCCTTATTTAGCATGACATTGAATAATGCACGTTTTATCATTACAAAAAAGTGGTGTCAATCAAGAATTTGGATCTAAAAAAAATAGCCCATCTGGCAACACTGACTTTGACCTCTGGTGGGTAAATTTCTCAGAAATTCCCGAATGTCACAATGGCAACAGTGTTTTACAAAGAAAAAAATCAGTTTACGATGCATCCAAAAATTGCTCTGGGCATAAATATGCATTAGGAAAGGTCAGAGTTCATATGCATCAAAAGATTTGGCAGGTTTTAGTGTTTTAATATCAGAAATTTCATAAGTTACGGGTTGCTATACCTGAAAATAGAACTTGTGTTATTAAATAAGCAAATATTATCGGAAGAAAGGCCTTGGAACGTAGAACCTGTATATACAAAAAATGTAAATTTATTCTATAAAGCTACCGTAATATAGGGTGATGGATAAGAAAATGTGTAAAATTAAATAAAGAAAGGTCTGAAAATTTGCTGTAGTATCCACTGCAAGAAAAAGTTTAATGGAATATAAATGGAAAAGTTAACAGCATAGCTGCCAACTTTTATGCATTTTTGCTACCACTGAAATTCTACAGAAATTTTCCATTTGTTTAATCATAAGATTTCGACGATTAAATAAGACATTATTTACTGTAAATTTTTTGTGATAGGAGAAATGCGTAAAAGTTGGCAGCTATGTATTTAATAGAAACTTTTTCTCATTTAAATAACACCTTACAGTAAGTAAATATAAAGAGTGGAAAAGTCTAGAAAGGACTAGGGTTGGGCAATATTTAACGTATTAGGATAAAAAAACACTGTTACTATGCTAAAACCTAATATTGCGTTAATATGTTACCGAAAAGTTTCTGTTAATTAAATAACATATGATTTTAAATGGCAGCGTCTTCATTCATTTGCCTCAATCAAGAAATCAATTTCGCACCTCTAAAATAGAACAATATTCACTAAAAATATTCTGAACCGTTTCTTTTGAGACGAGTGCACCTAACTGGCCCTATCCTCACTCTCTAGGCATATTGAGCAAGATCCTAGAGCCCCCAGACGTTACTTATTTTCTCACAAATAAAATGTATTGGATAAAGTAGTGTTAGTACGTGCTATGAACGTAGTGATACCTGCTAGCTTGGACCGACGGCCAATTTACAGGTACCAGGTATCGAAGGTGCGTAAAAACACTGCGAACTTTTCTTATTTTCTTAGTCTTGATTTTTATATATAATGCTCCGGGAACTATTTCAATACTTTATGTAAGCTCCCAGACCGATTGCATGGGCCAAACATCTTCCCAGACATACAAAAGAAGCGCATTCAGCTCAACTTACCGAAGTAATCCATTTTAAGATGATAATGCAAATAAACTGAAAAAAGAATACTGATTTAAAAAAAATCGCCTGAATTTAATCAATGTTTTTTATTGAATGTCAATTATGAATTAGTTATACTTAAAGGGGAACTACTTTGAGATATTCCAATATTCTGAATTACTTGAATAAATATTCTATATTTTCACTTTTCAAAAAATATATTTTTTAATTAATCTTTTAAAAAATGATATTAATTTTAAGATAAAAAGTAAGTTTAATCGACAATAAGTTTTTAATAAAATATCATTTGCATTTGTACATTAGAAAATATTACATTACCAAACGATATTTTCAAATTGTAAAAGAAAAGTAATTATTCTAATATTTTGAATATGAGCTGTATATGTGGGAGCGTATTGGTATTCAGACACTTTATGTATGTCTGGGAAGATGTTTGGCCCATGCAATTGGTCTGGGAGCTTACATAAACTATTGAAATAGTTTCCTGAGCATCATATATAAAAATCGAGATTGAGAAAATAAGAAAAGTTCGTAGTGTTTTTACCTACCTTTCGTACCTGGTGCCCGTAAATTGGCAGTCGGTCCAAGCTATCAAGTATCACTCCGCTCATAATACGTACTAACACTACTTTATCCAATACATTTTACTTTTGAGAAAATAAGCAATGTCTGGGGGCTCTGGGATCTTGGACTATTAGATTTTGCACCGTAAATAAATCACTAGCAACTTATTTTAATCTTACACATTATGTAATTGTGTAACAAACAGAAAATTCGTTGCAATAAATTGGTAAATCCTAGTACGAAAATAGCATTAGAAAAAGTCCTTCAGGCAGTACCGGAAGGAATGAGGTAGCTTTCAGATATACCTTATTTATTTATTTTAAATTAAATTATGTTATTCAAACATACGAAACTCAAGTTAGTGGAACCCGATTATATAAGATTGAATACTAGTTTTTATCAATACTGAATATTAATAGGAATTTTTAGAAATTAGTCATCTTTTATTCAACCTGGTTTTATTTTCAGCGATTTATAGGGTCACCAAATTTTACTATATCATGATGTATATGCCATTTTAAAACAACACTGTGGATAAAACAAACCAATGAACTTGGTCAAAATCTTAATTCATATGCACCAGCAAACTCACATTGAAGTTGATTAATATGTACGAGTGCTGTCGCATGCAAATTGATTATTAAAAAAATATCTCCCACATTAGAAATTCAAACTGATATATCTTAGACTTTTTTTTTAAGGTAAAGACAAAGCGAAAAATACTCCGGAATTCCGAAGATTATACGCAGGAAATTACGGTATTTTATTTTCGTTTTCCAAATAAAAAAATATTTCGAGACAGATCCAGTATTGGCAAATGTCTGAAAGTAAAAATTGAAATTGCATAAACAATTTCCCAAGCTTTTCCCCAAAAATGTTTATAATCCCGAAACGTGTCCCCCAAAAAATTCCCTGAAATGTCGAAATTCCTCAAAATGGGGACAAAATGCCCAATCTGGCAACACAACACAAACCAGTTGCTTTTAATTACTTTCCTTGCCGTAGACAAAAACGATAACAATAACAATTTACAACAGTTACAAGGGCTACAGTTACAAGAATTAGTTGTAATTCAATATCAATTATAAACTATATTTTCCACTCAGAGTAAAATTTTTTCCGGTTTCATTATTTTTTTCTATTTCAAATAAATTATGTTTGCTATTGAGAACACGCTTTTTCCGGTATCGTTAACTTTTTTCTTTAAAATCGTGTATGCCGATATAGACGTGATCAGTGTTGCCAGATGGGCTACTTTTTTTAATTCGGATTCTAGATTGGCACCACTTTTTACAAATGATAAAATCTGCTTTATTCAATGACATAACAATTAAGGCGCAAACAAAAGGTAATTTAACGTTTCCAACAAGTGGTACCAACCAAGAAATCTGATTTTAAAAAAAGTAGCCCACTGGCAACACTGGACGTGATTTCTAAAAAAACTACTCCCTCTTTCCCAAATTAGTTGCTATATTTGAATATTTCTGTGCTGATTATTCGTACTGGTGATATTATAGATATGTTTGAACATTTTTCGAGGATTCCAGGGTGCTATGCTTCAATTGACAACCAAGAATTCCCTCCGTCCGTTTGTAAATCAGTACTGTATTAGTTTTTAAAAAGTTCGTACGGTCGAAGGTTCGTACGGTCTTATCCCCTTGGGGACGAGCGACAAGTATACGTGCCGCAAAAAGGATTAAGAATCCTTGTTCAACCCCACCAGTAAAACTTTACTGTTAAATTTGTCTTACTTAATAGGACCAATTTATTAATTTAATAAGTCACAAATTTCTGTTTATTAAAAAATACGAAATTATGAAAAAAACATTATTAATTTGTTAAAAAGTTCCCGTTGCGAAGAGGTTAAGCCACGCCCCAATTTGTTTTGTATTTACACCGTTCCTTAGAATGTTGCAATTGCAAATTCCATCCATTTTTAAACATTGTCCTCTGATACTGGGATCATCCACTGCCAAATAAAGCTAGGCCTATTTTATGTAGACGGGACCCTATTTTTCACAACTGGGAAATTTTTCACGTATATATTGAACACCTATTCTATTTTTCGAATTTCTTATTTGTTAACAATTTCTACAACTTTTGCCGTCGTATTTTTTTAGTTTCTTTTTGCACTTTTTGAATAAACAAAATACCATATTCCAATTTTTCCACCAATCATTTTTTTCCGAGTCTGATCTTGGTCGAGCACCCACTGCCATCAACATAACTTTGGTGATAAACCTCTTGCCTTTGCAATGCGTCAAAGGTTGAGTTTCATTAGGCATTTGTTGCAGTACTACTTAATTGATCATTTTTAAATTGTTGCATTATAAATGGCAACATAGAGTTACGCTCTTTATTATTTAATTCCTTCTTTTTTGGCGTACTTTCTAAATTATAATTTATAATTATGATTATCTTAACTTTTATATTAGTCTCAATGAGTCATATTATTTGTTAGTTTTATTTTTAGACATTAACTTTAGCATATCGTCGCCTGAGAACAATAAGTTTCTAACTGACATTTTGAAAAAAATTGACTTTTTGGGTGAATGTTCTTTTTGTATCAATGAATGCATTTCTGCATTAAAATTTTGATATATATATAATTTACATCCGTTTTCGAAAGAGAATAAAATAGTTCTATCAGAAATTGTTAAAAGCTGTCAGAATAACAGAGCTCTATGTACAAAGTAATCGCAGACAACATATAAGATAATATATTATTATTTTATTTTACAATATATAATGAAAACCGGCAATGTTTTCTTTCTTGTGTGAAAGAATATATTATTTCGATAATTAAATCGTTTTTCGATAAAATATAGAGGAAATTTTTATTAGTATAAATCATTTTAAATATGTTTTTTAGTACGTCGATATGCAAAACGAATTGTGTTTAATTTTATTAATGAACCTGTTCGAAGCAGGGATGAAGGACTAATCCTAATTCATTGAAATTTAGAAAATCCTGTGGGAAGAATGGATGACAGTTTAGATGAAGCACCAACTTTTGGTATTCTTGATGCGAAAACAATTTTTAAAGAATCATTAAAAGTAATTCCTACAAATCCAACTGATATCAGGATTATGGGTTTTTCGTATGTTAAAAGTCCCTTAATGTAGTTATGTACATCCTACTGCATTACCTTATTTCCAGCTGCGAAAGAAAAAAAAAGAGGTAAATTTTCAAGCAGAATAATCTCAAATAAATCAAGAGTAAAATGAAAGCTCATTGAAAGTTTTCCCAAGATTGTGTCACACTCAGGGATGAGATTTCCGCTTTTTTGCACACCAGTAAAATCTTAGAGAAAATGCTATATTATTTAAACGAAACATTTTTGCGATTTAACACAACAACATTTTCTCTAAGATTATACTGGTGTCCAAAAAAGCGGAAATCTCATCCCTAGTCACACTGCAAGAGAGCAAGCACTAAAAAAAAACATTTAGAATCAGGACTTAACTTACAAAAAATGTATGACTTGTGCTTTCAGAAATGGTGAGAAAGCAATGTAGAGCCAATGAAACTTTCATTTTATAGGCACATATTTAATACGATATAATTTATACGATAATACATACGATATAACATATTTAATACATATAAACATGCTGAAACCCAAGGAAAAATTAATAATGAGATGCAATTTAAATATGATCTGCACAAAAAAGAAGTTGAATCCACCAGAACTCTCAGAAATGATGACAGAAATTCCCCTGAAAAGTCAGTCATTTGCTTTGTATTAGAAAAGTTATAACATGTCCCAAAAGTAATGTCAGCAACTTTTTCTATAAAGAAAATTAACTTGTATAACATGACAGCTCCTGAAACATGAAAGAAAGAAAAGAAAGCATAATGTTGCTTGTGGATGTGTACAGACGACATATCAGGCATAGATGGGAATGACACAAGCTCAGTTGTATCAAAGACTGTTCGGAAGATGCTGACAGTTTAATTTTATACTGTGACAGCTGTATTCTTCAGAATAGAAACCAAATTATATCTTATGCAATTGCAATACTTACAATCTTATCCACATATTATGGACATTACTGTGAGATATTGTACAACTGGACATTCATGTGTGCAAGAAGTGGATAATATTCATAGCCAAATAGAAAGAGCAATGAATGTCGCAGAATATTTTCGCCACTTTGATTTATACGTCTGTTGCTGAGAGTAAATCGCAGTAATCCATTTACAACCCTCAGTATGAAATCAGAACAGTTCTTCGATTCCCACTCGTGTAGCAAAAAATTGCCTATAATCTCGTTCCGTAGACCAAGGTGATACAATTATGATTCACGCAACTTCTTTATAATATTGTGTTTAAGACAAACAACTGTTGTGACCAGAATTTCACCATCATTTCCACAAAGGACTTTACCAAACCCTAAAGTGGCACAGAGAAGGAGGGATTGCAATAACATAGATAAAATGAAATACCTGCAGAGTAGATTCGGAGATACGAAAGGTACTATTATCAAAATATATTTAAGAAAAATTAGCCTAACTGTAATATAAAATAAAGCATGGTTTATGGAACATTGCAAAATTTTGACTAATAAAAAAGTATCACACTTATTTTGTTGTTTTAAAAAGAACAAGAAAGTTTTTTCCTTAGACATGAAAAGTCTTTTATCTTGATCAAGAGTATACCTGACAGTAATACGAAAAATTTCATTAATAATTCATTTCAATTTCATTTATCAATATAATCACAATTTTTTGTATTAATTTTCATACTCCCCCATTCAAATAGCACGCTAATAAACTGTTGGGTTCCTATTTAATAAAATTAAATATTTAAGCTGTTTTATCTTCAGTTAAATAAAATATTTAACTTACGTATATTAATTAGTTTTGTGAAGATGGTTTAATTACTATGAATAAGTGGAAGTGGCAATTTGCTGTTATTGTGCTACAGTATAGATAGTAATAAATATTTTACTATCCACTGAAGTTTATTCGAATTAATCAACGAAATTTCACTTTGTTAAACTATAAAAAATTACACAAAATAAAGAAAATATGGTTTTTTCATGATAGAGCCATCACATTCTAAGGATAACACGACGTTTGAGAATAATATGGTTCTATCAAATTTTTTAAATGTAAAAAAAATCCATAAAAATGTTATTAAAAAACTTTTATTTTCTAGAATTACTGTCTATACCTACATATGAATCTATTAATGCCAAAAGTTTTTTGCAAACTTTAATTTCTTGAAGTACACAGCATGCTGATTTTCAAAGTCTTCTAACTCGAAATTGATTTTTGGCCAGATAAAATTATCTAATTCTCAGGTGACGAGATGCTTCGTTACTGTAGCAGTCTATTCGGAATTTTACGATCCATTTTTTAAAAATAGAAATCATATTCGACTTTCAGTTTTCGATGGATTTACGCATTTTAGGGGTCAAAGATTCGAAAAAACATGTTTTTACAGTATGTCTGTCGGTCCGTCTGTGTGTGCCTTTAAATAACGGTGCGAGCAGAATATAAAAATAGCCGCCTGTGGCAGCCTTATTTTTTGCAGAATGAACTATCTCATAAAAGGGACATAGTCACATCATTTGACATTATAAATGACCTCATTCACAACTATGACAAAATAATGACATTCAATCCAAAGTTTCGAACGTAATATATTTGTATGAAAGAAGTTACTCATTAAAAGACCCAAACTGCTTTTTTAAACAAATATTTATTAAATACGAAAAACATGAAATCTAAAAAATGGATTTTGGTTCATACAAATGCTTTAGAATACAATACAGTTTTATATTTCATTGGCTCTGTTGCACAATTCCTTCATAAAATGGATATTTTATAAGAAAAAAATATTTTCTGTTACTCTCTTAAAAGTTTTAGTGTTATTTTCATGGCGTGGAAGTGTAAAAAATATGGCTCACTAATTTTAGAAAATAAAAGCTTATCAATATTTCAGATGTTACATAAATTTGTGAATTGCAACGTCGAGTTATCCAGCATTACCAAATCTGGCAGAGTCGTTATAGAGGAATTTAAAATTCATAGCAGAAATGACAATAGCTGTTCTTACATTTCACAGTGAAAAATATCGATGATTAGAGATTTGAAAAATAACATTAAAATATTTCAAAAGTAAAGTCTGAATTTCTGAATATGAAATTTACCAGCTTCTGTAACACTAAGCTTTCATCTTTTTTCAAATAAGTTGTTTTTTTTTAAATATCGAAACTTAAATATTGATTTTAAAACACAAAATACACTGTTTAGACTGAAAATTGAAAATAGCAATGTATGAAAACATTCCTCCTGAAACACACTTTTTTGTGTAATCCAGACTAAAAGCTGAAACTTTTACTTTTTTACTTATTATACTAGTTGAAATAACGAACCCTAAAACATACTGTCAAAAATTATATATACAGTTTCGAAAAAAGAGTAGCATAAAACAAGTGAATATTTTAGAATATATAATCGTAAAAATTATAGAATTAAAATCGAAATCTAAATGTAGGTTGGTTTTCAACATTATACAACACAAGGTAGAACCCGTCAAATTTTGACGAAAGAAAATGTTTAAGAAGGAACTGTTTCATTAACTTAAAATAAATCTACAAAATTAGTTGTTGTAAAAAATGCATTTTATATTGGTACGTCTAGCTCTTAAACAAACGACATCAGTGATAAACAAGGTTTCTGTTTCTAAGTAACAAGGAAGGTCTCCATACTGGGCATACTCAGAATTTTATGAAAAAAATACTAATTGAATACTTATGTAGGACCAGTCAAAATTAGCGACGGAATCACAGAAGAAAATGCGTAAAAAAATAAAATATTTTCGAATATTTGGCGTGAAAAGACGAAAGAGCCACTCGATTTGGCGAGCAGCCTTTTCCTCGCCAAAAGCAAACGATTATAATGAAACTCCAAACTGTTGGATATTTAGAATGCGTGTAAATAGTATTTAATGAATTTAAACATAAACAGTGAGAGACTTTAATATATACATACATATACATATTGTATTACATATATATATATTACTTGTTTAAATAGTTATTTAATTAATCACTGGAAAAAATGTTTTCATAGATTTAAAAAAAAAATCGCATTGAGAAAAATTATTTTCATATATTCTAGCTTATTATAAAAAAAAGCCAGGCGTTTCCATAGCAACAAAATCTAATCGACAATTTTCAACTGGACTTTGAGCTTGAAACAAATTTAATTTATTTAAATTATGAATTTCGCTTTAAATCTCAAATTTTGATGATTAAATTTGAATATAAATACATATAAATATCGATATAACAAAATTATACTTAAAACAAACTAAAACGTACAAAACTAAAGTTATTTGAATTAAATTTATCAAAACATGTTCAACATGAAACTTTTTTTTCTTGGAGTGTATTTGACATAAAGTATTTTTCGAAATTACATTCCATCGCCAACTGGCGATAAATCGCCAAATAATGAAATTTTCTTTATTTTTTTACGGTTACTGAATGGAAGTTCCGCCGAAATTTTTTTATAAACGTATATATCCACACGAGAAGAACATTTTGTAATTTTTTCAGATTTTTCGGGATATGCCCGTATGGAGACCTTCCTTGTAAATATGTGGTGACTTTTATATTTTAGGCGGTGCTGTGAAAGAATATGCCATTGAAAAGTTTTCATAACCCTCAGATTTTAAAAAAATTCAAAATCTTGAAAATCTGAATTTTGTAGTATTTATTTAACACATATCCCAGCAAACACAGAACTAACAGAATGGTACAAAAATTATATCTTTCGACAAGTACTAGAGGTGTTATTTCGATAACAGTGAATCGTAACCTAAAAGTATCGATTCTGTCCTTTCCTTCGATATCTTTGGCGATACTTTCATGCGTTGTCATGATGGCGCCAGAAATATGACACCACGACGAAAATCGGCGATGTAGATGATACGTGTTTGATACAAATACGTAGGAATTCCGACACTTCTGGCATAAAAATTATAATATAAGGGCACAAATTTGATATTGCTGATATCCAATAAGAATCATTTTGAACGTTTTTTTTAATGCCCATATGATAACATTTTGTGCCAATCTAATGACACTTTATACACATGTCGGCCGATACTTTTAATATATATATATATAGATATAGATATTTTTTTTGGTAGTATCTATACTATTTTAATCCTTTGAGGGCTAAATCACTTCCATTGCTAATATGTTGAAATGAATGACACTGGAATCTTACATGTATATTTGTAAAGAAGAAAAAACTAAATTTTACATACATCAAACTATTTTTTTAATCAAAATTCTGGTAACATTTGGAAATTAAAATTAATTAGTTCCATAAATATACAACCGCCTTTGAAAGAGTAAAAAAAAATATTCCAGTTATATAATTGGAGAATGATAAAAAAAAAAAAAAAAAAAAAAAAACTTGATACAATCAAAGTTATTTTTAAGACCTTTTTTCAAGTTTCAAAATCACAAATTGTTGCAAGATTTTCTCTAAATTTTATAATAAGGAAATCAAGCTTGCGTTGTTTTATTGTGGAAAATTAGGACTGAAGAATTTCTTCTTCTATATTTTGCAATTAGCACATTTTGTAACGCTGTATTTAACTTCACTTAAATTTTATATAGAATCTCTGTGTACTGCTTAGAGAATCTTTTAACATAAACATTTTCTTTACTCAGTTTCATACGTGTATTTTATTTTTATGAAGTTTCATACTATTGATCGTATTAAAAAACTTTTCTAAAATCCACTCTTAACTGATCAGGAAAAAATGCATCTAACTAGCACACATAATACAATAGTTTTTTTTTTTTTTCATATATTACGGATGTTATCCTTCATCTTTTTATCGTACATTTGCCTGAAATTCCAATTTAGAGAAAAGAAAAAAAAACATTCCAAAGAAAAAAATATTTTTGAAAAAAGTTTTTTTTAAAAGTCCTTTAACTGTCTTAATTATGAAGGATAAAAAAATGTTCTAATTTTTGCTCAACTATTCAATAGCACCTTTTTTACAATAAAAAATGTTTCATTCCCCCCCCCCTTTACAATAGCATTTCAATTAAGTTCCAAGTGTAGTACATTGAAAAAAAAAATCAAATATTGCTTCAAAGAAGCAAACATTTTTCTAATATAAATGGATATGCATGGAGGGGGGGGGGGAGGGATTTTCTCTTAACTTTTCTAACTAATCATGAAGCATAAAAAGGGGTGAAAAAATCTAGGCATAAGTAGATTGTCTCTCGCCACTAAAATTATTAAAAAAATTTCTTTGCTGAAAATTTAATAACATTCTAGCAAAAATTTTGCACAAAATATTAATAAATCAATTTAGTGGTGAGAGACTGCCCGACGGCGCTTAGATTTTCTGCACCCCTCATAAAATATATTCAAATTTTTATTCAATGGCTAAATTGCTTTTGTCTATAAGTAAAAGATTTATAATTAATACAAATTATTATTATTAGTGGGGAAATTAGCATTAAATAAAAAGTTTATTTTTAGTTATTAGATATTTTATTGTTTTTTCCTCTTATGGCATTATTGTCTCGCAGTAATCCCTACATAATAGAAGTATAAAAAAAATTTCTTATTACTAACTTAAATATTATCAGGTGTTAACACATATCCCAATCCCCCCCCCCCTCTCTCCACACACACACGAGTAAGGAAGTACTTTTGAGATAACATTTTTTCATTTAAAAACTTCCATTTTATTATTTATTTATTTTTTTTTTCTTTTTTCAATCACATTCAATATTTTTGGACTCCAAAAAAGTTTCAGTGACTAATTAAATTAACAACATTTTGTCTTTGGGATGCGTAAACCATTTAAATAGTAAAAAAATATATAAATAAAATTTCAACAATACAAATTTTGTAATGAAGGGGGGTGGGGATAAATGGAATAATTTATGCTTCATAAACTTTCATACTGAGAGAGTACAACTGAAAATTTTGTATGAAATATAATTAAATTAAGAATGTACAAACTATTTCAAATAGAATACTAATAATAATGCATACACACACCAAATACATTTTATCTCAAATCATAGGTAAGACAAAAATAAATAAATAAATAAATAAAAATAAATAAATTCCTTCATCCCCCCCCCCTTCTTGTTTGCGGTAAACCTTATGAGACTTTTTCAAATCATCTGTCAATTCTTGTCTATGTTTCATCTGAATATACCTACCATGTTAAGATAGCTGAAATAAATAAACACAGACAATATAGAACAATGCTAGTGTTAGTGCTACAATATTTATTAACTACAATTTTTGCTTACAAAATACAAATTATATATTTAATATTTTTAACAAAGATTTTCCTTTTATTTTTTTAAAAGATGAGATTTAGCAATACAATATTTTATATCGACAGTTATCATGCTCTTTCATAATACATTTTCTTCAAAATTCAGAAACTGGCTCAGAAGTCCTCAATCCTTTATTCTCAATACTGGTATACTTCAAACCCAGATTCCTTCCAAGTTGGGTGCTCCAAGTATCTGATAATTTCTCCACCTATTTAAACAACATAAAATAACATTTTAAAAGAATCAAAAATTGTTATTGGTAGACACAAAATCAGATTATTAAAAATGTAGAAATATAATAAAATAATTGACTTTCACACCTTGAGAACAAGTAAATTACACATACATAGCATTAACACTAAATATATAAGGAATTTTATTCAATATATATAAAAATATTTTATACTAGGATTTTTATTTAAGACTAACTTATTTTTATGCGATTTAACCATTAGACATCATTTTCCATGGATTACATTTTCATTGTATAGAAGAGAATCAGCTGTTTATTAAAATTCTAATGCAGAGATTGACAAGTATTTTTAAATGGGTTCAGAAAATTTTTATTGAGAACCAAAGAACAAAACACATTTCATAAGTACTACCTACTTATATTTTATTATTATTATAGATATACACACATGTAATAGAAAAGTCAGGCATTAGTTCTGAGCAATTACTAGATACATAGGTATAAGGTCTAAAAATGTTCTCATCACGAAATAGAAAAGGCATTCTTAAGGCATCTGTTGAAAAATTAATGCGAAGAATTACACTTGCTTTCTTGAGCCAGATTTTTACAGTTTTGTTCATGTGGTGAATAAATAATGGAAAAAGTATCTTGAAGGTGGGCATCCATCAATCTCAAAACGATATTTGTTTATCAAAAAATTAATTTTGAACAAAGATTTTTTACATACATATGAAGACATGAAGAGTCAAAAACAGTAACCAGGAAAATAGCTAAGTTTTTTACAATTTTCATACAATACTGAAACATTTTTACCCCAAAACTCTTAAGAGGATGTATTTTTATACACTGGTAGGGAAATATTTTCTTGCAAGACAATTATTTTCATTTGAAGTTTTTCAGGATTGAACAACTTCACAACCATCTATTTTGCAGCTGGAATAACTATGGTGACAAAGAATTGAGACAACTTAATTATCTCTGGAAAGTTTTGGAATCTTGCTTCAAAATTCCTTTACAAACTGCCATAAAAATTTAAGAACACTACAGTGTGTAATTCGGAATTCTTACAGTCATGTATTGTTCGAAAATGAATAAATACTTCATTTGTAATATCTCTCCCCCCCCAAAAAAAAAAAATCCAGTTTGTTACAAAAAAGCAGAACACATTTAAATCAGATTACACATTAATTTCCCATGTCTCTGTAACTGGATGTTAAGTGCCCCTCTCTACTGGAGAATTAGGATTTATTCAACATTTTTCAAAGGAATAGAAATCAACACAACAGCACAACCAATACTTTCCCATAAAATATTATGACATGACATTTGAAATAATCAAAATCATACATAAACCAAAAGAGCCCTTAAGAATTAAACTAAATAATTAACTATACCAGTGTTTCTCAACCTTTTTCAGGCCATGCCCCACCAAATCATATCTAATACCCTGATGGCCCCCCTCCCCTCTCTCTGAAAAATAATTCTTATTATATAAAAATTGAGCTGTTATTCCATTTAAAGAAGTTTAAAAAAAAATAGCCATTTAAAAATGGAATGGAAAAGAAAACATAAACAAGTAAAAGAAAGGTCGTGAAAAAATGAACATAAACGAAAGAAATGTCTTCAGGAAGCAATCGTTAATAATATAGACCAGGAAGCGGCTGCACAAACCATCACCTCATAGAATTGATTGTTGAAGCTTCAGCATTAGACAAAACTTGATTTGTATATTAAAATGCAACTGGTCTGCCAAATCATATCTTGGTGGAAATCGCTAAAGACCTGATTTTAATGATTGATCAGTAAGTGCTTTACTGCAGTCAAAAGTATGAAAATGTAGAGGACTGCTAGCAAGAAAACAAATGGTAAATCTACTAGTCAACCACTAAAATCAAGTTTGTTAAGATATGACTTGGTAGACCAGTTGCATTTTGATATGCGAATCAAGTTTTAACTAGCTCATGAATTTCAGTCATCAACTCGATAAGGTGATGGTTTGTGCAGCCGCTTCTAGATCTAATAAGAGTAATAATAATAATATGCAGCAATGAAAAAAAAAATTAGATCTTCAAATATTTAATAGTGAACTTTGATACACAAAAATAACTTTAACTGGATGTTTCTTGATTATGTATCTGTCATTTTAATTGCTGATAGTAAAAGTAAATAAATAAATAAAATATATAATAAAATTCAAATTATAACATTTAAGATGAATAGAATAAAATTAATGAGATTTTTGTGCTTGATGTTGGCTGGCAAAGAGATTTTATATTAGGCACTAATTTTGTCAGCTTTTATCTCAAATCCCTCGTTTAGTGATGTTTAGTCGATTTCTTTATTTTAGTAGTAAACAGGGCCTGATTACTAACGGGGCACTCTCCCACCAGGAAAAAGAAATAAAGATTTTTTCCTTATTCATGACAGTAATCTTGTATGAAAAGGGCGTTTAAAGAAGACGAAAATTTCTATAAATTTTTTCTGGTGAGAGAGTGCCTCGTTAGTAATCAGGCTCTGGTAGTAAATCGTTTACCGCACTCAAGCCACATTCAGCAAGGTATGAAGATGGGAAAAGTAACAATATTTTTCTTGCAAATTGTGTTGATTTAGGCTATTTAGTTTCAGTCTCAGCACAAAGCCACACCATATTGCCTTTTATGTTGAATAGAGTTTAAATTGACTCATCGTTTTTAATTTCAGCGATTTCTTCTCTGTATGGTGTTAAAACATTAGATAAATAACTAACATTGGCTGCATGACCCATGATGGAAAATCCATTTGCTTTAAATCAACGAATCTATCATTCATATCAGAGGGCAACATTTTCAGATGATTGACAATGGCAGTTATAGCGGTGTCTGTTACCTCGCATTTTTTTAACCAGAAAAATAGGTCAAACTTTCTCTCTGAAATATGTTTTTGTCAAACCTCAGCAGACGCAAAAAAACCCAAATATTTTCACTTTTGCATCAACAAGTATTTTGTTTTCTCCTTGAAATTGTTTATTTAATGTATTAAACTTTTCAAAGATATCTGCTAAATAACTAACATATGCTTTTCCATCAACGGTTTGTAGGGCCTTAATGTCAGGCTTTTCATTTAAAAATTCACCAAGAACATCGAACAACTCCATGAATCTTTTTAAACAATTCCCTTTTGAGAGCCATCTTAATCGCACTTTTTTGTTGTTGTTCTTTGCAACAGGGTTGGGTAGATTATTTTTTTGAAAACTAAACAAAAAATGATCTTGAATTCGGAATAGTCGAGGTTGGAAGGATTCCGGATTTTGGATTTTGTACTCTACAAACACAATGGGGTGCTGCAGCAATGATTCACTAGCAAACTATTTTCTGATATTTTATTATTAGATTTTTTTTTTTAGTCTCACGTATAGGTCGACCCCCCCCCCCTTTAAAGTTCTTTTTTTTTTGTCTAAAATTTCTCGACTTATACGCGAGTATATACGGTAATCTTATTTACTTTACCCTGAACAGCGAAGTGCTCTACAGCATCTATCCTGATCATGATGTTACCCATAAGTGGGAACCCCCAGTATTCAGTTGTAATATAACTAGGTAATTATCCACACTGTAAGGATGAAAGTTTACATAAAACTTGCGCAGCCAGAAATCAGGCTTTCAACATATAGTTATTGAATCTTAAGAATTAAATAACAGTGCCTTCTACCTACAAGTAACACTCTGCTTTTTTTTAAAAATCTAGGACAATTCTGTTTTCAGAAATGTTTCTGTAAATGTAGCCTAGAATTTTTCTAAATTTTAGTCACCAGAAAAAATTTCCCCACGCTCATACTTCATTATGAGTTTCCATGTTTAAAATTTAACCTTTAAAGACATGGGCAGTGTGTAATATGCACCATAAATGGTTTCAGTTTTTTAAAGTATAAATAATTTTTAATGATAATTATTTCAGACAGAAAAAAAAGAATAGTTTAGAATTATTAGCTAGAAAATTTAAAAGAGAACTTTGAAAGATAACACATTCTAAGTCTATTTTATTTATAAAAGTTTGAATTCTATTAAAAAAATAAAAAATAACTTACATGTTTGGAAATATCCTCATACTCCAATATATATTTGATATGTGAAAGAAGGTCTTCCTGAATTTCTAAACAACACCATCTAAAAACAGAAATTGAAAAATAATACAACAGGCATATATGCAAAAAATTTAAATTTCTATTAACATCTATATGAAGTCAAAAACTTATTTGCCATTATCTTATCGAGCATTCCTTAAGATGTATGATTTTTTAAAGCAAAATGTAATTATTCGAAAATGTAGTGTTTATTCAAAATGAATGCTTTTCTATAAATACATTATAGGTACACTGTAAATGTGTGATTATCCACCAATACCAATTATGGGACCAACAGTGTAGTAGATGATCAGACTTACTAAAATTACATGTCTGTATAAGAATAATTAAAAGTTTTTATTATTATTATTATTATTATTTGCTGCATATTTTTGTATAGGGGAGAGTGGAATACAGTAGACAACCCCTTATGTTTTATTTATTTTTAAATTTTTAGAGTTTGTTTTACTGCTATTATTTCTTTTAGGCTTGGAAATTTGTCAGTCTGTAAATAAAAATCACAAAAAAAGCAGATTTTGTTAAACAGTTGCGAAAAATGCAAATTAACAAAGCTTCACAAAAGCACAAATTTTGCCAAAGAATTGTATATGTAATAGATTAGATATAGTAAGATTATTTTCAAGATGTAATAATATTCCTTGACTTTATACAGGAGTGTAAATTTTGTTTTAAAGTGCTAAAAAATAAGCATAGTAACTAGTGCAGAAAAAAATATGAATGTTATGAATGAAGGAAAGAAAAGAAGTCAATCAAGATTTTTCCATGCCTGATCATCAAAATGTGCAATTTTTTCATGGTTAAGCAATCATGGCGATTTGCACTTTATGAACTGATCAACAAAATTTGCGATTTTTACAAAAATGATCGGGAAAATATGAAGTATTTCTGCACCAGATTGACAAAATTCATGTTTTTTATAATGTCGATCGACGAAACTCATGATTTCCTCCCACATGATCAAGGAAATTTGTGATTTTTCTCTGAGTTTGATCAACAAAATTTGCATTTTTTTTGCACCTAATTATAGAAATTTGTGATTGTTCAGTATGCCATCGACAAATTAGTGATATTTCGGATTCTTAACTGATTGTAGGGTCGCTCCATGGTAACTTATGTTACGTTTTGAACTATTTTCAGTAATTTTAGTAATGTAACAAAAAAGAAAATATATATATATTATTTACTACGGTAACTGCCATTACTGAAAAAGGAATATGTTATCATATATAAAGTGCAATTTTCATTATAATTTTTTAGGTAATTTATCCAAATTGACCCTCACATAGGTTTCATTGTCAAATTATGTTAATTTCACACTTGAATGTTTTTTAGTGTTATATTACTAAAATTATTGCAGTAAATTGCTGTAAATGTAACATAAGTAACCATGGAATGACCCTCTGATGCATTATTATTATTTTTTTTTTACTTTGCTGCAAATTGATGAAGTTCACAGCTTTTTCTTGCAATAAACTGATGAAACTCACAATTGTTATGCCCCTGATTAACAGGGTTCCCCCAAGTGGTCCCAGCCCAAAAAAACCCGCCCGGGTTTTTTCAAATTTTTGCAGGATTTTACAACTGTATCATTGCACAATTTAACTGATTTCTTATTTGAAATTAATGAAAGACATTATATAAATTTAGCATATTTAACTTAAAGCAGGGTTGTTATGATTTTGCCCAACTCAAAAAACCAACTTTTTTTTTTTTCAAAATTTCAACTTTAAATTGCCTAAGGTTAATTTCTTAAAATTGTTATTAAGATTAGGGATGCACCGAATATTCGGTATCTATTCGGTATTCGGCCTATTCGGCCATGTTACCGAATATTCGGTTAGGCCGAATATCAAACTATTCGGTTCAGCCGAATATCAAACTATTCGGCCTGCCGAATATTCGGTTTAGCCGAATATCAAAGTATTCGGCCAAATCTTATGTATTCAATGAAACCTTTTAAAACATATTTTTAAAAACTTTTCACAATTTCAACTTTTAACTGTCAATTTATAAATATATTTAAAATAATAAAAAAGAAAGTCATATTTAAATAAAATAGAATGTTTTTACATTATTTATTTGTTGTTTATAAAGTATAACTTAAGAAAATTAACCATGAGAAGGATTAAAATGGTGATTTATTAGGATTCTCCTTAAGAATAAATGATGTGCAAATGCAAGTTCCTGAATTTTTTGTAGTAAATATTCTGTTTCTTGCTTTTCCCAAATAAAAGATCTTAAACAAGAAAGAAAAACGTTTGAGAATAGTAATAGCTACTAAGATAATTTTTGTTCATGAAACCATAATCAACTTATTGACTCATAAATACATTGTATTTCATCTCACTTCAGATCAAACTTATGTTTTCGTTTGTTGCATTAACAATAAATAAGATACCATACTGTATTTTCAACTTGCATGCTTTAATTTCTGTAAAATATGATATGATGGGAAGGGTGGAAAATGCCATCATTCATATGAAAAGAACTATGAGCTAGTTATTCCTTTATTCAGAATTAAGTTGAAAGTATTTGAACTTTATATTGAAAAAAATCTGCCTCGAGTTATTGAAAAAGGACAATTAAGAGACTGTAAAGTTTTACTTCATCCATGTTTTCATTATTTCTCTTTGATTTTAAAAAAGTTTGTTTTAATTCGTAGAAGAAACCATGAAATTTAAAATTTTATTAATTCAAAAAGTCTCATAATTGTGCTTCTGAAATAACTAAAGGCAGATTTTTTTTCAATACTAAATTTTCTTATAAAACAAACTTATAAAACTTTCTTATAAAACTTTATCAAAATGTAAGTTTCTTTTATTAAATATTATGTAAAATTGTTTTAAAAAGTAACATTTTAATACCTTTAAACTTTGAAATATAAAAAGTATCTGGAAAGCCGAATATTCGGTATTCGGCCGAATAGTTAACTATTCGGTTGGCCGAATATTCGGTATTCGGCACAACAATTACTATTCGGCCAGCCGAATATTCGGTATTCAGTTCACCTGTCGGCCGAATATTTGGCATTCGGTATTCGGCCAAAATCACTATTCGGTGCATCCCTAATTAAGATCTTAATAATGATATTAAGATATATTTCTTAATAGCAATACACCACTCGTAAAGTTTCTCTCTCACCACAAGAGGAAAAAATATCTTAATTCTACCAATGAAAATTTTAAAAAGAAATAATTGTAATTTAATTTTTTATATATCAGAAACACAAAAACAAACTTTTTCCCATAAAAAAATGATAATTTATTCTATGTTATGTTATACAATATTGAAACTCGTAACAAAATACCACATATGCTGGGAATCCTAATTTATTGAAGTAGCTATGTAAGATTTAGTTTATTCTGTTAATTAGTTATAATAAAAAAAAATACTAATTCTGATTTAGCATTAGTATTAATAAAGTATTTTAATGATAATTTCATTCGCAAAATTATTACTGGTAATCAATTTTTGTAAAAGCAAAAAGTAATTTTGATCGTCATGTATTTATATATTTTTGTAATTACTTCAAATTGTGTTTAGTAGTAGTAAGTACATTTTTTTTTTCAAACATTTTGAATGTTCTTCGTTAACTCAAAAAATTCATTTACAGCTGGCTTAATATATCAATGCAAGAAACTAGTCATATCAGACACAAATCTACCTTTTAAATTAACTAGGTTTTTTAATATATACATTTTGTTGATTTATTTTTAATGCAAAAGTATACCCAGGTTTCACTGATACATGAACAGTTTAGCTGTTATATATATGAAAATTAGAAATTTTAAGTCTTAAAAAAAAATTCGATAAAACCCGAAAAAGCCCAGGTTCTTACAGAAAAACACGGGTTTTAGACTAGTGGGCCCAGTGGGTTGGGCTTTTTTTTTAAAAAAAACCGGGTTTTTTCAAACCCTGCCGATAAACGAAATTTAAAATTTTTCCATTCATCATAGACAACATCAGCGATTTTTCCATTTCGTATCAATCTATTGTGCGATTTTTTTTTTCTCCTAATGACACAATGTGCTTTTTTGTGACCAATCAACAAAATTTGCAATTTTTTCACGCCTGATTGAGAAAATTAGAGATTCGTACGAAGTCTATCGAGAAACTTCGAGATTCGTAAGAAGTCTATCGAGAAACTTTGAGATTCGTAAGAAGCCTATCGAGAAACTTCGAGATTCGTAAGAAGCCTATCGAGAAACTTCGACATTCGTACGAAGTCTATCGAGAAACTTCGACATTCGTACGAAGTCTATCGAGAAACTTCGACATTCGTACGAAGTCTATCGAGAAACTTCGACATTCGTACGAAGTCTATCGACAAACATAAGTACAAGAAGTCTATCTGTGGAATCTTTTCTGAGTGTTAGAAGTAACTAAATGAAAAGGGGTTAGAAGATTTCTAAGCATGGGTGCAAGTTTGAAATTTTGCCAAGATTGAAAATATTTTGACACTTCACCCTCCCACTGAATGAGAACATAAGCACTCGAGTTTTCTTCCATGACCATATCATGAAATAAGTTTTTTCCCCTGATCTTTCGACAAAATTTTCAACTTTTCTACAATATTTTGCTGAAATTTGTGATTTCTTTACGATTTTAAACCGAAACTTGCAATTTTCCACTGAAATTTGCGATTTTTCTAGTTTTCAGCAGAAATCTGCATTTTTTCGCTGAAATTCAAGTATTTCATACAATCTTTTGATGAAATTTGCGTCCTTTTTTGCTATCCTTCAACAAAAAGTTTCATTTTCTCTGTTATCATTTGATGAAATTCTTGGGTTTTTTGCAATCATTTCACAGAAATCACGCTTTTTCTCGATCTTTTGGCAAAATTTGCACCTTTTCCCCGATCCTTCATTTAAATTCACATTTTTGCGATCCTTTGACAAAAAAAAGCGTACTTATTTTGTATTCTTTGACCGGAAATAGCGTCTTTTTTGCGATTATTCGACAGAAATAGTGTCTTTTACGCGATCCTTTAACAGAAATCGCATCTTTCCATGATGCTTTGGCAAAATTTGCATTTTTTTTCACGATCCTTTAACAAAAATCGAAGTTTTACTGCAATCATTTGATGAAAATCGTGGAATTTTTTGCAATCATTTGATGGAAATCTCTTTTTCTCGATTCTTTGACAAAATTCGCGATTTTTCCACGATCCTTTGACAAAATTCACGTCTTTTCCACAATCCTTTGATTAAATTCATGCGATTTCGCACTTTTTTGCTATCCTTTGACAAAAATTGCATCTATTCAGTATTCTTTGATTGGAAATAGTATCTTTTTCGTGATTTTTCTACGGAAATTGCATCTCTTCCATGATTCTTCGACGAAAATAGCATATTTTCTGCAATTCTTCGACGGAAATAGCATCTTTTTTGCAATTCTTCGACAGAAATAGCATCTTTCTAGCGATTCTTCGATGGAAATAGCATCTTTCCAGCGATTCTTCGACGGAAATAGCATCTTTCCAGCGATTCTTCGACGGAAATAGCATCTTTCCTGCAATTATTCGACAGAAATAGTGTCTTTTACGCGATCCTTCAACAGAAATCGCATCTTTCCATGATGCTTTGGCAAAGTTCGCATTTTTTTTCACGATCCTTTAACAAAAATCGCGTTTTTACTAGGGATGTACCGAATATTCGGTATCTATTCGGTATTCGGCCATGTTACCGAATATTCGATTAGGCTGAATATCAAAATATTCGGTTAAGCCGAATATTCAGTTTGGCCGAATATCAAAGTATTCGGCCGAATCGAATGCTTAATAAAGCCTTTTAAAACACATTTTAAAAAACTTTTCACAATTACTGCTTTTAACTGTCAATTTATAAATATCTTTAAAATAATTAGAAATAAAATCATATTTAAATAAAATAGAATGTTTTTACATTATTTATTTGCTGTTTGTAAAGTTTAACTTAAGAAAACTTGTGTTTTCGTTTGTTGCATTAACAATAAAGAAGATACCATAACTATATTTTCAACTCACATGCTTTGATTTCTGTAAAATATGATATGATGAGAAGGATGGAAAATGCCCTTATTCATAGGTAAAGAACTATGAGCTAGGCATTCCTTTATTCAGAATTAAGTTGAAAGTATTTATATTGAAAAAAATCTGTCTTGAGTTATTTAAAAAGAACAAATATGAGACTGTATAGTTTTTTTCAACTATTTTTTAATTATTTCTCTTTGATTTCAAAATGTTTGTTTTAATTCGTAGAAAAAATCATGATATTTAAGATTTTATTAATTGAAAAAGTCTCATAATTATGCTTCTTAAATAAAAAAAAGCTAGATTTTTTTCAATACTGAATGTTCTTATAAAAAGTTCTTGTTTATCAAAATATAAGTCCCTTTTATTAAATATTATGTAAAATTGTTTTAAAAAGTAACATTTTAATACCTTTAAACTTTGAAATATAAAAAGTATTTGGGAAGCCAAATATTCAGTATTCGGCTGAATAGTTACTATTCCGCTGGCCGAATATTCGGTATTCGGCCTAACAATTACTATTCGGCTCAGCTGTCGGCCGAATATTCGACATTCGGCCAAAATCACTATTCAGTGCATCCCTAGTTTTTACTGCAATCATTTGATGAAAATCTTGGAATTTTTTGCAATCATTTGATGGAAATCTCTTTTTCTCGATCCTTTGACAAAATTCGCGACTTTTCCACGATCCTTTGACAAAATTCACGTCTTTTCCACGATCCTTTGATTAAATTCATGCGATTTTGCACTTTTTTATGATCCTTTGACAAAAATTGCATCTATTCAGTATTCTTTGACTGGAAATAGCATCTTTTTTGTGATTTTTCTACGGAAATTGCATCTTTTCCATGATTCTTCGACGGAAATAGCATATTTTCTGCAATTCTTCGACCGAAATAGCATCTTTTTCGCAATTCTTCGACGGAAATAGAATCTTTTTCGCAATTCTTCGACGGAAATAGCATCTTTCTAGCGATTTTTCGCCGGAAATAGCATCTTTCCAACGATTCTTCGACGGAAATAGCATCTTTCCAGCGATTTTTTGACGGAAATAGCATCTTTCCAGCGATTCTTCGACGGAAATAGCATCTTTCTCGCGATTCTTCGACGGAAATAGCATCTTTCTCGCGATTCTTCGACGGAAATAGCATCTTTCTCGCGATTCTTCGACGGTAGCATCTTTCTCGTGATTCTTTGACGGAAATAGCATCTTTCTCGTGATTCTTTGACGGAAATATTATCTTTCTCCTGATTCTTTGACGGAAATATCATCTTTCTCGTGATTCTTTGACCGAAATATCATCTTCCTCGTGATTCTTTGACGGAAATATCATCTTTCTCGTGATTCTTTGATAAGAGTTGCGTTTTCCTGCAACTTTTTGACAGAAAACTCGTCTTTTTCTGCAATCCTTTGACAGAGACCACGTCTATTTCACATTCTCCGATTGAGATGATATCTGTTCAGCAATCTTTTAACAGGAATTGCGTTTTCTTCACAAGCTTTTGATAAAAATCATGCCTTTTTTCAAAATTCTTTGATGATATTAGAGTTTTTTTTTTTGTGTTCTTTCGACAGAAATAGCGTGTTTTTCGCGATCCTTTGATAGAAATCGCGTTTTTTTTTCCCGCAAGCTTTTGACGGCAAACGTGTCTTTTTTGCAGTCCTTTGACAGAAATAGCACCTCGATCATTTCACGAAAATTATGGGTTTTTTTAAACGATCCTTTGATGAAAAGCGCGTGTTTTTCACTATCCACTTCCATCCTCAGGAATTTTTAAGAGACCGAATTCCGTCTCAGGACTGAAAAACTTGCACTTATGTTTCTAAGCCTTGCATTATGGCTAAAAAATTGATTTCCTACAATAAAAGAAAGTGATTAAATGTTCTTCACAGTAAAACTACTATTATTTAAGTATATAAAGTAAAATTTAGAATTAGCCAAAAATCTCTTTAAGACTGAAGGTCTTGCACCCATGTCGATAAAATTTGAGATTTTTCCTCCAACCATTGACAAAGTACGGTTTTTTCTGCACCCGATAAATGAAATTTGAGATTGTTAAATGACTGATGAAAACTGCATCCCCCCCCCCCCCGACAAATTCATGAAGTCGTGATTTTTTTCTCATATTTTTCATTGATGAAACTTGAGATTGTATGCAGCCAATGAACAAAATTTCCAACTTTACAGCACCTCATCGACAAAATTTGTAACTTTTATATGCACTGATCGATAAAATTTGTGATTTTTTCTGTGCCTGATCTACAAAACGTGCAATCTTTTCATGCCTGATCAACGATATTTCTTTTTTTTCTGCATCAAACAGCGTTCCTTTTTTTTTGTTGTTGGAGCGATAAATAGACAAATTATTTGTTTTTTAGTACAGCCGAAGAAGAAAATATGCATTTTTTTGACGCATCATCAAGAAAGCTGATGATCTTTACTTGTGCGATCATTGAAATGTGCAATTTTATGCATCTGATAGAAAAAATTTGCGATTTTTCCAAGCTTGATTGACAAAACTCGTGATTTTTCCGTGCCTGACCTTTGAAATTCGATAATTTTTCTACACCTCATTGGCAAAATTCATGATTTTTCTATTTCCTATAAGCAAAATTTGAGATTTTGCACACCTTATCAACCTAATTTAAACTTCCATTTTTAATTCATATCGTAAAAAACAAAGTCCCATTAATCTGCCCCTTCCCCCAATCAAATGTGAAGAAAAATCATAAAATAAGAGGGAAGCATTTACATATTAAAATTGTAGTACATATCTATGGATGGTGGTGATAGGGGGATGCTAATGGCTGATCGTCACAAAGTATGCATTATTTTAATTAAGTGAAACTCAAACTTCTGACAAAATTCGCATTTTTTTTTAAGTATTTTGACAAAATGTGTTTTTCATGACCATTTGACGATAATCGCACTTTTTCCATGGTCTTTTCAAAGAATTTGGCATTTATCCATGATCCTTTAGCAAAATTCAGTTTTTTACAGCCCTTTTAGCAAAAATTTGCATATTTTCTGCGATTCTTCAACAAAATTTGCATATTTTCTGTAATCCTTCGGTAAAAGGCGCATATTATCTGCAATTTTTCAGCAAAATTCACATATTTTTTTTCCTGTCTTTAAACAGAATTCATTATTTTTCTACAATCTTAACTTGTCCCATATTTGTGAGGCAATTCCTGGTTATTGCTTAATAATATAATTTTATTATATTTATATATGATATTTTATCTATTATAAGTGTACACCCTAAAAACTATTATCTTGCAACTTTTTTTAATCGCAAGTTTAAAGCCTCCTTAAAAATATAACTGTAAATGCAAAAACGGTAAGTGCTCTAACGGTAAGATAAGACACACCCTATGACAGAAGAACTAAGTAGAAAAACTCTCTTCTTGCAAAATGCTGAAATCATGCATAAACATATATATAGGCAATACAAACATCCAAATGTTATGCCGAGTGTTAAAGATCCATATTAAAGTTTATGTAAAATTTCTTGAAAAAGGATCCATAAACTTCAGTCATAAAACCGAAAAAAATAAACATTTAGTTATATATTTTACTAGCAGCCTTCGCCCGCTACGCTGGTCAGTTTTTTAAGAAACTTTGAATCAAACGAAATTTTTATATCATAGTAATTTTCAGTTTTATATCGTACTTTAGACTGTCTGTCATCGGTGAAAAATCAGTCATCTAAACGGAAAGTTCAATGTTAGTCACCAATGAATGACGCAGCGCTCAACATATTAACAATTTTAACCACATGAAAATTCATTCAGCGGAACATTTAAAATAAAGCCAAACTTTTGTAATTGGATTCATCTGATAAAAAAACATTTCCTAAGTATTCAACTAAACTAGAATGCTATATTTCATTTGTTACAAAATTTCTGAAAAATTATCTAACTAACAATGTAAAATCCATTAAAATCTATCTTGTAGAACTTAAGTTATAAGCGGCACAATGAAATTTCACTTTGCGTTTTATATATATTGAGATAGTTAAATATAGCTTACATAATCATGTTAACCTGATTATAGAACTCTCTTTCAAAATTATAGGTTGAATAGATTTTTTTGTGCTGTGATTAATACGAAATCCAAACTTTCTTTTATTTATGTAGATAAGGATTGAAAATTTCAGGTTTTTGCGCCGAAGACACCGCCAAATCAGGAAAATGTGAAGTATCTCACGAACTACTGAACTTAAAAATTGGTTGGTACCATTTGATTCAGCATGAAAAAATGCACTAAAATATGTTATCAGTTGAAAAATAACTACAAAAGCCGATTTTTTAGGAATTTTTTTAAAGTTCGTCCCTGTTTTTAAACCCCTTAGGGGTGGAATTTTCAAAAATCCCTTCTTAGCGGCACTTGATGTTATCAGAAGTATTTTACCCCAATTTTCAAGATTTTAGGTTCGGCAGTTTTTTTGTGATGCGATTAATACGAAATCCAGACCTTCTTTTATATATATAGATAAGGATTGAAAATTTCAGGTTTTTGCGCCAAAGACACTGCCAAATCAGGAAAAT
The DNA here is from genome assembly GCA_964019185.1 of Maratus speculifer. Lineage (NCBI taxonomy): Eukaryota > Metazoa > Arthropoda > Arachnida > Araneae > Salticidae > Maratus > Maratus speculifer. The sequence goes on from OZ025295.1 coordinate 399,814,536, forward strand.
GTGAAATATCTTGCAAACTACTAAACTTAAAAGAATTGCTTGGTACCATTTGATTCAGCATGAAAAAATGCACTAAAATATGTTATCAGTTGAAAAATAACTTCAAAAGCCGATTTTTTAAGTATTTCTTTAAAATTTGTTCCTTTTTTTAACCCCTTTAGGGGTGGAATTTTCGAAAATTCCTTCTTTGCGGCACTCGATGTTATCAGAAGTATTTTTACCCCAATTTTCAAGATTTTAGTTTCGGCAGATTTTTTTGTGCTGTGATTAATACAAAATCCAGACTTTCTTTTATATATATAGATTAACCAATAAATTTGTAAGGATTAATCTATTTACAGTGGATAAAAAAGTAATAAATACTGCTAATAAATGCTACAAAAATTCTTTGGCTAGTTCATGCTTTGTAAACTATACAAGTCTTTTGTATATGAAATAATTTTGTATCTATACCAAAACAAATTATGGTTTATTATTAAACAATTATGAGATGAATAAAACTTTTACAAGATTGATTATATTTACTTTAATACTCAGTTTTAAAAAATTAACTATCAATATACATTCTTTACGTCAAAAAGGATTCTGACCAATAATTACCCCAGAAAGACAGAGAATTACCCCATTTCCAGAACAATTCTTGGTCACTTAAAAGTTATTTCAAATTTCAATTATGTGCATATATATATTTAATTAAGATTTTTTATTATATAACCATCATGGGGGGTTTATTCCACAAAAAATTAAGAACAATACCTTTAATAGTTTTCATAATAATTGGATGCTGATTTTTGATCAGGAATTACCTCAGGTGACCAGGGCCGTAACTATAAACTTAGAGGCCCCAGGTGCAGTTTTTTCCCCGCACACTGCTGTTTAAATATTACGCAGTATGATAAATCAAAAAATGGCTTAAAAACATAGAATTGGACAGGTACTTGGCGCCGACAAAATTTTTGTTGATCCCACTAAAACTAGCATAGGGGAAAAAATACAGACTTCTGATTGGTTGAATACTTTGAAGAGTGTTTTGCTTAGGTTCATTTTTGTTTATGCAACTTAATCATATGTTTCTGGGTACTTACGTATTAACACCAGGTGAAGAATAAGAATAAGCAGAAGAATAATAAAGAACATTCTTGTTCACATGTACACAAAAGATGCCGTCAAAAATGAGCAAACAACGAGGCAACAAGGAATCCAAAATATAACTACATGCACGTAAGAACAACAAAATTGCTCTTTATTTGCACATTAGCATAACCTCTGCTGCGGCGTTGTTAATACATAAGTACACCTGTTCCTGATTCTGCTTAAAAACCTTTTGAAAGATAAGTTTTGATAATTTTTTTTTTCGATTTTATCGAAGAGAGATTTTCTAGAATTTTTTAGACACGTTTTGTATCATTCAAGTGATCAAAAACTCATATTTTCTTTCTTATACTAGCTTCGGTGTGATCGGCAAACACAACATGACACATTCGACTCGACATTTTGCTGTCTGCTCTAGAGCTGATTTTGCATGTGAAGTGTACAGAGTATATCGACAGACATGCAAAAACATTTTTTCTAGTGCTTTGATTTATTTAATTACTAACTTTTAGCTAGGTGCTGGGCATTTTATAGGAAGTTAGACAAGAAACTAAAATCAATAGTGTTTTTTAACCATCAATTTGGGGGCCCTCCAGGTATGGAGGCCTTGGGGTAGTGCCCTGGCGATAGCTACGACCCTGCAGGTGACCCTACCCAGGTAAAACATTAAATCTGATTACTTATATTCATTCTAGTGGACAAACAGCAGTAAATGTTAATATAAATATACATAATGATTTCATAAATGCATACATTAAAAAATTGTTTTTAACATGATTGGAAATTAGCAATGATAAACAAAATAAACAATTGATAACAGTTTTTGGCAATCATTTAACGGCTCAATAAATATACAAGACTGGGCATACCCTGCACTTTATCAAATTATATAAACAAATGTGTTTTGAGTCTTCAAAATGAAGTCGCCGATTTTTTTTTTTCCCCTAAACATGCCAAAATGCAATTTTTGAAAATTATTGCAAGTCAAACTCAGCGATAAACAAATATGGTGGTAACGCTTAAAACTAAATTGATATTTCAAAACAAAATTCCTTCGCAGTTTTGTACTCGTAATAATCTCAATAAAAGAGGCCCATTCTCAAAATTTCTTTCAATAAAACAGGTCTCTTCTCAAAGTTCCATTCGATAAAAATATACTTTCATTGATTATTTTTATTAAAATTTTAATATTTTAACAAATTAAACTTACCATAAAGAAAAACTTTACCAGAAGGATTTAAAGAAGTAATCATTAATAAACATTTGTTGTTATTTTGAGAAACTGTATTTCATTTTTGGGGAAAATGTTTCTTACACACAAAAAAAAAGTATAAAGATATGATACAAATCTAAAAAAGAACTTTTACTTTTTATAAAATGGGTCCTAAGAAAAAAAAATGTATCGATTGCTCATAAAATTAGGTAAATAATGTTTAAAGAAATGCTTGTATCTTTACATTAAGAAAACGTGTACTGATGTTTGCAAGTCACTTACCCTACAATATTTAAAATTTTTACTCAGTTATAAGTATTAACACTAAAACAACCGGGTATTTTACTAAAGTTTTATAAAAAGTGTTTCGCACCAGAATTTTAATTTTAAACTATTTAACTTCTTTAATCAGTCTATTTTTGTGCTACATATATTTAACATATCTTATGAAGAAAATTCTGGTTCGAATCGACTGTTATCATTCTGGCAGGGGTCATTTTGACCCCTTTTGGCGGTTCTAGTGTTAAATAATTAGTGTATAAAGAATATTTAGCAAAGCACTTACCTTTTACATAAAAAAAATCCACAAGGAAACGTTGAATTCAGATATCTCACGCGCCGTTATTCAACACACAAACACAAATCACAGCGGAAGCCGCCATTATTTTAATCGAAATCAAGCCTCGCCTCGTCAATGTTGCCACTCTTCTTTTTCATTATGACAAACTTACACGAATAATATGGCAGAATATCGATACCAAATCAGTGTCGCGAAGAAAATTATCATATACATGGTATTAAAGGTGATACCATAAATAACATACATAAGTGACATATTAAACTACTGTCATGTATAGGATAATTGATAGATAACAAGCATTTAACGCTTTTACAGGACTACGATTTACTATCGTCTTTCTGTAATAATATTGGCACAACTTGTATGATATAACTTTCTTTTGTCATTAAAACATGCCGCAATGATACTTGAAAATCGATGTACTTGACAAACATGATAATTCTGACATCCGATCGTGACTTTTCCGACAAATTTGTGTTAGCTGGGATACCTTGTGAAATTTATCATTTGGTATTTTAGTAATGACAAACTTTTAAATAAACACTTATAAAGCTTAAAATTAATATTTATAAAACTGAAAGTATGCATTTTTGATAAATTTTCAGAAAATTGTAGAAGAATTTTTGTAAAAAGAAATAATATTAATAAGAAATTTCATAGATTATATAGTACATATCTTATCTGTGGATGCTCTCCTATAGGCACAATCACTAGCTTCCCTAATAAGGTTCCAACAGTAATTTCTGAGCATACTAGGGATCCACTTTTCTTTGATATCTTTGATATCGGGTTTTCATTGCAGAAATATCCTAAAAAATAGATGTCTTTGTATTGTTTTTTAGGAGATTCTAACCTTGCAATCCTGATCCAGGTAATTTTGAGTTTTTCTTTGATAAATTTAAGTCTCTCACAAAATCATTTAATTCTTCTTGAATAATTAGAAGTGGTTCTTCATTTGTGACAGGATAATAGTTTATATCAGATGTAGACAAAGTTTCAGTTTCATCAATTTCCATTTCTACTGCTACATCCTCATATGTAAAATTCTCTGGAGACTTCGGTATTGGTAAATCATCATTATGTAATACTGATTTTATTGTTGAATCTAAGTTTGGGTGCTTAATTTTATGTTTACTTCTTGCAGAGAACCCTTTAATTCTTATAATACAAAAGTAACAGTTATATGATCCTTCGGCTCGCGCCATATCATAGGCATAACAAAGGGCATATTCATTCTTGTACCATTCATCCACGCCCGGAGGTTTGTAGCAGATCGTGTACAACAAGAATGAGGTGTCCATTTCTTATCTTGTACACCTACTTTATATTTTAAGTATATGTGATTGGCAGCCTTTATTAGCGGCGTGAAAGCTCATCGATGCTTTTCAAAATTAGCTCCCAGCAGACATAGCAGAATCGACAGCACAAAAGAATCGAATTCATTAACGCATCCTCTAAACATATTTCACATATTTTACAGGAAAATAGGATAATTATAATCAAAATTTAAGTAAAAAGTCTTACAGAACAAAGAAATAGCAGTACATCCCCCCCGAAAGATAAATTTCAACTGTCACGAATTTGTGCTAAAACCAAATACTGTGGGTGCGGCTAGGGCTGTCTGTTCAAGGTCGCTAACATAAAATTCATTAGGGGGACATGTGTTTCTACTCTCTTGCTGTATCTTCTATCGTTATAATAAGAAAAAAGAATGTTTGTGTGAATCAAACACATGTAAGAGAATAATATAACATAATTATAATGCCTATACGATGCCTACATACTCCGAAACGTATAAATGAAATTTCCCAAAATTGAAAGGTGATAAAAAAAATTTACAAACATATTCTTTTTAGCAGCTTGAAATCTATAAGAAACGCCCAATGTATATAGAGAAACAGAAAATTCGTTAAAATTTGTTTATCAGTGTATTTATCGTCAAGTTAACAAAATGCTATTTCTATAAAACGCAGTTGTAGAAATTGTTAAAATTAAACTTTAATCGTATATATAAGCAGTAAAAAATAATAAAGACATGTTATTAAAATAAAGTTATCAATCAAGGTTCTTATGCTACTATTCTAAAATGATAAAAGGCAAAATTTATTCCACTTTGACTCAATCATAGAATTTTTTTCCCGTGAAATCTAAACCCGGCATCATTTTCACCATAACAAAATTTACAAATGTACATTTCACATCTGTATTCATGTTTAAAAAAATTGGCATTTTAATTTCATAATTTTGATTCAAAACTTGAGGTCTCAATGCTATTAGCTGAAATAGATATTAAACTGTTGATATTCTTTTACGTGTAAGTCAAATTTTGTAAATGAAGTCAAAATTTACGGGTTTTATAACAGAAGATAATTAAATTTCTATTTTTTCCCTTTTAATGAGAAAATGGCAACATAAAGATACAGCACTCAATCTTTTCCCTTTTTTTCCTTTGCTTTAAATAGAAATGGAGTACTCCTGTTGCCCCAATTAAAAAAGAGGTACTAAAAGCTACAAAAAATTAATATTTCAAAAACAAATTAAGATACAGCTTTCAAACAGATTTCATTTTAAAATACATTTTTTTTCCTAGATGATGGTGTAAAAATTGAAAATGTGCGACATTAAGAAGTTTAAAAACTTTTAATAGCAAATATGGCAATACCGAAATTCATTTAAAATTTGAAAGTGTTGCCATGCGCAAAATGACGTATGCGTTACGCACAGATACGTTTGGCTTTTATAATATAGATATGAAGTAATGCTCAGCTTTATGATAAATTTAGAATGTATACGTTTTATATATTTTTTTCTATCTTATTTACTCAAATATAACAGTAATCTCCCTTGAACAATTTAAAGACTTTATCGTTAATTTACGTTACAGATTCGTGTGTTTAAACGTCGTCATTGTGTCTGAAATATGGAAAAGATACTGGATTTGAAATTTATCCTTAGGCTAATTCCATGAAAACTTGTCTGTCACATACAACGATTTTTGGCTCCCAGTATTTTAGAACGGAAAAATGTGACTTATTTTATCGGCGTTTATCTCATCACCTGAATAGGGCGAACAAATATTTTCGAAAATAACGGTGGCCAAAAAGCATAGCGAATTTTAGTTGTGTGACAGACATGGCAAGTTCGCATGGAATCAACCCTTACTGAAAAGCCTTTATTTTTTATAATAAGAAGAATCCCGACATGCATTCATCATAAATATTTAAAGACTTCAAAATGTGTGAATAGAACTTAATGATTTTTCAGGAACTATTAAATTAGAAGGAAATATTTAAAATTACTTTTAAAAGCATATTACAAAATATTAATTTAATAGATGTACTTTTTCATTTCTACAAAAACAAAAGGACAAAACAAATTTCCATGTGAAATATCTTCTTAGCTGGTGCACAATAAGGAAGCAGCCAATAGAATGTCTTTGAACATGCAGAAATATGGTCTTAAGAAACAGTAATACTTAAATATATCCTGTTATCACTATCACTATTTGCAATTATTTAAAAATACACTGCATTTCATAAAGCATTTATATTCAATTAACACTAGAACCGCCAAAAGGGGTCAATATGACCCCTGCCAGAATGATAACAGTCGATTCGAACCAGAATTTTCTTCATAAGATATGTTAAATATATGTAGCACAAAAATAGACTGATTAAAGAAGTTAAATAGTTTAAAATTAAAATTCTGGTGCGAAACACTTTTTATAAAACTTTAGTAAAATACCCGGCTGTTTTAGTGTTAAAATAAGTTATAGTATAGATTCAAAATTCATCTAATACCGATTCTTTATAAGACGATTTCCACATATTTTTGTAATAAGAAATTTATAAAGAAAACGGCTCTATCATATCTTTGTACTCACACTATCATCCCATGGGGCAATAAAAAATTAGTTACAATTCTTTGTAGACCATTTTACAATAATCCAAGTTACGAGGTTATCGTGAATGATGAATCAAATGTGATTCACATTACTCACATTCAATGCACTTTTCACAAAATACGGAAATCGCATCAAATGCGGAATTCAATATTTACACTAGTGAATCCTTCACACAGTCTTCATCTGTCACACATGTGTCATACCTGCAAACCTGCTGCACGGTTATTCTTGTAGAAGGCGTCGGACTCGGTCTATATTGGCTGTGGACACTAAAATGACTGGAGTAGGTGGTGCAGGTATTACAACGATTGAGAGAAGGACTATTCCGGGATCCTTTCGTGCAGCACACGCGATAGTAGATCCGTATAAATCCTTCTTTGAATCGTCCGTTCATCCAGCAGTAAATGATAGGGTTGTAAGCGGCGTGACTCATAGCTAACCAGTGTCACGCGAACCAGACGTAGACGATGTGCTGGTATTGCCAGATGCGCGAATCTTGATCCCCGGCAACAATCAACGTGTTGAGGGGAAGCCAGCAGAGCGTGAACGCTGTCACCACAGCAATCATCATTCTCACCATCTGTGGAAAAAAAAGAGTAAAAAAACTGTTAGTTTAAATTTTTAACTATAACATCATATTCAGTCGAAATCAATATTACTTTACATTAGAGACAGTATTTTTTTTTGAAAATTGGATTAGAGATCGTTTTATTTATTATGATTTTTAGATTTCTATTGTTTTTTCGTGCACTTTAGGGAATCATACAGATATCATCGGAAGATCTTAAGAAATAAAAACGCTCGTTACCAAAAATATTTTTTAAGCAGGAGACATTTTTTCTTTCGTATTGTGCTTTATTAATGCGGACTGCAGTCTCGCAAGAAATTATATCATTCAACTTCGAAAACAAAAACAAACAAAAACGCCGTTAATGAGCGTTTGTTTATATCTGTCTTTGCTTTCATAGTTTAAAAATTAAGTCAATTTTTGTATTCAGTGATAAAAAATAAATAATAGTTAAAAAAATAACGATATAAGTATTATTTTATTTAATATAAAATATTTCCTTAAACTTCATGGTGATAATATGATAAAAATTGTTTGTGTATTCCTGTAAAATAGATATAAATGCTTAGCAACCACCGAAAAACATCTTTGAAGTTAAGTAAAAACTGATTTTTCCTAAAAGAAAAAAAAAACGTAAAAAATGTAATTTTTCCTAAAAGAAATCATGAAAAGAAAGTCTCAAATCCTTAAAATATAAAAAGCATTTTAAAATACAATTATTTTAGCTAATCAAAACTTAACAGAATAGTTCTACCCTCAAAAATTTCAAAATTTTCAGGAAATATTCTGAAAGAAAAATTATATCTCAAATCGCAATTTAGAGTATTTTTTGCTCCTGCAGATCTCAGGTGGTAATGACACCGACATAACATAAAACCTGTGTTATAACAAGAGCTGTCATCATCAATTTAAAACTAGTATTACTTTTTAAATATGTTTGAAACTTCCTGAAATTCTATATAAATCGTCACTTAGAATGCTTTCACACGTATTCAGTCATTTTAAATTTCGATATTTTGAGTTTCTCGGGAATACTTAATTTCCTATAAATAACTATCGAACCAAATGTTATGATCCTATGTCCTTCAGGAACACAAAAGTCCTATTTTTAGAACACTTCTTGCTCCTGCATTCCCTCTTAGATAGTGACACCGACACGAAGTATAACCTAAGTTGTAACAGGGAATACCACCATCAAATCCATTAGTCCTTACAAATAAACAAAAAACATTCACGCACAAACAAGCGCAAACTTTACTTCTTTATAATATTAGTAAGATTTTTGGAAACAAATAACTGTCTTTATTACATTGAAAGAAGCGTTTCTTTCATATCATACGTTATATGCAATGACTATTCTGCTTTTTTTTTTCTTTTAAGAAATTAAATTGCTTCGTTAATAATCAAATTAAAGAAAAAATGTTAATTTGTAATTATTATTTTTTAAGATATTTTAGCATGATACATTCTACAATTTAATTTTTCTTTAGATTTATCAAAAATAATTTAAATAATCTAAATTTAGATGTGTCATTATAGGAAATGCAACAACTTATAAGAGTCATTCGCTCCAGAAATATTTTTAATTCTTATAAACCACTTAATTCAAGCTTTCACTGTAAAAGCAAAATTTTATTAAAATATTACTGGTGCTGTTTGCAAGTTTGGAACTAAAATTAGGTAACCCGGACTGCTGCCAGTGGGCTGGAAAGTGTTAATACTAATTTGTGAGTACAGTAGAACCCCGCAAATTCGGACCCCGATAATCCGGATTAGTTTGGTCAATTTTTTTTTTCAAGTTTGAGAAGCGATTTGGCTAATCTCCATAACATTAACTTGTTTTATCATCGTATTCTGAATAAAAAAAAAAACTGTTTTCTGAAATCTTTTCGAAATAATACCTTAAGTTTTCTTATTTACAACACCCAACGAACTATTTATACTCAAGCAGATGCGTGACCGTACAGATCGCAAAAGAAAACTGGCACAGCAAAAAATTAATTTTTTTTTATTACAAAGTAAATATTTTTACTGTCTGTAAATAATCAATAAGTTAAACATAAAGGTGATTTTCTGTAAGTATGTTTTATTTTATTTCATTTTTTTCTAATTCTCCGGATAATCCGGATTGGGTCTGGTCCCAATTAATCCGAATTATCGGGGTTCTACTGTACATGCAAATAACCGAAAAATATGCAGGTTCACAGATATTAACCCATTAACGCCCGAATTATTTTCTTCGCAAAAATTTAAATTTTGTATTTCCCACCACTTTTAAAAGCAAATTAACTTTTATCTAAATTTATCAAGGATTCTGTCTCGTGAAATAAGGTATACATTTTTCTTCCTCTTTACTGGTGGGAAAACCGCTTTCTTGCTGTTTTTGTAAACGTCCTCAAACGAGGACGCTGGGCGTTAATGGGTTAATAGTTTAAGACACCCTTCTTATATATCTTAAGAAATTAGAAGAGACAAAACAATCAAAAACTTAAGAAAATAATAAATTTTGTAGTGATCTTGAGATGAGTCGTATGTCAGAGTTACTAGCCGGAGGAATCACCCATGATTTCCTACATTTTTTTTTTTAAATTCTGATCATTTCAGTGGTTTAACCCTTTTCATTGCGAAGGTGTCGAAATAAATGATTGACACCGGTAATTAAGAACAAATATATTTTTAAACAAGAAAACGTGATTTTTCACATACAAAATAAAAGGGATATTTTTAGATAAAAAATACCGGTGTCAGTGTTGCGTATCGGAATTAAAATTTTGTGGTTTCGTGGCAAAACCAATGAACGTTAAAGGGTTAAAACATAGTTCTACATGTTAGGTCTGTAATTTTATTTGTTTTAGAATTATATTTATTTATAGTTATTAATGAGCTTTTTATTCCGTTCTAAAGCATTAACCAGAAACAAATGCTCAATTATTTATGGTGTTTCAAATATAAGTAGGATAACGTTTTGTAAATAGATTACACGTGATTGAGATCAGTTTTTAAAAACTCTTGCTTCACAATAATTTTTAAGAACAATCAATTTAGATAAAGTTTTCAAACAAATTACATTTGAAAGAATTAAATTCCTATTCCATGATGTTGAATGCTTAAAAGCTAAAATAATGAAAAGGAAAACTATATTTTGAATCTCAATTGATGAATCATTATGAATCTTTTTAGAGATTTAAAATTTGAATTTCACAACATACAATCGCAAATTGCCGTTATTTCCGGCTTATTATCCGCAGACCAAACAATCATTTTTTAAACCCGGAAATATTTTAAAGTTAAATATAACTTTCCAGATCGCGGTAAATATTTCACTCTGATTACAAAATAAAATTTCTGGGTTTGAAAAATAATTGTTTGATCTGCGGATTATGCTCCGGAAAGTGTGGTAATTATTGTTAAACTATTAATTCACAAAAATTAATTTCTTTTAAAGTATCACCTTTTATTTTTAATTTATTATATATGTATTTTTTATTTTTAAGCCATTAAATTATTGCTTTTTTGCAGAAAGTTAGAAATTTAGCGTACCTTTTTATTGTGCATTGGTGCATCATTAAGTTCATTGATATCTCAAATCGTATAAAATTGATCGGGTTACAAAGAACATTAATCGATTTATCGCCTATGGAAAGCTAACTTAAATTTACTGGATGAATTTATAATTAAAGCCTAAAAATATTAAAATGTTTTAGTCCCAGCCGCGCTTGAAAACTATACCCACTTTGTAGCTCGCCATGCTACAAAGTAAATAACTATCTAACTAATAACTATATTAGAATTGAAAAGTGCAACTTTCTTTGAAACTGTCTGTAATTTGATGTGAAGTGACCGAAACTTTTCTAACCAATACTGGAATACTGGCTGTTTTTATCTCCATAATGTTATTTAATCTTAACCTTAAAATGTACGTCTAAGATACATCAAATTGTACTAAACTGGCGTCAATTAAATAAATATAATTTGATGAATATCTCAATAGACATTAATATGATATACTACACTCAAAACATTGAACGATTCACACAATAAAACGTGCAATCATATTAACATAAACTACTCTTAAAAACACATTTTTAATGTTCTCAGTGGGATAGTCAAGAGTCTTCTTATACCCAAAAAATTTCTCTATATATGTGATATGATAACACTAGTTTACAAAATTAAACTTTTTGTCAGTTGCCGCGAATTCTGTGGTTGATAATGTTCAATTATGACTTTTTTGTGTCAAATCTAACCAGAGGTTTATTTGAGCATTTCAAGTTATATTTTTTTTATTTTTATCTTTTAAGCATATATATCAATCGATAACAGGCGTATTTTACTGTGTTAAGATTAGTTTCTTAAGTTTTTGCGCCATGAGTAGTTCAAGGAGACGTTGGTTAAACAATCCAGATCATTTTTGCTATATATGCGGAGAATATGTGTTTAACAATTGTAGAAAAGTTATATCAGAGTTGGTGAAAAATACCTATTTTGAGTATTTCGGGATGCTCTTGGATAAAAATGAGAAGTCTTGGGCTCTCAATTGTGTTTGTAAATCGTGTGTGGAATATTTAAGATAATGGAAAAATGGTAAAAGAAGTGCCTTTAAATTTGGAACACCGACTATTTGGTAAGAACCACGAAATCATCTCGAAGACTGTTATTTTTGTAGCGTAAACGTAAACAGTTTACACACTAAAAATTGAGCTAAATGGCAGTACCCAAGTACTATTTGTGTTCAACTTCCAGAGCAGAGTTCACATGACTCTTCAGAGCCTAAAAATATATCTGAACCATTAGAACAAGGCATTGAAGGTCGTAGCTCATCACAAAATGATGCTGATTTTTTAAGGTATGTCAAATGAGCCAAAATGCTTTTCCTAAAATGAGTTAGATGATCTTGTAAATGATTTAAATCTTTCAATGCAAGTTTCAGAATTGTTAGCATCAAGACTAAAAGAAAAAAAATTGCTTTCCTCAGACACTAAAATAAGTTTTTATCGTGAAAGAGATACAGAATTACGGCGTTAAATCTGAAAATTATATTGAACTTGTAGAAGACCTTCTGCTACAATTTAAAAATATGGGGTGCAATATGAGCATAAAACTCCACTTCCTCCATAGTCACCTGGACATGTTTCCGGAAAATTTAGGAGATATGAGCGAAGAGTAGGGAGAGCGTATGCATCAGGGTTTCTGGGATACGAATATGATATCTGACTATTGTTGGTCTCTTATACGTAATTTTCCAAACTCTACACATCGGAGAAGACCTTTGAAATTAAGTTTTTTAGAACTCAATGATTAATTATTTTTTTAGTAAAGTTTTTCTGATTAAAATATTTTAACTATATTTTTGAAAATAACATATCATATGTAGTCAGTAACAGCTAAAATTTTTTCGGCAACAGATGTACTGTAAACTAGTGTAATCAGAGTAGCCAAATCTTCGGGTTTTTGGATACCACTATTTTAATATTGAAAATCTTTTATTTAATTGAAGCATTAGGGTGGTTTGATAAAACAATATTTTCTCTATGATAGTAGTGGTGTACAAAAAGCTGGAGACTTTGCAACTCTGATGATAATTAAAATGTAACACAACGGATTACAAATCAGAATGATTACGAAATTAAAAAATTATAATAACATAGAACAATTTATGTAAGTAAATCAAATAGTCTTCACTCTTACCTTTCTTTTGGATGCTGCTAACCTTTGGTCTCTTCCATCTTCCGCTTCGCCTGGAGGTTTGTTTTCCCACACGACCACCCCTATCCTGCTGTACATGAAGAGCAGTACAGTGAGGCGGAAGAAGTACTGGAGCACCATCAGCGCCATGCTGTACTTGTACCGCTGATCCGGGCTTTTTCACATCTCCATGCATACATAGCGCACAGTATCGTTGCTGTCGACATAAGACGGATGGACTTGTAGCCTGGACAGCACAGCTATCGGTAGAGGTGTGATCAATGCCACAATCCAGACGATGAAAATGATGAGTTTCGCCTGTAGCCTCGTCATCCGGGGCCGGAGAGGGTGCAAGATGGCGATGTACCTAGGATATTCCATGGTAACTTACGTTACATTTAGAACAATTTACTGCAATAATTTTAGCAATATAACACTGAAAAGCATTCACATGTAAAATTAACCCCTTAACTCGTTATTTCTTTTCCTTTCAATAAATTGAAAATAACGGATTCACACTACGATTATTTAAATAAACCATTTGTGAAATTTAGTCTAAACATTTCCGCCTTTTAATAGTATCAAATTATTTTTTTTAAAGATAATGGTGTCAAAAAGTTTTAAATGATGAACTGAGCAAAAAATTCGTCTTGCCCGAACGGCGTACGGGCAAATCAGTTAAAAGTTTAACATGCTTTGCCAACAATACCTATCTAAGGGTCAATTTGGATGAAAATTACTTGAAAAATGATAATAAAAATGACATTTTATATGATAACTTACATTCCTTTTTCAATAATGGCAGTTACCATAATAAATAAAACTACCAAAATTTAAGAAATAACACAAAAATTAGGTAATTTTTTTATTTAAAATAGGCTTTAAATACGTTTGATTAGCACACTATGTCATATTTAAAATTCGAATACTTCTTTTGTGCTTGTTATGCAACTAAAATTAAGGAAAATAGTTTTAAATGTAACGTAAGTTACCATGGAATGTCTCACCTGTCTATGCTGATGGCGACGAGGGTATAAGCACTGATGAACACAGACACGGCTTGGGCGTAGGACGCGAGCACACACATGACTGCCCCAAAGGGCCAGTACTGGAGCAGCAGATTGGACACGAAACCGAAGGGGATGCACAAACAGGCCATCAGGATGTCGCCTACGGCTAAATTTAGAATGAAGAAGTTGGTGACGGTCCGCATTCTCGGATGGGCCAGGACGATGTGACACACCATGGAGTTTCCACCGACAGCGAAGACCGAGACAGAAATATAGAGGATGCACATGAGGACTGCCATGGAATCGCTTACTTCAAATGACCCTCCGGAATCCATTTCCTTTGTTAAGCTGCGTTACATTTGTGTCCAGAATAGGTGTAGTTTTGTCAGGATGCATATTTCAGTTATTAATAGCGATTAATCACTTATGTAACAGTCTGTATCTTCAAAACAGTATGCGAGAAAATCTTCATCACTCTTTATATTTAGGAAAGAGGAGATATTTTTAAAAAGAAAGTTTTTTTAGCTAAAAACGGTGATTCTTGGTTGAGTTTTTCATTTGCAGATATAAATACACTTGCTCAAATTAATTCAGGAGAATTTTCTAAAATATTATTTTCACATCTTTATCTTAATATTCACACTTAAAAAATATGTTCATTCATAAATTTTCTAAAAAAAATTTCTCTAAAAATAGTATATTCTGTGAATATATAACTTTCAAATTTTTCTCTGGAAAGATTCCTTTACACAGTTTGTCATAAAATCTCGTATATATATATATACACTTTCGAATTTGAATTACTTCTTTAAAAAAAATTAAATTTTGTATTCACAATTTCATCAACATTGAACTTTTGACTCCACTATTATATTAAAAGCAAGCAAGTTTCTAAAGATTTTTTTTAAAACGTGACACAATATTCGATAAAAATTATATTTTGAAAGCCAGTATAATGTTATGAGTATAAAACTGGAAGACTCGTGGATTTATAATTTAGGATCATTTGTCTACATCAGTTCGATTATGGAAATTAATTATCATCTTTATGAAATATCATACCTATTGTGCGTTCAAGTGACATTAATGCAAAAATAATAAAAGAAAATAAAAATCATTCTGGAAATAAATATTATGCTTTGCATGAAAAAAAAATCAGAATATATCAATAAAATTATAAAATCTTCAAATTTAATTATCCCCTCCCTTATTTTCGCAGGTTAAGAAATTCATATACATCTCTATGAGGAGAAAGTTTTTGTCATAATAATAATTTATTTTACAGTTGAAAAAAAAAACAGCAACAATTGGAATGGAAGGATGCATACATAACAATCTATATCATGATTATTCTATATTCTTCAAATATTTTTTTTTCGATTATTTTCTATTGAGTACTTTCTTTGTTACGCTTATTCCATACTTATTGTATCATCTTAAGCAAACTTAAATTTTTATCAAACCCAAAAATGTCTTTTTTCTGATCATTTTACATTTTTATCCAGTATATTCTTTATCTTTTCATACGTATTCTATCTTCATTCACAACAACACTAAAACGCACACATAATCAGAGCCTGATTACTAACGGGGCACTCTTTCACCAGAAAAAATTTATAGAAATTTTCGTCTTCTTTAAACGCCCTTTTCATACAAGATTACTGTGATGAATAAGGAAAAATTCTCTATTTCTTTTTCCTGGTGGGAGAGTGCCCCGTTAGTAATCAGGCCCTGCACATAATATTGCATTCAAAGTTTATCATCTCAAATTTCATCTGGGATTTTCTTTAATCGAAGAATCGGGTATGTAAAAGATACCATTTAAATGTACAATTTTATGTTATTTCATTTTGAAAGTAACATTTTGCCTTGAAGTATTATTTTCCCTCATTTAAAATTTCTTTATAAATAAAAAATTTCGTATGAAATTCGCTTAATAAAAAAATATAAACAGCAGTATAACACAAAAGGATACAACTCAGGTTATCCACCCGCTCATTGTTATGATTTTTTTCTCTTCCTCAATCTGATCCATGATCGTCTTGCTTTTTGACATCATAATATACTTCAAATAGGTTTAGAATTATAAGTTTTTGAAATTTGTATTATTATCTTATTTTTGTCGCTACCACCGAAACCTAAAAAAGAATAATAAATATATATTACTGCACTGGCTATTTCCATGAGTACTTGTAGTGTAAGTCACAGGCTACGATTTTTGGCTACCAGTATTATAGAACAAAAAAAAAAAAAGTGTGATTAATTTTATTGGCACATTATAATTAATTGAATAAGGCCAAGCAGACTTTTCGAAAATAACGATGGCTAACAAGCATAGCAATTAATAAGTTATGTGACTTACACTACAGAACCCATGGAATTAGCCTACTACAAATAAAATAACATTAATATGAAAATACTTAAATTTAAAATATAAAAAGACAGTGTATAAAAAAATGACAATGAATCTAGAAAAATAATATTAACTCCGAACGAAAACATTCAAAAACCTATTCAGTTTTTCCTTAACTCCGAATAGCTTTCTTTGTCAATAGAAACCTCGGATACCATCCAGTTTCCGAAATTTAAAGAATTATCGACAAAAATTGTAGCTTCTTTTAAGCTTTTAAAAACATTTCTGTGTCAATTCATTCAATTTTGTAACCGGGCAATTGATTCTTAGGATGATACTAACCACTTGAGGGGCAAGCAATAATGTGACTGTAATATTGAATTTTCACCGGAAAAATTGAAAAATTTTGTTTCAAAATATGAAAAGACAATTTATTAACATAAATCCGCCAAAGTTAAACACATAAAATTTCGTTGAAAGTTTGTGGTGAAGATCTCGTTTAAATTAGGTATTTATACATATCAGGATTGGCAAAAACTCGTTTCCTGTATGCCGTATGGTCAAAGCAGGGAAGAGGTTAATTGAAAATTATACTCATTTTGCTCACATGCCATGTTTTCCTTTAAAAGACGTTGAACGGGGAAATGTTTACTTGAGAACTTATAGCTTCCGAAAAGCGTCTATTCCGGGTTCAAAATAACGGACTAATTCACTCTAAAAATTTTTTGGAAGCTACACCAACAGAAGCTTTTTTTGTGTAAACGTATTTTTAGTACATTGGCTGGCATTGCTTAAAAATAAAATGTGTATGCTTAAATCAACTATCCAGCTATCGCTAATTTTTAACTAGAAAAGTCGCTTTATTTATTAGCAGAAACATGACATTAAAAAAAGCAAAGAACATTCATCAAATTGTTTTCTGGTAAATGGTTTTCGGCATAAAACTTTGAGATACTTATCTTACAGTTTCAGCGTTTAATGACTAGAAAATACAATGATTTCCGAGGTTTTCTATGCTTCTCGCTGCTATTTTTATATTCTACTCTCACCAATATTTTTAAAAGTTAAATTCTGAAGTTCACGGGAGCAAAACTATAGGCGCCAGCACGCAGCCCCTTCTACCAAATCTTTCGTCTAATACAGGGATGCACAACCTTTTTACCAGAAAATCTGTTGACACCAGAATATTTGAAAAGTGCAGTTTCTTTTCTTTATTAACAAAGTTTCTGTCATTGCTATAAGGAAAATTATTCCGCATATAAATAGTGGTATAATTGTGGCCCGCGGGCCAAAGGTTGTGCACCCCTGGTCTAATAGTTCGTGTAAGGCTTTTGTATCCCTGCTGTAATTTATTTTCTCTGTCGAATATTTGCAGAAAAATTTATGTTTTTACAATTTGGTGCTAGATAGAACAAAAAGAGATTGTTGTCAGTGGCCAACCTCCTAAAGATAAAAAAACTCTTTTCCGAATCGTGGATCTCTCAGAAGTTGTATATTTACGTTACTGATTGCATTATAATTTCTTATATTTTGAAAAAAATCTGTCTTATCTTAACACTGACATTAGATAACAAAATAACTGTGAAACTAACTCAACACGGTGTTACTTGATTTTTAAGATGTATTGTCATCTATGATAATTTTTAAACCATAATTTAAGAGCTCTGACATCATAACTTGATTTAAATGACCAATGACTTTATAAGAATGTAAGAGTAATATATTCTGTCTCAAAAGTTTAAGCACTCTGCAAATCTGGTTTAAAATAATTAAAGAAAAAATATTCAATACCAATTTACAAGAAATGCTCTACATTTAATCAAAATAAAATAAAATAAGCCATTTTGGGTGGTTAAAATAAAAAATATATCTATTTTTATTCCCTTGAAGAAACACTGGCTCAAATTTTTAAGCACTTTTTGATTTTTGATTTATTTATTTATTTATTTTTTAAATAAGGGATTGCCCGTGTGTAATGACGTTGTATGACATCATATTCCAATTTCATAAAAATATAAAAAGTGGGGAAATTATTTCCTCGTTTTAAAAATATCGAAGGGCAGAGAATTCACAAAATGTGAGATTTTGAGTTTTAAAATCAGAATCGCAAAATAACTCTGTTTCTGATAATCCAAAAGTTTTAAATCGACCAAAGCGAGGTATATATATCAAGTACATGCTAGAAATTACAATTTTAAGCGGAAACCAAGTTGCTTCGATGTGGTAATTATTCAAAACCCGTATGCGTTTATTTATTAACCCTTTAACGATCATAGAATTTTCATTGCTAAGATGTCGAAATAAATGAATGACACCGGTAATTAAGAACAAATATATTTCTAAATAGGAAAACGTGATTTTTCACATACATAATAAAAGGGATATTTTTAGATAAAAATACCGGTGTCAGTGTTGCGTATCGGAATTAAAATTTTGTGGTTTCATGGCGAAACCAATGAACGTTAAAGGGTTAAATAAGAGTTTTGATTTAACCCTTTCCAGTACGGGCGAAATCTGTCATAAAATGAGAAATTTTCGACTGACACCGTAATTCACAAACGAATTTTTTAAATATTTTAAAATCCTTAATTTAACCCTTCATCGTAAAAGCAAAATCTTAACAAAATATTACTGGTGCCATTTGCAAGTTTGGAATTAAAATTAAGTATCCCAGACCGGCACAGTGTGCCGGAAAGGGTTAAAGTATGTTTTGTTAATAAAAAAAAGCGGGAGGTTGGTAAGTATGGTTATCGTTAATTCTTTTCTCAATGAAACCACAACATTTTAATTCCGAAATACAACAAAGATACTAGAAATTTAATTTTAAAAAATCCATTTTATGATGTTTGTGAAAAATCCCGTTTCTTATTTACAAGTATATTTCTCTGCAATTAATGGGGTCAATCATTTATTTCAATATCGTAGCAATGAAAATGCTTTGTCTGTTAAAGGGTTAAATTACAGCACCTGTATGCGGAATTTCAGTGGGAGCCCTATACTCCCTCCTCCCTCTCAAAAAATCACTTTAAAAAAATTATCAGCGCGTGAATGTATAAAGAAAACACGAAAAATTTTACTCCCAAGTTAAGAAAACAAAGGAAATATTTTACAAAAAATGCAATAATCAAAACACACACCACATGAGCTTTAAAATAGTGTATAATAAAACACAATATTTTATTCAACGGAATACGTGTAACAGTACATAATAATTTTAATTAATAAAATGTATATAGGGATGAGAGTTCCGCGTTTTTGCACACCAATATTATTTTAGAGAAAATGTTGTTCTCTTAAATCACAAAAATGTCCTGATTAAATTAAATAACATTTTTCTCTAATAAAATACCGGTGTCCATAAACTCGGAAATCTCATCCCTATATATATAACTTGTGAATTTTAGTGAATGCTAACGAAACAACTGAATGATTTTCCAATAAAACTTTAAAGACAGTTGTGGATATTTTTCTTTTAAAATATGGATTATTTTAATTTATTCTACAATTGTGTTTACGACTCTGATTTTTATTCCTGAGAGCTTGTTTCTTATTTATATCTGAACGAAGTATAACTAATTAAAATGATTTTATTGCCAAATAAAACATTGTTTAATGATTTACCAGAAAGTATCTAATATTTTTTATTTTAGACGAGCTTTTGGTTTAAATAAAAATATATAAAGTGCAATTTGGATATAATGGATTCAACACAACGTTCACTCTTCCGTTGAGCGTGAGCGTAAAAACGGCGAGTAAGAGAATTTACGTTATATTTAAAATGACCAAATCATATTGTAAAACAGTTAAAATTTAAAAATATATTTAGACAAGAACATTTGCTTCATATTTTGATATGATCTTTTTAACTATTTTTGGGAATTCTAAGATGACATAATCAATATTTCCTCTCAAACAACAAAGGTATTTTAACCTGAATATTAAAGAGAGAAAGAAAAGTTTAGGGAAAATTACATCAGATATAAAACGTAATTTAAAATACCGTGCTTCAAAAGAAACCGTGCTTAAAAAAAACATGTTTCAATAATACCGTGCTTCTTATACCGCGATTAAAAAAATTCTAGGAAGTTCCAGGTCCGCGGTTCCAGTAGGCAAAACTGTATATTTCACTGTTTAACTGATCTTGCTTAATCAGATATGTAAGTAGCCAGTAGAAATTTAAAAGCAGCGGATTCGAACTTAAAATTCCAAATTTCCAATTTCAAATTCCAATTTTCCAAAGGGAAAAGAATGAAAATTCGTTTACAAAGAAATCACATCATTTGGAAAAAAAATCAATGTTTTGCAATTTTTTATAAGTGGATCAAATTAGTTGGTTTTTAGAGTTTATGGTGTCTGAAAGGCATTTGACGAGCATTACTCGTATGGGGCAAAGCCCCTAAGAGTGTAAAAAGATGAAACATATTTTCATACATTTTTTAATTAAAGAAAAAACCATGAAGATTTATCACATATATAATAAAGAATATGTAAAAAAGTTAAATTCCCTGACTCAAATACAAAAAATGCCTTAGCGTTTATGGAACAAGAAAATGTAGGAAATAGGAAATGGAGAAAAATGCTTTGAAAGTTTCAATTTGCATTGGTTATTCCACTGAGTGCATTTACAAAATTTCTATACCTCACGATATAATTACCTCAAAGATAAAAATGAGAAGTCAAAGTAATCACAATTAAACATGTTTTCATTTAATATGAAAAAAGAGGAATCTAATTTTTAACCAATTTTATTCTAAACGGTCCCCTTAAAGAACCATTCATAAAAAAAAAATAATATTTTGCTACTATGTACTGCTGGAAACATTGGGATAAATTTTAAAATATTGAACAGGGTTCGCACACCTCTACCACTAAATTTATAAAGTATTTCACTGCATATAACTATTGTGAAAATTGCGAATCGAGGGCTTGGTTGTGAATCCTGTTTCTTAAAAATTAAATATAAATTTTCATATCATTAATAGTGGTGCCAGAGTCCTTGCAAAATATAAGGCGTCTGCGAAACCTGTTGAATCAGTCTTTTCAAACCAGGATATATGTTTTAGGTTTGTATTCATTCCCAATTAAACTTTTTCGCATGCATAACTGATTTTATACATGCAATGAATAGCAAAATAATACTAACTTTAATGTTCAGTGACAGAAAATAATATTTGTTTTTTTTATAAGGTGCTTGAAATCTTGAAAATAGATGGCTTCTGAGGTCTCTAAAGATAAATAAAACTTTTTAAAATTGTACATCACTTTTTTCTTTTTTTTACAGTACACACCATAGGTGTGTGTGAAGGGGCGAGGGGGAATAAGTTAAGGAATTAATATAGGTCAGATTTAAAAGAAATGTTACATAGACTAACTCTTGATATAAAAATATCGATTTTTCTAAAATTATTCTTTCATCCGATTCCTTTCTCTCTTGTCCCCGGGTTCCGTACATACAAAAAGAAAACGTAATCATTATAAGATCACTCCTATGTGTGTCTGTCCGTCTGTCACAGCCATTTTACTCAGAAACTATGAAACTTGGAAAGCTCTAATTGGGGGAAGTAATAAAGACTACTGACCCACATATTTACAGACTATGAAACATTTACAAATTTATTTAGAAGGGAGTATGGGGTTTTTTTTAACCCCTTGAGCTCTGATGGTAGAATTTTCTACCACATAATTTTAATTCAGAAATGTCACAATGGCACCAGAAAATTTGACCAAATTTATTAGACAAGGGTTTAATGCATTTTTTTTTTTTTTTTTTTTTTTTTTTTCGTGTTAACCGGTTTTTTTCTTTGAAAAATACTGGTGCCGATGTGACATTTGGAATTTTGAAGAAATTTTCACCCTAGAGGTCAAAGGGTTAAGTTACAAGAAGAAAACAATTATTTTTACTGTTTATCGTGTGAAAGCTTTCGTTACACAGGACTCAAATATTTATATTTTTTAATTTTAGGTATTGTATTTTCACAGATATCGTGAAAAATATATTGCAAACATATGCCCCATCCCCCATCTAATTCCGTATCTACTGAAACTAAAATTTTGAAAAAATTAGAGGTTATAGATGTTACTTTAAACCTTGCAGTAAAACTATAGCGGTTACTCTGGATTACATAGTTCTTGAGAAAAGCGCATTTTTCTGTTAAATTACAAGAGGTTAAATTATTGAGGAGCGTTGGAGGTACCTATCGTAGCAGAAGTATAAAAGCAGTGTTGATAAAGACTTTTGAAAAAATTCGTTGATAATGAGCCGAGATATTAACCTTTAAAGATAGGCATTAAAAAATGCGATATCAGCATTTCGATCATTCTACAGCTGAAAATAGCAAAACGTAAAACGTCAAATTAAATTCTGTTGAAAAAATTTCGACCTAACAAGGGTTTTGGAAAATATCTTTCGAGATAACTACGGAAAATACATAAGACTTTTGATGGAAATGAAGGGGAATTTTCTTTTTTCGAGAAATGAAGGGTTCGAGATAAGGAGATTCGAGATATTGAGATCCAAATGTATTACTTTGCTTCCTCTGTCTTTTCCTTGTAATTGATTTAGCGACTGAAATATATTGTAATGATATTCCATGCATCACATTTCACAAAATAGACAAGCAGTTGTTACGGTTTTTAGCAAGGAAGGCACACGAAGAAATAAATTGTTTAAAAAATATCGTTAACTGATCGACAATGGAAACATTCTTCGCTATTTACGATTACCACATAAATAGATTTTGTACATCTAAAAAGTAAAAGACATATGTTTTAACACACACCGGAAAAACTAACGTATAAATGTGAAAGTTATTAGGTATTAACCTAAATGAACATGCTCATAACACAATACAATTCATTATCCTGAAATATGTTGTCTTAGGTGACAGCATTTCAATCAAAGGACACAAAACGGCTAACTCCCTGAGGGATGATGGGATATGTTTCGGTCAACTTACGATTAATAAAGATTTGCGCCCGAAGAAATTAAATAAATTTCGCTTTCTAACTTTGTTGGAAACTTTGTCCTAACTTGGTTGGTTTATTTGTTAGTTTTTAAGTAATTCTTTTCCATATTTCTGGTGGAGTTCAAAATTGCACAAACGCAATTGCTTGTTCCTCAAAGGATTAAAATACAGCTGGTCCCAAGATCAATGCCTCGCTCAGTGCGCATACACAAAAATAATCAGAGATTCCCAATTATAAATGTTAATCTTACAGCGTTTCCGCTGTTCTTCAAGAGAATTTGAACGAAACAAATGTATGTTAAGCAAGTTTTATTTTTTTAAATATGAACAGATTCTTTTATTCAAAAATCTAAACTCTTTTAACCCTTTAACGTTCAGAACATTTTAATTGCTAAGATATTGAAATAAATGATTGACACCGGTAACTGCGTACAAATATTTTTGTAAATAAGAAAAAGTGATTTTTCGCATGTATAATAAAATGAATTTTTCTTTATTAAAATTCCGGTGTCGTTGTTGCATATCGGAATTGAAATTTTGTAGTTTCGTAGAGAAACCAATGAACGTTAAAGGGTTAAAACCTATTCCCTGATTTAACAGTTAGTATTTTTTGCCAATCATGATTTGCCCGTACCACGTACGGGCATCCATATTTCAATCACAAATTATTTTTTTACCAGTAAATTTTATTGTAAAATTCATATTATTTAATCCGAGCATTTTTATGATTCAATTAGGCAAAAAATTCTGCTTTAAAAATCCGCTGATAAAAGATTTAAAATTCTGTAAAAAACATGAAAAAATAGGCATTATTTGAAAGTTTTTACAAAAATATTGATTAGTTAAACGGTTAATCGATTGTAAATAAGCTAAAAAACATTGTAAAATCACCATAAAAAATAAAATTATGGTGATTTTACAAAGTTTTTTTTAGCTTATTTATAAATTTATCGCCAGTGATTTCGGTGTTTCTCAATATGATTAATCGATTGAGTGATTTTTTAAAATCCCACGTAATTTTAATTCAGATTTAACCAAGAAAATTTTACATTTGTTACACCCGATTTTACATTTGTTAGATAGATGAACGTCAGTAGAATAAGCTCATAATCCGTTGTTCCCAAAATGAAGCCCCCTCCCCCCCCAAAAAAAAGGGGGGGGTTGTATCCAAGTATAGCAGTACTTGACATTTTATATTGAAACTAATCAATGGATATATGGATACAGTCCCTCTCTTCTGTTTCATTTCGGGAATAACGGATTTTTAGCTTATTCTACCGACTATAACTTTAAAAAACTTCAAACTATGTACTGAGACTTTTACAAACATTGCTCTATATACATAACTAACACGATATGCAAATAAAATTTTGATTGCGTTTATGCATGCGCAATGAAAAAATATTTAGTAAATCTGCTCATTTTTCGCACAATTTTTATTATTTTTTAAATTCTGATTACAGAGTATTGTGTACAATGTTGTTTGACATATTTTCGAAAAAGTACATTATTTTATATTAAGAACTCTGCAAAGTATAAGAAAAAAATTGGGACTGTTTTTATAAAAACCTTAATTTCTCTACAAGTTTACATGCTATCCGCTTAAAAATGAACACAATGTATTATAATAAGCCCACTTAATCATAATCTACAATTTGAATGCTTTTGCCACATTAGTTTTATCAGGGTTATCCAAAAGATTTTCGTTTTTTCAATTTGTTGACGACTCCCTATAGAGTTTCAGGAAAAAATCTTCACAGAAATGGGTAACCTGTACAATTATGTTTACACACTTAGAGTTTTAGGGTAGTTCCTCATGTATTTTTCTAGATATTTAACAAAGTGTCTAAAATCGCAAGTGGTCGGACGTCTTTGGCCATGTGGTGTATATGGGTGATTCTCCAATAAGTGGGTAATTTCACTCATTGATTTGGTGAAAAATAAAAATCAAATTTTAAGCAATATTTTTAATAATTAGACACAACATATGCTACTGAGTAATAAACCACACTCCAGCATAAACTTTAAGCTTTATATATTTTTGTAAAAAATATTTTATAAATTTTTGGATTGATCGGAAAGTCCTTTCCGTTTGGGAAATTCAATTCGCACCGGAAAATTCTGTTATTTAGTTATTAGATATTGTTTCCGATAACTAGTACTTAGATATTAATGAACAAAATTTTCCGGGGCGAATTAATTTTTCCAAACGGAAAGGACTTTCCGAACGACCCAATCATTTGGTAATCAATGCCACTATACTGTCCCCAAGATAGTTGTTTACTTTATAAACCAGGATTTTAGTAAAATTTAGATTAATAGATTTGGAATAAATGGTATCACTGTATCCTTTGTCTTCAAGTCATATATGGCATTAATATCTGCTTCGGAGATTGAATATTCCTCAAATAAATAATTTGAAAGGGGACAGAAGTGACAGGGACAGTAGTGACAAAATTAAAAAAATTGCTTCTGTATACATAGTAAGTTAGGCTTAGTAAGACTGCAATATTATATTTTGTACTATGCAAAAGTATGTTATAGCATGACAAAATAATAAATAAATAAAAACAATTACAAGGGAAGTTTAAGTAGGGGACAATAGTGACAAGTAACAAACATATTCTTATCTTTCTATCCATTTTGTAGCTTGTAACTATTGTTGGAGTCCTTAGAATTGTGCCATGTGTTTTTCTGGGCAATTAAGATGGCTCCTTCTACTAAATGCACCTGTTCACCAAATTTTATCTGGCGACACGAAGGGTTAAGCGGAACTACCAATAAAGGATCCTCTTTATTGGTTATAAACCTTTTAAAACCGGTTTGAACAGCTTGTGAAATTGAAGCTATCGTAATATTAAAAAATATGTAACCAAACTCGAAAAAGTAAAAACTAAACCAGTTATAATCTATCCTCCGCAATCCTGTGCAAAAAAAATCATGTTAAAATATTAATATTTGAGCGAGATATTTAAAAATAGCTTTCCCATAGACTTAATATTATCATCCGGTTTTATTTCAGTGAGTAGTGTGATGTCTTAATCACTCCCAACGGTACAGATTTTGGGTTCAAAATTTAATTTTAAGTGTAAGCTTTTGAAAGAATTTAATGAGATACAAAAAATAACGGCACGTTACTATAGTTCATAACTCTGAAGTCTAACGGGACATCTATCTGAATTTTTTGAATTTTACATTTGAATTTATTTTAAAGAAAATACTGACATGAAGAATAATTTTAGCGAAAACCGCAAACGAATAGACCAAATGTCTCCGTTTTTTAAGATCATTTGAAATTTTGGGCCCTAAACTTTAATGGTGCCTATCTCCTTCGGAAAATGTTTGGCACCCTCAATTTCCTATTTAATATTGTTTGTCTTGATGTTTATTATCAGCCTTTATATTTTTGACCAAGAGTTTATATTCACCCTGTATTTACGGGAAATAGAGCGTGGACTGATGGACAGATAAACCGAATACATTAACACTTTTCAACTTTATTAGAAAGTGTTAAAAAGTACGAAATGAAAATGTAATAATTATTTTTAGGATAAATAAATAATAATCATCATTCTGATTGTAAGTCGCGTCACTACAATAAATCGTACGTGCAAGTTTCAATCAAAAAAAATTAATTAATTTATGTATCAGTTAAAATTTACATTAGTAACTATATTTTAAAATTAATAAGTGTTTTGCTTGTAATATAATTTGAACGAGACAGTTTTTAAGTTTACGTTCATCTGACGAAATCCTATTCATCTCTGTCCTCTGTCTGTCCGTCTGTTACAGCGTCCTTACAGGAAGTCTATATAATTCAAAGATTTCGAATTTTGTCTACTTACAGCTATTCAGCTGTAACTTCATGTCAAATGACAAATCATAAAATTTTGAAAAAGTCTATTATTTTAATTAATTCAATTTTAACGATCTCATCCGGTCATTTTTCGATTTAAATTTTAAAAGAAAAATTTAATTTCAATGTTTTTCGTGTAAACACCATAGTTTTTGTATAAAACATCTCGCTAGAAAATATAAAGATCTTAGTTCGAACCCTGATGGTGGAATTTATTAAGACAGATGTATTAAAAAGAAATTCAGTATTTTTGGCCAATTTACAGATTTTTATTATTAGAGTTTCGTTCATCTAATATTCATAATATTATTTGGAATTCAAATTTTTTTCTATTTTAAAAACTTTTCGATAAATTTCAAAATATAATTTTAAATATTTTTTTCGCTTTCAGATATTTAAAATTTTATTCATATCTCCGTTATTTTTTTTAATTTCAAATTTTCAAAAGAATAATACTTTTGGATTTTATTTAAATGATTTGAATATCTTCAATTAGATTAAAATAAAAAAACTTCTTTTTATAATTATTTTTAAATTAAGTCTATTGTTGCTTTAAAATACATGTTGGAATTTAATCATTATAAAATAACAATTTCTATTTATTAATTAAAGAATAAGCTGTTTTGAAATAAATATTAAACAAAACCCTCTGTGTAAATCATACTTTCCCACTTATTTGTTATTCAAAATTCGATTAATAAAAATATTTTTTTTTAATTTTGCGACCAGAAAAGTTTAGTAGATTAATAATGCAACCAAAAGGAAGTCTAATAAATGGCACCAATATACAGTTTTCAATAAACTGTTTTAAACAAATGGAATCCAACTGCGATTTCATTAAAAAGCACAAACTTAGAACAATTAGAACTCTGCACACATCCGTACATAAGGTACGATGACTGTCCCTTTCCTGTAATCTGTTTTTAAAAATAATTTAACTAAAACTTCAGAGAAATTGTTTTTATCTTTTAAAAAATTTAACCGTTTCCGACACGGGCAAATTCTGTTCGTAAAATGATACATTATTAACTGAAACCGGAATTTACAAACTCATTTTTTAGATACCGAAAATGGTCTTAACCCCCTTCGCGACGGGATGCTTTGGCGAAATTTTTAATGTTTTGTTATAGGTTTTTAAAAAGAGAAATCTGTGCTTTATGAAATCTAGAAAATGCTCCGATAAAATAAGGCAAATTTCACACTAACCCATTAGGGTCTAGCGTCCCATTTTTGGGACAGTTTTAAAATATTCAAGTAAACGCATTTCACACCAGTATAAACGGAGGATAAATAAATACTTTCTTTCTCGAGACAAAGTCCTCGATAAATTAAGATAAAGGTTATTCTTGCTTTAAAAGTGGTGGGGAAATGCAAAATTTGAATTTTTACGAAGAAAATAATTCAGGCATTAATGGGTTAAATTTTTACTGGTGGAGTTAAAGAACCAGCCTTAATTCTTTTTGCGGCGCATGTACATGTCGCTTGTACGTACACAAGGAGTTAATTCAAGCTTTCATTATAAAAGCAAAATTTTAGTCAAATATGTTTAGTAGCATTTACAAGTTTGGAATTAAATTTAGGTGTGCCGCGGGAAAAGATTAATTTAACACACATTGAATTTTTTTCCCAAAGCAAATAAAAGTATATTATTTGTAATATATATATATATATATATATATATATATATATATAATATTCATTAAATTTGAATTCTTTCTTTATCTATATATATTCACAACTCTCCGTCTCCGCATTTACAAAAATCTATTACGCATTTCCTCATTTTTTTTAATTTATTATTTAAACATATTTATTATATGTTGATCCGTAAACAAACATAGCTATAACTAGAATGCATTTTGAATAATACATTTATTATTAATACAAAGGTGTGTTTTCAATAAAGATGCGTTCCGAGTGTTTTTGAATTCATACACTAAAAATCCAAAGAAATTCAGTAACCAATAACTGACCTCAAAGAACTGTAGGCAACTACAGTTATATTGATAATGCCTACATTCATATCTTTTTTTATTATCATACCAATTCAAGGCTTTAAAAACTTTTAAAAACTTTATTTATAACTAAATAAATCGTCATTTATCATAATTAAAAATGCAGCAATAAAAAAAATCTGTACATTATATGTGACATTTAAAAAATTAATCCAAAAAAAGTTTTCGTTCCAGTCAGAACGTCATCAGTTAGCATAATAAAAATGAACGTTTTTTTTTTTTTTTTTTTTTTTTTTTTTTTGGTCGGGGATATTGTAACCATTTGAACAATGACCAACTTTTTTTTTTTATTAAAACATATTATCAGTTATAAGTGCAAAATGCCAATAAAACGATTACTTTGTGGGGAAGCGCAAGCTCAAGTTTTGCATACAGGCGCCGAATTCGATGACGCGTCTCTAAGGAGACAGAGACCGAAACAGAAATAATTTTTATACAAACTTCGGGCTTGAACGAGCTTGAACTCAAGGTGAAATTTTAAATTATTCACAAATAAAAAAAAGAAGAAAACTGTCATATACAGTTTGAAAATAAAAATAGATTCTAAGTTTTTTTTAAGTTTATACAATATTCTAAAAATGAGTTTGAAAGGGAATTATGTTGTTTTGACGGAAAATATAAACTTCATTAACAACTTAACATATTTTATTTTTTATGTACAATAAACTGAAAATATGGGGTAAGCTCCACTTTTTTTAAGCGAAGATATTTACAATATTTAGTCAAAACATTCCCTACATCAAATAGTATGAAATTGCACTTAAAATTTTTGCGTGTCAAACAGCTTTAACCCTTTCCGGCACACTGTGCCCGGTCTGGGATACCTAATTTTAATTCCAAATTTGCAAACGGCACCAACAATTTTTTAGTAAAATTTTGCGTTTACATTAAAAGCTTAAATTAAGGAATTCAAAATATCTAAGAAATTCGTTTATGAATACCGGTGTCAGTAGATAATTTTTCATTTTACTACAGATTTTACCCGTGCCGGAAAGGGTTAAGTAATGGATCAAGCAAATTCTTCTTGCCCGTATGACGCACTGGCAAATCCGTTAAGTAGTTAATTAATTAATTTGTCTTGAAATACCTAACACCACGTTTTGGTTGCAAATATTTTTAAATTGAATTTCGTTTTATCAAGTTATAGAACTGTGCATATGACACCTATAAATATTTTTAAAATTTATTATTTTTCTAAGGGCTAATACCATATAAATTACTTAGTCACTCGTATTTTTGAATGGTTTTGAGAAATTATATTGTGTGCTAAAAAAAATGATTTTACATTGAGGCAATTAAAGACATGTTGAAAAAAACTATTTTATATGAATGTGAAAATAACATTAAAGCAAGAAAAAAAAATTATTCTTCTACTTTATTGAATATAACCCAAAATTCAACACATGTTTTAAAATATTTATAATTTTTTTAGAAATAAAAATACAATTTTAAACTGATCCTATGAATGTCCCGAAAATGAATACATCTCGAAAAAAGAACTTTGAATTCCTGAACTTTATTCACTATAAACTTTAAAAAATAGCTATGACTGAAAAGAAAAATGCTGATAATTCCCACAAAACCCTGGAAAAAATTGCGTATTAATTAATTAGATTTTATCCTTTCTTTCTCTCTTCATTGTTCGTCATTGTGAGCTTTTATAAAAGATTTTATTCGTTATCATTGGCATTATGGAAAAAGTCCGTTTGTGTCCCTGTGTTTATCTTTTGACTTTCTAGTGTCCTTGGAATTATATATGCTAAGCAAGTACATATATTTTTAATTTAGCAAGTTAGAAACAAAGTAAATTAAAAGTAAATTTACAAAGCGAAATTTATTATTAAAATCTTGTGTAAACGAAGATTATATGAATTACGAAATTTCCAAAATTTTCTACTCTGGGAATTACAGGGTGACGAATTTATCATTTAGACCATTTGAAGGACAATGAGGTGCATTATTTTCCACATAATACTCAAGTTTTGCTCCAGAAACACTTAATTAAACTTTCTCTTGTATATTTAATTGGGGGGATTAGAAATGTTGCTTTTTCTTAACTTAAAACGATAATATTCAAAATTTCCTGTATCAATTTGAAATTACTGAAACGTAAATCACTTTCCTCTCCAATGGTTAAAATATGTTGTAATTAGTTCCTCTCTGTAACATTCCAAAAGATTGATAAGCAAACGTAGAAAATCATGGGTTGTTATATAATTTTCAGCGAGAAAAACAGACGAGAGGATATTTAGAAAACAAAAATTTCTTCCTTTGATCAACTAGTAATGGTGGTTAGCCTATATTATGCACAATTTTCACACAAATGAATTTTGTGAACTACAAAATATAAAAATATTTTAATTAATACCAGAAAAAGTATAGTATAAATGTGAAAGAGAATATAAGTTCGCTAAAGCTAGTTGAATTATCCAATAAACGTAGACTTAATCGTGTAATCTTGCTGTTTTCAGTGACACTAAGAGTTATAACGAAATGTTGTTAAAACTTGATCCCAGTGACAATAGATATGTGACGCTTTTTCTGTCACATATATTCTTGCACCTCCCCCCGCAACAAAAAGCCAACAATTAAAAGGTAATTGTAATTTTACCTTGTGATTACCCCCCCCCTCAAATAAATTATATGTAATTTACTTTTTCAGTTAAAGTTGCACTTCTATGATTATTCACCCCCCCTCTCACATGTTAATACATTAAATTAATACTTTGAAAATCCTTCTCAATTAACCCCTTCGCGACGGGAGTCTTTTACGAAATTTTTAATGTTTTGTCACCGATTATTAAAAACAGAAATTTGTTTGTTATTAAATCGAGAAGATGCTCCGATTAAATAATGCAAATTTTACAGTATAATTACAATATAATTCTTGATTTAATACTAGTGGGGATCGACAAGTATTCTTCAGCGTTTTTGTGGCATGTATGCGTGTCGGTCGTCCGCAAGGGGTTCAAAGGAAAAACATTATTTCTTTTTCATGGCTATTTTTTATCTCTTCATTTTCCCATAGAGATAAGAGTAACAACAACTTTCAGCTGCGTTGCAATAATTATTTCCAGAATTAAAGATATAAAGTAAAGTAAAAGAATCATGCTAGCTACTGAACAGTTTTACTATATTTTCTAATGAGATTATGCAGCTGCGTTTTAGGAATTACTTTATTTCAACTCTGAACATTCGCCAGTCAGTTGTCATTAAAGTTTCCAGATTTGGTGAGTCATGCAGTTGTGGCCTCACCTTAACGACTTTTTCTAAAGCACACGTGTAATATTTTTACACCCTCGACCACAAGAATTCTGCATTCTTACAACCCTAAAACTGTATTGCTACAAATGTAAGTTAACTCTATCACATGCCTTGAGCGCGAATGAACCTCTGTAATTTTTGTCTATTCCAGATTTTTCGTAATGAAAAAGGTCATTAAAGTTTGATTTTATTTTTTAAGATTAAACCTTTAACTATTTTATTTAATTTTTAATTCCGGAAAAGAAAAAAAGGTATGTATACCGGCTGATATCGTTTATTCTTGATTTTTTTGTGTCACGTTGCTCACAAAGATCAATATATACATTTTTTAAACAAATAAACTTTATTAATAAGAATTTATAACAGAAGATATGTGTAAATAAAGATATCAAAAACATTATAACTTTTACATATATTTATTTAATTTATATTTTGTCTTTAACACTTAAAAAATTAAAATCATTAATTTAGCTTGTATGAGTATGAAAATCGCAATGATTTTTGTGTCACTAACTAAGCAAAATTAATCGTTATATTAGTCACACTTGTGTTTAACCCTCTAAAATATTTTTAAATTAATACTTGCATTAGATATATAGTTACACGAAAAAAATTACATTTTCGGTTCATTAAAAAAAAAGAAAAATAATGTCATTAACTGATCTAGAACTAGAAAGGAAATGTCAAGCTAATCGGAATGAACAGTACATACATAATGAAAGAAAAAAAAAGCAAAACATTTCAGATAACAAAGGTAAAAAAATAGGTAAAGTTACCTGTGAACATGCGCACGTGATATACATATAACCCATATAAATAATTTTCTTCTCTGAAATATTGTAAAACATTAACAACATTAAAATTACTAAGCAAACAAATTAAAATATGGCATTTAAGTGTATATATTTATACGTAATATTCGTGTAAAACCAGTTTGATTTACCGAATTCACTCGAAGTATTAACTCTAGAACCACCGGGTACTTTACTCAAGTTTTACAAAAAGTGTTTCTCACCAGAATTTTGATTTAAAACTATTTAACTTATTTAATTAGCCTATTTTTCTGCTGTTTATATTGAACATATCTTATGAAGAAAATTCTGGTTTGAATCGACTATAATCAATCTGGCGGGGGTCATTTTGACCCCCTAATGGCGGTTCTAGTGTTAAGAAACATAAGTGAAATTTTATCTAAAGCTCAGCATATAATATTTTTATTAGCTCAACATGCCTAAATTCAGCAACGATGAAATTCTAAATTAAATTTTACAATCTGTCAGACCCCGTCAGTAAAACAAATTACACGGTATACTGTTTCCTCTATTTACCTAATCAAAGCCGTAAAAGAGGTCAAAATAAAATACAAAGTTCCAACTTGTTTTACGAATTTATATTCCACATCGTTTTGATGTTTAACGCCAATATACACCTGTTTTATCACACGCTCTTTCAAAATAATTACCGAGACATTTAGATTTTCGAAAAGTTTTAATAACAGCATCAAACTCTTTTCCTCTCTCATGAACTTGAAAGATGCTCAAATGGAAAACTTAATTATTGGATATTTTAACGCATTTATCTTCATTCAATAAACTAAAAAAAAGCAATCCTTATACTGCAAATTATACCAAATCTTGATATAATTTTTGATGAACTTTTTGTGTAAACAAATAAAAATTAATCTTTTTAATGATATTTCTTTTATTAAGAAAATAATTCAGATTAATCGTAATGTGTACATCCTAACAAAATTTTTAAACAGACTTCTTTAGCGCACAGGCTATCGAAGCCTGAGCGTTTATGTGCCCGCTTGTTCTGTATGTACGCATGTATGTATGTAACGCGATAACTCATGATAAAAATATCCAATTTATTTCAAATTTTGGACAGAGTTCATTCGATTAGTATAAGGGGGGGGGGGGCTAACAGCAATCCCATCAATTTATATAAATTGGTTTTTCACGCAAAATTATCAAATTTCATTCAAAATTTACATACATACTTTTGATGAAGCACTTTTTTGATTAGTTTTGAATGTTCATTGGATAAGTATAAAAAGGGGGGGGGGGAAGAGTGGAGACTAATTCCTTATATTAAAGAGTTCAATTTGTAGCGAAACATTGTTAAGATGAAAAGTTCTAGTGATTGGAAAACTATTGCGTCTTTTAAGTAGCATTTTATGAAAATCCAGCCTCGTAGATCTCTAAATATTGGAGATAACTACAAAGGAAAAAAACAGTCTGAAAATTTGAAGACAAGAGATTTTAGACATGCAGATCCCGGAATATTGAAGATAACCACAAAAGAATCACTCTGAAATTTTGAAGAGCAGACGACTTTATTTGATATATATCCAAGAAAAATCACGTGCCAGAGAAGGACAATAAGGTTAATGTCAGACGAGCGATTTCTGTCAACGGAAGAAAAATCGGATGCTTTTCAGAGTGTCAGGGCTCCCAAATGGTCCGCGAACTGAACATTAATATTTTTTAACAGAAAATTTCATGATACATTTGCGCTAGAATCAACTTCCAAAGGTAATTTCTTGACAATTTGCAAGTAAAATCTGAAAAGAAAATTCTGATGTTCACTTCGCGGATCATTTGGGAGCCCTGGAGTGTGATAAAAATCTGCGTTGTTCACATGGACGTCTCAATTCCGTTGCGTGAAAATATGCGGAAAGCTTCACGTTTTCTCTTCATGACGTTAAGTAGCGTTGCGTTTTGGCAGATATGGCATATTAGAGGCTGTTCAGACGAGCGATGGTTTAATTAGGAATTTCTTTATGAAAGTTTTATTTTTGTGGTTCATTATCGAATTCTCCCTCTGTAATTTTAAATGTATTTAATAGATGTGCAGCTAAATGGTTGCACGGATTAAAGTCTCAGGCCCGGCTTGCCCCGGCCCTGTAATTCTACAATACAAGGAATTAAAGTCGCTATGGTTAAAAATTGTTTCAGGCGAAGAATTCTGACAAGAAATACGTATTTTATCCTTTTCAGGTGTTCTCGTAATTATACAAATAACATAGTAACTATAATCGTCGTTTTATCCATTCCAATTATTTACAGGGCCACACAAAAGAATTTCATTACATGATAGTATAAGGTGAAACTTTGTTTTTGGCATATTTTAATCATGTTAAATTATTTCACATATAATGAAATTGATATATGTTGCTGAGGTTTATTATGACTTAAATCCTGTATCATAGAAAATTTATAGTATTTATAGGGTCACACAAAAGATATCGGATACTATTGCAACCGAAATACTGTATATTTACGATGACAGCTGGAGGTGTGTTTTTAGTTGTGATATGAGTTTTTAAGTTTAAATATTTGCATATTGCATTGTGCGTGCAAATGCTGAGATCATATGCAGGGTAATAAAACAGAAGCTGCACAGGTTACAGAATAAGAGCGAAATTAGCTTAAAAGTGGTTTTTAAATATGTTATATGAGTAGAAAAGCGCTCGTGTGGCCGATCCGAGACAGGCGACGTGTTTTCATGCAGAAACCACAACGTGAAAATAATCGGTCGTCTGTCATTAGCCTAAACCATTTGAGACGAGAGACACGTGTACGTACCGCAAAAAGGCTTAAGAATCCTCGTTTATCCCTACCAGTAAAAATTTATTGTAAACTTTTCCTAATTTAATCGGAGCATTTTCTCGATTTAATAAGGCAGAAATTTCTGTTTTTAAAAATCGGTGACAAAACATTAAAAATTTCGTAAAAGGTTCCCGTTGCGAAGGGGTTAAAAGTTGACATTATTCACCAACGAACATGAAATTATCGCTTCAACATTCTATTTTTTCGGTTTTAATCGGACATCTGAAATAGTTTCCAACGATGCTCCGTGTATCACGTTTTACAAGATACACAAGAAAATGAGAAAAATCACTGATTGTTGCTTAGCTTTTCAACGAGTTATGCAGACCAGAAAATATCCAGACATCAAAAAAGTCGGTGTTTGACCAATTATCAATCGAGGCACTATATATTCTTTACGATTGTCACGAAAATTGATTTGTGTCAGTAAAAAAAGGAAATAAAATATTTTTAATATACATCAGAAAAAGTATGTTATATATATGAAATATAATAAATATTTGTCGCAAACACACAACTCAGAGACTTTATTAACATGGTTATTCAAGAAAGCGTGCTGTCTCATGTGATAGCATGCCAAATAAGATAAAGTTCCAATTTTAAGACTTGTATTTAGGTTGCGTTAACTTGTCAAACAGATCTGAGAAATCTACTTAGGAAGACATTCAGAAGAAGAGGGTGGCTTCTAACCATTTCAAAAGCGGTGTTTGCTAGCGTAAAATGTTGACTTTTTTTCTAAATTTCACCCACAATTTTTAAATAAAATTTTACAGTCATAAGATTCTGAAGAAATGTTTTTACTTATTTTCAAAGAAATCTGGCGCTATTTAATAATTTCAAAATTTTGGCAGCTGGAGTACTTTGCTCCTGAAACAGTTAAAACTCAGATTTCAGGAAAACATATCTCCAACAGTTTGTCAGAATAAGCAAAACATATTTTTTAAACATTCTTCAAAATTGCACATTGTTTAACCCTTTCCGGCACGGGCACAATCTGTTAGTAAAATGAGAAATTATCGACTGACACCGGAATTCATAAACGAATTTTTTATATTAGTTTTTAGACGAATTTTTTTCTTGCATTTCTTAATTTAAGCTTTTATTATAAAAGCAAAATTTTACTGAAATATTGTTGGTGCCGTTTGTAGGTTTGGAATTAAAATTAGGTATCTTCTACCGTGTACACAGTGTCAGTAAGGGTTAACATTATTTCTCTCTGGTACCTCAACTCTTTCCGGTACACTGTGCCCAGTCCGGGGTACTTAATTTTTAATTCCAAACTTGTAAACGGCGCTAATAATATTTGAGTAGGATATTGTTTTTACAATAAAAGCTTAAATTAAGAGGTTCTCAAAAAGTTGGATCTCAATTACGGTATAAATCGATAATTTCTCATTTTATTAACAGACTTTGCCCGTGACTGAAAGGGTTAAAACAGTGTTTTAAATCAGTTATTTAAAA
Organism: Maratus speculifer; assembly: GCA_964019185.1. Classification (NCBI taxonomy): domain Eukaryota; kingdom Metazoa; phylum Arthropoda; class Arachnida; order Araneae; family Salticidae; genus Maratus; species Maratus speculifer. The sequence goes on from OZ025295.1 coordinate 399,852,116, forward strand.
TATTTTTAAAGTGCAGCAAAGTGCTTTTTTTAATAAGACATAGTTATTCTTTTATACAGGGAAGCCTTAAGTGGAATAGAATTTATATATCAATGATTTTATTGAATAATTTGTAAGTTTTTCTCTCTACAAATTGACATGAATTAATAAAATAATTTTCAACCAATTTGCTCTCTTTAGATGCAAGGCTATGTGAAAAAAAATCTGTTATTAAAACTATGGCCTGACCCAGGGCTCGCACCGTTCCTAAAATTTTCACACGTTGCTACCAGTATTTTAAATCAAAAATCTTCTTGGAAGGTCCGTTTTACATCTACAATAAATATTATACAATAAATATTACCGTTTAAAAAATGCGGTAAGAAAGTACGAAAATTTTAAGAACAGTGCAAACCCGGCCTGACCTGAAAATAGTTCTAATCTTAATCCAATTCCAATGTTGTCCTTAGTTTTATCTTGTTACACTGTTTTTACTTTCTACAAGCTAATATTTTTATATTAACTTGTAGAAAGTAAAAACAGTGTAACAAGATTAAACTAAGGACAACATTATTAAACTTTTGTACCGTGAAATCAGGCACCATCACACCCAGAAATATATTTCGTCCATGCCGGGTCACTGCTAGGATCTCAACGCTGTTTGCAACGAATTTTAAAAGTGTTACAGTGATCTTTTTTTTACATATGACCAAGTCAACATTATTTTGAATTGCAACATATAAATTTTGAAAAAAAATAGAAAATTTATTTTTATTTAATTTAAGTTTCATTTCCATTAGCAATGATTTATTTTATTTTATTTTTCTTACTTTGAGCCTAGTGCGTCCATTTAGGGGTCGACATTTTAAAAATCAATGCCCAGTCCATGTATTGCATCTATTTAAACCGAACAAAAACATAATTGAAAGCATATGCTATTTGGAATTTTTTTTTCCGCGAAATGTTATTTTTGGAATATATGTATCGTTAAAGGAATGAAACTACTATGTAACAGTAGGTTTTTAATTATTGGGTCGTTCGGAAAGTCGTTTCCGTTTGGGAATATCAATTCATACCGGAAATATGTGTCCATTAGTTACTAAACATTAGATAGCGGAAACAGTACCTAGTAATTAAATTTTTTGCTACGAACTATTTTTCCAAACGGAAACGACTTTCCGAACGACCCAATATTTAGTCGACATTTTCACACATTTTATTTTGTTAAAAAACATTTGTGACCATTCGAATTTTCAACATTTTTCTGGATGATGCAAATTTGGTCTGTTGAGATATGCTAAAAAGATTGTTTTTAAATACGAACGTTTATTTTCTTTTGGAGCAACAGAAATATGCCCCCGTGAGGCGCGATGTGACCTGCTTTCTCTGGTGTATTGGAAATGGTTTAAAATTCATGTTTTTACAAACTAATTGCACATTCGATTAGAGGATTTCCGTTTTAAGAATATATCATTGGTTTATCTGTACATTTTACTTTGTACAACGGAAAGACGGTGCAATAAATTAAAAAACGTTTTTCGGAAAAAAAGTCACTTTTCAATTAGTCATTCAAAGCTTTAACCCATATTTTACAAAGTATGGAAAAATTCTTTTTTTTTTTTTTTGTCCAGATATTATGGTTTAGGTAGACATAAAGAACATGAAATTGAAAAACTTAACAAAATTTTACTACATGTAAATTTAGAGACTGCCCTGAAAATATGAGGAAAATAGTCCAATCTATTGCTATAGTTTTATTATTTTTATTCTTATTCAAACTTGTTTCAAATTAGACGGCAAGAAATAGTTCAAACAGAGTCTAACTTAAAGAGTTCTAAATCATTCGTATTTTCTTTGTTGATAGCTGTTGGTTTCTTTGTAGGTTTGATTAATTAACCCCTTAATGCTTGCATTAAATCGCGGTTTAAAAATTCAAATTCATTGTTACCACCACTTTTTTGGAAAAAAAAATATCCATCTTATTTAACGGCATACCAGAATAAAACCAATTACACTATTTTATAAAACTGGTGGGAATCAAGCAACTCTGAATAAAAGCCGTGAAGCCTGCAGCCTGTGAATGTCTCGGGGCGCGACGAGTAAGTGGTTAATATCGAGACTGTGTTCCGCGTGGAACTATTCAGGAAGAGGAACTGACATCTCCTTAACAAATTGAAGCCTCAACTGTTACCGATTTCATCGGGGGGAGGTCATAATCACCGCGACAAACTTCCACGAGTATATCTATGCAGAAAATATCTCTTTATTTAAATGACTCAGTAACGGAGGAATTTATTTAAAAATAATGCTGAAAACTGATATTCTATTTCAATGATAAAAGTTTATTCTGTGGCAATAGGTCCGCTACATTATGACAGCTTAGACAACCTCCGTCGGTGTCAGAGAAAATATTATAATACCTGGAAAACTGACAACAGTAAAAATACAAAGAAAATTTTCACAATATTTATGAAAGAAATTTCTCATCGTTAACCCTTTCTGGTACACTACGCCCAGTTTGGGATACCTAATTTTAATTCCAAGCTTAGAAATTACAGCAATAATAGTTTAATAAAACTTTGCTTTACAATAGAAGCTTAAATTAACCCCTTGCGGCACTGTGGTATATATATGAAATCACTTAATTTTAATTCCCTAACGCCACATTGGTACCGGAATTTTAACAAAAAATTACTATTTATTGAAAGCGTGCAATGTATTTTTTTTCTTATTTACAAATAAAGTTGTTTTCAAATTCCGGTGTAAGTCATTCATTTCCACACTTCAGCAGGGAATATGCTTTGCGCCGCAAAGGGTTAAAGAGTTCTTAATATCTCAAAAAGTTGTTTGTAAATTCCGGTGTCAATCGATAATTTCTCATTTTACTAACAGAATTTTTTCGTACCGGAAAGGGTTAATGCACTATATCAAGATGAAATTTTCTTTCCAGGTTTACTGATGAAATTTTTCGGTAACGGTAATTAAAAGAATCATCCGCCATCTTGTGACAACTTTCTCAGCTACTTCACTCACAACTGATTGAAAATACGCTGTATGTCTCCACCTCTTTATTTATAACTCCATTGCGTTCGTTGTCAAGAAATTGAATATTTCAAATATATGTTATAAATATTTTTTTTCAAAATTAAAACTTAAAGAATAAACCAGTGAAATTAATGATTTTTTTCAATGTAATACTGAAACAAAAGAAATACAGTTGACTCTCGTTAATTCGAACTGGTTGGGACCACAAGAAATGTTCGAATTATGGAAAGTATCAAAAGAAAACATATTTAAAGGGATACTGTTACAATGGAAAGAATGTTATAGTGCTTTTTAAATTAATGTCAGCTCTTATGATTATAATATGATTTAATATTAAATTAAAACATATAAATACATAAACAAATTAAGAGATTTGGAAGAAGCACAATGGAAGAAGGGATAGAAGTGTCATGGATGGGTAGACGTGGCACTAAAAATGCGGATATCAAATGCTTCAGATTATATGTATTCTAATTCAGAACGATTCTGACAAAAATGAAAGGAAGAAAGCTATTTTATGATATAAAGTATGGAAAAATAAAAAACCGGAATTCTAGTTCGAATTAAACGATGTCAAGAAAAAATGAGTTCGAATAAAAGAAAATTTTAACATCATTCTGCCATTGAAAATTTCGGTACTTCGTGTTCGAATCCAGCGAAGATTCGATTTTTTGATTTCGAATTAACGTGAGCCGACTGTAGTACAATTATTTTATAAGTATGAGCTATAGATCAGGATTTGTACGGCTCCTGAAATTTCACGGCCACGAAATTCTTTGGTACTAGTATTTTTTTATCGAAAATAAAATCTCTCCTTAAATAAGAAAAAAATTCGTGCGTTAGAAGTAGGTATATTTTTTAAGAAAGAAAGTACTAGTACTTCACGTGAAAAATAACTGTACCCGTAGGAACCGTGTAGATGTATTGTTTTCTATGAACGGCGGTTAAATAGAAGTTAACTGCGACATTTTTTTTTCAAATTGATAGGGGCATTTAAGACGTAACAATACAATCTTTCGGATTATGTCTTTCCACTATATCTCTATCGAGATATTTTATTGGGTTATCTGAAAACAATACTATTAAAAAAATAAAATAAAATCGAAATCGTTTTTGTCTAACCTCCGATGCGTAAATGTATTCGTACCCATGTGAAAGCGCTATCGACGACTGGCGATCAAATAGATGATTTTGTTTTATGAAAATGAGTTGCGATAGTTAATTAATAAGTCAAGTGATCACAGCAATAGCTATCACAGAAACACACACATATACAGACACGAACAAATATTTCTTCTATTAGGGTTTCGTTCAACTTACGAAAACCTATTCGTTTCCGTCTGTCATAGAGCCTGTACACAATATTTGTACAGTGACTTCAAATTTTGCGTGCTTATAAAAAATCCCCTGTACAAAGCTCCAAGGGGTTTGGAATTTATTTCTGCATGTAATTGGATATAAAATATTTTTGTAGTTATCAAAGTTGTGGAAGGACGCTAAAACTACGTCAAAGAAAGTTGCAAGCAATCCGGATCATTTTTTAAAAAGCTGCACCAAGGGACCAAGAACGCATTTAATATTAAAAACTGGTGGTAGCTAAAATCTGTTGACTAAGTGTTAGCGAATCTTTTTTGTTGTTTGTTAGTATGTTTATGTAGTAGTTGAAGGACCTAAGACGTATTGAATTATAATAATAAATAATTATAAGAATATTGAATTAGATCATTTTTAAGGGATCTTTAACAGGGGTCGCAAAGAGGCCAACTGACAATTAAAAAAAGGCCTTAACAAAAATACGTGTTAAAATGTCTTAATATTTAACGCTTATGGATTATTCATTAGAATAATATTTTAAAGAAATGCACAAACTGATTGGATGAATGTTTAAAAACGGCCTAATAAAAATGTAAGGGTGTTGTTCTAGAAAAAACACCCGCTGACTAAACATTAACAGGTGAAAAATTTAGGTAGTGAAATATGTTTATCTCACACAATATTCAGGGGGCCCTGGCAGAGATCTATGATTTTCTAAGGGGCCACACTTTGTTATGTGGAATGCCAAAACTTCAAAATATCTAAATGGATAAAGAAGCCAAAAAATCAAGTTCGGATTAGAAGAAAGCAAATTATCGAATAGTTATTATGACAAAAACTTCAAAGGGTCCTGTACCGGGACCCAAGTGGTCAGAAATTTATTTTGCATTTAGTTAGGTATAAAAATATTTTTTTTTGTAATTATTAAATAATGTTCGGACACTAAAACTATGTTAAAGAAAATTACAAGCAGTTTGGATTGTTTTTATAGAAGCTGAACAAAAGACCCCAAAAATGAGATCAACATTCAAAGTTGGTGGTAGCTGAAGTCTGACATTTTTTTTCGTTCATGTAGTTGTTGCAGGACCTAAGAACTTGTTAGAAAAAAAATTGTGAATCAGACCATTTTTAAGGGAGCTATAATAGGGAACTCCAGAAAGGCCAACTGACAGTTAAAACCAGGGTCCTCACATGGACCGAAACAGGATCCCCCAAAATGAAGAAACTTATATTAAAAGGGGTCAAGCGATTAACAATTTAGTGCACAAACACTTTAAGGAGATAGGGCTATGGCTCTTAAAATATTAGGAATCGGAGCCTCAGGTGCATTACGACCTGCCTTACACTATCTTCACCTAAATTTTCAGACTTCTACGTGTAGTAGATTTTGCTAGCTATCGCAAACGCACACAGACAGACAGGGCAATTTGTTATTTTATTAGTATAGACGGACTCTACAAATAGTATCTGAACGCTCAGTCAAACTATTTACATTTTCATTTTTGTACATTTTGCACATTTTTGCTGCAAACCATTTTTAAATAACATGTAGTTCGCTAAAAAGAGTGCTTTAAGTAACAAATTGTAATTTTCTTTAGCTCTGCTATTTGTTAGTCTCCATTCACACCAATTTATTTATTTTTAACATCATTTATATACGTGAAAAAAATTACATATTTGTATCCTCAGGATACATCTGGTCTGAAGAGGTCAATGCTGGAAAACCCAGAAATTTTAGACATGTTTTATAATTTATATTTGACTCCAGAATTTTGACTTAAATTAGTTCAACTTTTTTGTTTAAGGTTTTTTTTTCCTTTCCGTCTTTCAATCATATTCCAAAAGGAAATTTCAGGTAAGATCCGAAATATATTCTTATAGCATCAATCCAAATAATCAGTCACGGACGTTCTTGTATAAATGTTATATTATTTTACGATATTTACGATATTATTTATGAAGATTATATTATATTATTTATTAAATTTTAATTAATGCATAATATAATAATCTATATTTTAATACACACTGGAAAGAGTATGGTGTAAATGTGAATGACATTAAATATTTGATAAGGTACGGTATTATTTTACTTAATAGTGTTGCGTGTTCATGGTATCATGCTGTTTTTGAAGTTACAGCATGTCACATACAGAAATAAAGCTCCTTTCAACCTCTTGGGACGAGCGACACATATACATACCGTTAATTAGGCATAAGAATCCTTGTTTATTCCCACCAATAAAATTTTACTGCAAAATTTGCCTTGTTTAAACGGAGCATCATCTCGATTTAATATGGTATAAATTTCTGCTTTTAAAAACTGGTGAAACATTAAAAACTTCGTAAATGGCTCCCGTCGTGGAGGGGTTAAAAACTTGATCCCTCAGGTGATGGGCTCTGAATATGAAAATATGCATGAAAATAGTCATTTTATTAATGAACATTTCTTGTATACGTTGATAGTGTCTCTTCTGGAATTAGGATTATCTTTGCGAAAGAGGGCGCACTCACGTCTGCAATGATTGATTGAAAATATTTTTAAACACATGATTTAACTTTCTTAGATTTCACTTAATATTAAAAAAATTCGCATCAGGAACTTTTAACTAAATTTTATATTTTTAACTTTGAGGGGGTGGGGGAGGGATGTTAAAAAATCGCCTAACCCTATTTAATCTTTTTTATTATTTCGGTGAGAAGTAAGTATTATAGAGACACATTTGATTGCTTCTCAAAGTGTTAAAAGCTTTCAAATATTCACGTTATTAAAACTAAATTTTCAAACAGATTACTGAAATGTGGAGCAAAGGCAACGTCAGTTGAATATGAGAAGTATATCAACCGTACCTTTGTATATCAACTATAGTACACGCCATATAGTGCATACATTTAGTGAAACGTAAAAACGCATATCATAAATAAAAATGCATTTCATCCATCTATCACCCATTATCAATAATATACAGTATTTCGGTTAGAATGCACTATTTAAAAACCTTTGTGTGATCCTGTAAATGCTATGTATTTCATATTATGCGTGAACTATTAAACCTTAGCAGTGTATATCAATTTTATTATGCATGAAATCGTTTAACATAAATAAAATATGGCGCAAACAATTTTCTCATGGTTAAAATAATTAAGTAAAGAAAAGTAAAATAATTGAAGTAGTAAATTAGTACGTACTTTAAATGTGACATAATTAAAATATGCCGCGTTAAATTTTTGTAATGGAATTCTCTTATTCCATTCTTCTGGTTTTGAAACCGGTTTTGAAATTTAAAGTATTTTTTTTTTAACAATCTGAAACCGAAATTGAAAAAGTAAAAACTAGGCCGGTTGTGGATCGTCAACAGCCATAGACTTTACATATCATCCGGGTCATTTTCAGTCAGTAATGTGGAAATCAAAGGCAGTAGTTAAAGCAAAGGTGCAGTTAGTTCTTAAGAAACGCCGACGAAATTTCGGCGAGAATTTTAATTTGATTTGACAGGTGATTGCTTCGGGGCCTATTGCAATTATGACTTTCTCCTCGAATTATCCGTAATTTACACAGAAACAACAACAAGTCAATTCACATTTTTTTATTTCTTGTATCCATTATCATAGCTGCCAACTTTTATGTGTTTTTGCTACCACTAAAATTGTACAGAGATTTTCCATTTGTTTAATCATAAGATTTCGCCGTTTAAATAAGGAAATATTTACTCTGAATTTTTTGTGGTAGGAAAAATGCGTAAAAGTTGGCAGCTATGCCATTTTATATATAGGGTGGTTAGTAATTAACGTGAGGTGTTCAGAGCCCTCTAGCGAGTAAAGTTTTGGTCGAAACATAACCAAATTTGATCAGCATACATAGTAGACAATGAAATTTCGAATTCTTAAAAAATTTAAAAAATCGCCACTAGGGGCAAATTTAGCGTTGTTTATCGACTAAAATGCATTAATTTGCATAAAATCGGTTCTGTGTAGCAATCATAAGTATAAAAGGAAAGGCTGGGAAAGTTCTCATCATTATCAACTCTCACCATACTTTGGTGGTGAATTGCAATGCTGCTCTTCCTGAATTAAACCGATTACAGAATTTGCCAAAAGAACCGATGAGCATAACAAATTTACAAAATATGATCCATCGATTTGAAATTATGCGGCAACAAGGCCAAGGACGCAAAATGACTAGTCAATAACAAATTGACGAACTGCTATTGTCGAACAAGAGATGAAAAATGTGCAGGTAACCATCAGCGCTCGGCCAGTATCTCAGCAGTATAAAATTGATCTGTACTGTATTTTTTGGCATTCAATCATTCAACATTTACAGTAATACACTTTTGGTGCGCCAAAATTGCCCTTAGTGGCGATTTTTTTTGACTAGCAAAGCATGATACCGTAAGGTTGAGAGCCATCACAAAACAGTTGGTCTGAGAATTCTCCCAGCCTTTCCTTTTATACTCATGATCGCTAAACAGAACTGATTTTATGCAAATTAATGCGTTTTAGTCGGTAAACAACGCTAAAATTGCCCCTAGTAGCGATTTTTAATTTTTTTTTTTTATTTTTTTTTTAAGAATTCGAAATCTCATGGTCTATTATGTATGCCGATCAAATTTGGTTGTGTTTCGCCCAAAACTTCACTTGCTAGAGGGCTCTGAACTCCTCACGTTAATTACTAACCACCCTGTATATCGCTATGTGATCGATCCCTATATATATATGTATCGACCACTCGGCGTGGCAGTAGATGCCGCTGCTGATCACGCCACCGGGGCGACTTCGGCGAGAAACCGAAGAAAAATTTCGAAGTGATTTTAGTGGGAGAAAAACCAGTTAGGCGCGCTTCTTTTGCCCAGCATCACACTACTGCAGACAGTGACGTCCTTGCTCCAAGAAAGGGTTACCAATTCTGATTCTACTTATATGACAAGTGTGTGGCTGCATCTTGCCTAGTCGAAAATTACTGGGTACAAAGTCTTTTTTCTGTTCCAGACAAGATGGGTTTATAGTTCAAAAAGCATCCAATATTCCTCTAATTCAAATTAACAACAAGGGAAAAAAAAATTCAGCTGTTGAAACAAATCAATAATTTGGAGTTTCGTTAAATATGAGGTTTTTCGGCTTCATTTTAGTTGCGGTACAAAGAAAAATGGTTACATCAGAAATTCGTTATTATGGGATTCTTTAAATTGAGGTCCGACTGTATATGCATAATCATTTAAATTCTAGGCAATTATAAATCAAAAGATACTTTGCGCATTTATTTATTTATTTATAGAGTGGAAAATTTAACTTCAAGTTTTGCATATTTATTGATTTAATAACAAATAAAAAAAGGAGAAAAATTTGTACACAGTTGTGGTTATTTCTTTTTTTTCGATTAGAAAGCATTTTTTTCTTTTTAAGAGCTTAAGAATTTTTTTAAATACACGAACAAGATAGCTTTTTAATCGAAATACATTAACATGCGATACAAAAAACTGCAGTATGCTACTTTAATTCACAAGGCTCCTACTTGGTCCGCTTTTTTAATATCACACTTGTTTAACCCTTTCGGGTGTGAATTTGTTTTAAATTTTTAGAAAAAAAAATACTTTTGCACTTAATTAACACTAGCAATTCAAATAGATTAATTAGTATTTAACGAATATTTCATTGTCTGAAAGATAACGGATGTTGCAATTTTGCGAACTGTTTCATTCACAATCATATGACAATAGGTTAAGGAAGAGTTTTTGGAACTGTTTTGAAAATATTGTACTACAAAAAGATTTAACTTACAGTAAAGATTTCTAATTCTTTTTTTCTTCATTATGCATGATTCTTTTAGGATAATAACTTTTATATTAAATTCAAAGAGTGTAATATATGTTTAAAATAAAAGAATTGCAAACAGAGCAAAGAGAATTAAGCAAATAATAATAATAATTATTATTACTAAATGCCTAAACATAAATGAAGCCATATAGTAAACGCATAGATATATACTAATATTAATACATGCAAGTAGTAGCAAAAGTATTTCTTAAAACAAAATAATACCTCATCTAAAGTTATGTACTATTAGTAGTACACCAGACCCAAAAGTGTTAAAACAGAAAAAATTAAAAATTTCGTATAAAAATACTAGGATGAGCATTTTTCTTGATGTTGTTGCAGAAATCTACCTCGAATTTCTTTAAAAAAATACTGTTTTCCCAAAAAGCTGACCAGTGAGCCTAAATTCATTTTCCAACACTCTAATAATTTCAAAGCATTGTGATTAAAAAAATTTTGAATTTTGGCATAAATTTTGATTTTTATTTTTATTTTCTTCTGAAATATCATGTTTACACTTAGAACACATATTTATTATATTTTTATTCATATATATATATATATATACATATATGTATATAATAGTAAATATAAGCAAAGGAAAAATTTTACAGGCAAAATAATTATAAAATGTGCTTATATATTTTATTTTTTATTATTCATGAAATCAAGAAAAAAAATTATAATTTATAATTTAAACCGTCGCTTTGTATATTAAGTAAATAAATCTATGTATCCGGAAAAACCCGGATTTATTTGTATTAAAGGTCATTTTTTATATTTAAATTATTTTGATCTCTCTTTGATAAATACCATCACAGGTAATCTTATTTATATTTAAACGAAAGGATAAGTATAAAATATTTCAAGTGTTGGGAATAGCTTAAGATTTCCATTTAAAACTTTAAATAAACGAGCAGAATTAATTCAAACAGTAGAAGAGTTTAAAGAAATATAAAACTTGCAATACCACAACTTAAAATAGAGGGAAATCCCTTAAGACCTAAAAACGCAGCACGAATAATAAATATTTACGTTAATTTGACGAGGAACAAAATATCACTTAAGACTTATTTAAAATCCCCGAAAATAAAATCGGAATTCAAAATGTTCTCTGCGTTTAAATGGTATAAGGAAAATTTTGAACATTACTAAAATGACGATAAACCTTCTTGCGTTACTTAACACTAGAATGACGGAGAGGATATAAGTGCATATATTTCGAACCATAATTTTCTTTCTGAAATATGTGCATTTCCCCTTAAATGCATAGGATAGAACGCGTTCCAAAAAATGTGCAAGTCAAAGAATCAGAATTCATACCAGAAAAATCTAAATAGTATTTTTTTTAAATTTAATTACGAATGGTCTGTCATTAAGTAAAGTGAAAATTGCTCTTTTAAATTTCTGGTGAGAATATGTGAATAAAACCCCCCAATAAATCGGGAACATTTATGGTATCGAATATGTTACAATATGCATTCAAAGGTTAAAAAAACGAAGAGGGGTAATGGTTAATTAAATAACTTAAACAATTTTAAATAAAAACTCTTAAATATTTTTTATGAAACTTGTATTAAACTTCCCGTCTTTCTAGTGTTAATATTTCATTTAACCTGTTAACGCCTTACATTTTAAAATACTTTTATATTTTTTTGACACCGATTCTTTACATATAGTGATTTGAATTATTAAATCGCCCAAACTTTGGGGTAGATACAGAGAAAATTTCCGTACATAAATGCTGGTATTGAAAGTTCTTTTCAATTAATCTATAAATAGATCATTGGATGGTAACGGATTATGAGGAATTGAAAAAAATCCAATTTAATAATAAGTATATAATTATTTAAGTTTATTTTTAAACTGAAATATAGATCTTGATTCAAATTAAATTGTATTTTTTAAAATTTTAACCAGATTTTGTTTACTCTTTAAAATAACGTGATATCGGCCGTAACTTGGCAGTGCGTAGACTTTAGTAATAATTGTACCATAAATTCTTGCGTATAATCCACGGATCAAAAAACTATTTTTAGACGAATTTGTTTTTTAAAAAATGGAACTCATTGGATCGCCGTAAATATTTGTCTTCAATCATTAAATAAAATTTCTGGATCCAAAAAGAATTGTTTGAACCGCGGATTATACGCAGGAAATTACGGCACATACAAGCAAACATCGCAGCTAGTCTAGAATTGAATACGAATTTAGAAAGCAATTTCAACTTAATCTTAAAATAATACATATAAGAGAGATAATTCCACATCCATTAAATTTTTTTAAGTTGGGATTAAGTTTAAGGTCTAAAATTAAACTACTATGTTCAGATTCATATTATTCAATAATAACTTATTTTTTTTCTATAACAAACATTTCTAGTTTACTACAGTAGTACTAAAAGTACATTATTGCAAAACATTTAAATCCTTCGTAAAGCAATCTATATTTTGTATTACTATTACTTTTTAAACGAGTTCGTTTTTTTTTCGTTTTTTATTGGTTGAGCATTTTGTCAATAAATAAAAGTAGAAGTAGCTTTCAAAACAATAGCTACGGCAAAGTAATAAATTTCATAGAGATGCATTTTATGCCCTAAATAAAGTTAACCCTTTGCGGCGCAAGATAAATTCATTGATTAAATGTTGAAATTAATGACTGACACCGGAATTTAAAAATAACTTTATTTGTAAATAGGGAAAAGCTATATTTCACGCATTCAATAAAGTGTAAATTTTGTAACAAAATTCCGGTGCCAATGTGGCGTTTGGGATTTAAAATTAAGTGGTATCGTAGACGTACCTCCGCACCGCAAGGGGTTAATTACAAGCTGCGTCTGCAGAGATAAACGATATTCTTCAACCAGGAATGGAAATATTATTAGTAAGAATGTAGCTTTTAGTTACATATGCATTCTTTAATAAAATTTTTTTAAAAAAAATACACATTTTATCGTCTTTTTGGCATCTTTTTTTCATTTGCCTTCTTTCATTCAATTCGCTGACTGGCAGAGTTCTTTATCGTCGAACTATTCTTTTTTAATTTTAACTTCCTGTAAAATAAAATGTGTTTCTGCAGACTTTTTCCGATTAAATTAAGTCATTTTCAATGAATGGGGCTCGATAGGACTTTATATTCACACACCACATATATTACTTTAAAAGTTTTCCAAATGAATGCACGTGTACCCAGAATGAATACAAATAAATGGGATTGATTTATTAATAAGACATATACATAAACCAGAAATGTAATGTTCGAATGTTTCCGAATTTAATTCAAAAGTATCATTGTAAAAAATTCCATTTTCTGAAATTCTGTAATGCGTTTTTAAAAATTAACAAAAAATGGTTGTGAATATAATTTTAAAACGGAATACTAATAGGTAATTGCATTTAAAAATTTAGGTCAAACTTCTTCAAAAATATTTACCTCTAACGAAAAGCATTTTGTTCAGTGACCTTATACAAGATAGTCTTAATGAATCTTTCCCTTTTATGTGAGGATATTTTCATCCATTTCCATATGAATATTCGTTACTATTTCGATTAAACATTTCAAAAACAACACAAATATTCACTAAACATTCTCTACTAGCTTTAGTTCGTCTCTAAGAATGAGAAAACGCATCTCGGCTCCGAAATGTGCATTCGAACGATATCATTCTATTAAGAATTTCTTCAAAAGTATTCAAGAGTTTAAATATAAACTAAAGTTGTGTTGAAATACCGAAATACTTATCACCAAAGATTTACAAGTGTAAAACTGTTGCGAATTTATAGAGTTGAGTTAAATTAGGTTGCTGATAGAAATCATGCACTACAAAATTTATTGCTTTTAGAATGGAAAACTTTAACAAGCATTCTGAAATGTTAAACAGACTAGTGTGGACCAATAAGGGCAAAAAACTAAGATTACTAACATAAATAACGTAATCAGGGCTACTACGGGCGACTATGTTTATTTTCAGTTTGCAGCAGAACTTTTTTTATTACAAATTTTAAAGCACATTTTTTTTAAACGTTCCAAAGTGTCTGTTAAAAATTTTTGTTTTCAGAAAGTGGTGACAATTAGAATTAAAAAATGGTCGTGTGTGGTAACCCAGCATTACAAAAAGAGAAAATATCCATCCGAAAGAATTGCTTTTCCTCTTCCGCCGTGCTACCCCTGTTAACCCTTTTGCGACAGGAGCTTTTTATTTATGTCCAAAGACATTATGCAAACAAAAGCAAAAAGGTTATAAGGTACTTAGAAGGTTACGTAAGAATAAAATATTTTAAAATAATAAAATAAAAATCGAGAAATTTGAAAGGAATAGAATTGAGATTAGCTTATAAGTTTTACCGAGTGTGAATAGCGTAGGCTCTTTAAGCTTTTCTAAAAACCTTAATTTAAAAATTAATTTATGTACATTTAGGTAGATAATTTTTTAATACATCTGAATATATAGTTTTTAGTACATCTGAGTACTAGTTAGTTCACTATAATTTAAACATCTGTTGTAGCACATGAACCATTTAACTGATTTTTTTTAAGCACAGTAAATTAAAAATATCGTATAAACAAACCCCATTTTAAGCCAAAATATTAATTATATTTAGTCTAAACATTTTTTGCCATTTAATGGTATAAAATTGTATTTCAAAAATTTAGTGGTATGAAAAAGTTTTAATTGATAGATCAAGCCAACTCTTCTTCTCGTGCGATGTACGGGCAAATCAGTAAAGTAGTTAATAATATGATATAAAGTATGGCTTCTGAAATCTTCCCTTTCGTATCTTGACTTATTCAATAACAGAATTTCTGAGATCTCCTAAGATAAAGAATACCATTAAAATTTAATAGTGAAAATCATCTATTTTTGGCGGTGGGCATCTTTGTATACGAATTTATGACTTACAACCCTTTGCGGCAGGGTATAATTTTTAATGCTTTCGAAAACATTAAAATATAAATTATTATGTTACTTATAATAATAATTTATGTTTAATAATCTATGACTAGCATGATTTTATAGATATTCTGTATTTTTATCTTAACATCTCAATGTGCACAATTGAGAAACAAACTGAAATAGATGCTGAATCTTGAAACTGCCCCTCAACCTAGAAGAAAAAAACCCACGGACATTTATTCCAAGTATTTTATGAGTTTTATTGAAATATTTGTGTCTTATTGAATTTTTCTTTAAATTGGAAACAGGTGGTTATGATCATCCTCGTGTATGTCACACCCGACCATTCGGATAGCCCCGATTTGAATGTCCTTGTTAATCATGAAATACAAAATAGAGTAAATGGAATTTATTTCAACACATTCCTTTTACGGGATTAAATGTTTGACTTTTAATTAAAATATGATTCATTCGTTTACGAATGACGTCGTAAAAACATTCTACTAGAATTCTACTCGAGGGACTGAAATATTTCTTCATTTTAATTTTAATTTTGAAAATATTTTCCGCATAGAAGAATTCAATCAAAGAAGAAATCAATTAAAGAATTTAATAAAAATCTTGTTAAACGGCATATTTTTCCATTTCTAAATACATTTTTTTTTTTTTTATCTTTTCGAATGAAAATCGATTTTTACAGTTTTTGTAATTTGAAAAGTTAACAAACACAAAAAATGTGAGAAGAAGAAGTTTCACAAAGAACAGACAATATAAATTGTTACAACTTATTTTGAAATTTCGGCCACATCATTCTATCGAGAGTAATTGTTATAATTTGTCATGAAGTCCACATTTTCCTCTTTAAGAAAGCCATGTTACTATTAAAAATATTTATTTTTCCACTGTTTACGAAATTTCGATTTGACGTATCCGGTTTGCAAAGTAAAAAATAAGTTTCTAAATCATAAAGTAAGCTATGTCATCAAATGAAAAAAGTATTTTTGTAAGGAAAACACAAAACCGACTTCATTTGATCAATCATTGCAGCGAGTGGGAAATACGCACACTGTTCAAGTCTCTTTCATTGGCTGCAATTTTTCCTTAACTTATTACGATGACTTGTATTGTATGGGATTCTCAATTGGCGTAACTTAATGAAATTGGTTTGTCAAAATAGAGAGTTTTGAGTGGCAACTTTTCGCTTTTAAACACATTCAATCATTCACATTATTGCCTATCTCACTCATTTGGCCTCCGAAAGAAAGATTTTACTTTTAAACAATGACGCGTCCCTGAATAAATAATAATAATAATAACAATATATATATATATATATATATATATATATAGATTTACATGAAACGATGACTCCATTGTATCTCTACAGTAGTACTGTGTACCTAAATCCTTTTTGAAATTGCGTAGTTATTAATCAATTTTTACGAAAATTAGGCATTTGAGAGTCTATAAGTGAATCAATCTTTAAAAAATAGAATATATGAATTGAATTTTGAATAGGAAAATTTTGATAAAGTTCCTATTTTTTGGAAAAGGCATGTTGATGATTATTTTTTGGTTTAGGAATGGGGGGTAGATTCTTTCCTTAGTTTTGTTGATAAAGTTAATAAATTAGATTAAAATATTCAATTTACATATAAATTAGAAGTGAATTGTAGTTTACCGTTTTTAGACACTTTTTTAATTAGGGAGGAAGATTCATTGAAAAGAAAATTAATAGAATAAATTATATTAAAATTAATAGAATTAATTTATAGAAAGAAAATTAATAGCCAATATATTATTCCAAATTCCGCTTGTTCACCTTTTTGTTATAAATTCTCTACTTTCCGTTTCATGGTTGACAGAGCGTTTAAAGTCTGTTCTGAAGAATTTTTAAATAAGGAGTTGTGTAATATCCGTGAGATTGCAGGTTCTAATGGGTATAAAATAAGTAGCATCAATAAATTAATAAATTATTATAGAAAAAGGAAGCCTAAACAACACAATCCAGAGTTAATCGAAAGATTCAACAAAAGTGCAGATTCTACATATTTTAAAAGAGTTTCTTTTAAATATCTGAAAGGCAGTTTTGAAAAGTTAAAATTTAAATTAAAAAAGTTTAATATTGAATTGATTGCAACGCCTCCACCAAAATTAAGGTGTTTACTTAATAAGCAAGTGGATCCTATAGGACATGATGATCTTGCTGGAGTTTATGAAATACCTTATATTATTATGGTATATATACCTTATATTATTATGGAAAATGGAGACTTAAATTGTTACATAGGCATGACTAGGAGAAAGCTTAGTATTAGAAAAGGGAAGCATGAATCTGATATTAAATTTGGACGTACTAACACTACCTTATCTAGAACATATTTAAATGAGGGGATAAAAATATCATTTAGTGAAAGCAAATTATGTTTCATATCTGATTGTTGTCGTAAGTCTATAAGGAAAGGGCATGTTTACAAACAAAGGCTTCCTTCAACCAATCTACCAGTTACATTTTTGCTTCACGATCATTACAGGAATCATCATGACGATGTTGACCAATCATACAACAGAGCTTTTAATCGCAGACAAATCAGACCAATCTTGGGCTAATCAGATTGCTTTGACTTCGTGGTTATCGTAGGAGTCTTAAAGCCGGGTAGGAAATTACTGTGGATTCACAGTAATTTTGTCCACAGTGACGTCAGCTGTTCTTTCCTTATTATAAGAGAGTCCATTGAAATTTATACATGTAAAAATTTTGTTTGTAATGATACCGTTTCTTTTATTATTCCTAAGTTATTGTTAGAATTAATGAATGTATTCCTCGTGAGAGATTTAATGGGATGATCCATGTTGGAAATTATTTTAGAGCATGGTCTATTTTAATTTAATATTTTACAATAGAGCGCGTAATTTCTGTTTTTTGTTGTTTATATCTCATTGTCGCGTGTCATTTGTATTGACCGTGAAACGTTTTGAAATTTAATTTTTATTATGATTATGGATCTTAGTAGACGGATCCGAAACATGTCAATGTCATTTATTTTTCATTATTATAACACGTTTCTTAAGTAAAATAAAATTTTTATTAAAAAGGATGTTTCTTTTACTCAATTCAGTACTGCTTGAGTAGTTTAGAGTTTTATATAATTTGTCGAAATGGGATCATCAGCAATTTATTAATAGAACATTACTATGCAAATTTAAAATTTTAAATATATGCTTAAATTTTGGTCTGGAATTGCAATGCATTTTATAAATAGACTAGTTGACCCGCCCGGCGTTGCCCGGGTCCGTATTAACAATATTAAACGAATTTGAAATTTGTATGCTTTTATCATTAACTCGAAGCATGCAGAAATGCATTGTCTGAAATACGTGGCAGCTGACTGTGTGAAAAATCGATTTAAAAAACAGCAACTAACATTAAGCTCTAAAAATACCTAAAATGAGCAACGAGAAACGCGGGAGGGAACATGTATCCAACGATCGAGTTATTTTCTTGTTAAAGTGTTGATATAATTTACCCGTAAAAATCACTATTAAGTCACATAACTAATTATTTTGTTCAGATAAAATTCTCAAGTGAAATATTTTGAGTTTCAGACTAATTATAACACTCTTAAATCCGACTATACAGTGAATGAAATCGATACTCGATGATAAAAGGTTGGTATATAGTATTATAATTTCAGAGCCATTTAACAAAAGTAAGTGCATATTTTTAATCAAAGCACGCGTAATATTCACTCTTTGGGCAAATTCCTAACCGTAAAATTTTGTACCTTAACCATAACCTGTCTGTAACCTAACTGCGACTTACAGTACCCTACCGTAACTAAAATTTAAAATAAATGTAACCTAGCCGTCACTTTATTGTAACCTATCCTTATTCAACCATAACATAAATGCAATTTAATTTTAACCTAACTTTAATTTAACTTGATTTAATGAAATTATCTTGCCTTGCTCGACTCCAGTTATGGTTCTGTGAAATATTTTTGTCGGGAACAGATTTGGTTCAATTCAGATTTCGGCGTTTTCTTCAAATGGAATTTTTGAGTTCAGGGCTTCCTGCGTGTCCACGGAAATTTCTCTATCTGATTCGAATAAAGACATGCTTCACTGGAATATTTTTGTCAAGTCCAGACTTGGTTTAATTCATATTTCGGCTTTTTCTTCAAATGGAATTTTTGGGTTCGGGTTTTCTTGCGTGTTCGCGGAAATTATTCTGCCTTGTTCGAATAAGAACATGCTTCACTGGAATATTTTTGTCAAGTTCAGATTTGGCTCATTTCAGATTTCGAGATTTTTTCAAAGAAATTTTTTAGGTCCAGATTCGGTTCATGTGCATGGAATTTTTTTGTCTTATTCGGATCCGGTTACGGTTCTTTAGAATATTTTTGTCAGGTTCAGGTTTGGTTCGATTCAAATTTCAAGTATTTTTTCAAATAGAATTTTTAGGTTCCGATCTCGTTAATGTCCTCGGAAATTATTTTATCACACTCGAGTCCGGTTATGATTCTTTCGAATATTTTGGTCGAATTCAGATGTGGTTTTGGTCAAATTTTAGGTTTTTTCAAATCTGATTTTTTAGGTTCGAGTCTGGTTTATGTCCATGGAAATTATTTCGTCTTGCTCGGATCGGGTTATAGTTTTTTGGAATATTTTTATCGGGTTCAGATTTTTTTCAATTTAGATTTCGGGTTTTTCTTCAAATAGAACTTCGGGTTCCGGTCTTCTTGCGTGTTCACGAAAATTATTCTGTCTTGTTTGAATAAGGACATGCTTCACTGGAATATTTTTGCCAAGTTCAGATTTGGTTCAGTTCAGATTTCAAAATTTTTTCAAAGAAATTTTTTGGTTTCGAACTGGGTTTATATGCATGGAAATATTTGTCTTGTTCGGATCCGGTTGCGGTTCTTTGAAATAGTTTTGTCAGATTCAGATTTGTTCGATTCAAATTTTAGGTATTTTTTCGAATGGTAGTTTTAGGTTCGTATCGAGTTCATGTCCACGGAAATTATTTTGTCTTACTTGAATCCAGTTATGATTCTTTCGAATATTTTGGTCGGATTTAGATGTGGTTTGGGTCAAATTTCAGGATTTTTCAAATAGAATTTTTTAGGTTTGAGTCGGGTCTATGACCACGGAAAATACTTTGTCTTGCTGGGATCGGGTTATAGTTCTCTGGAATATTTTTATCGGTTTCAGATTTTGTTCGGGTGATATTTCGAGTTTTTTTTAATGAAAATATTTAGGTTCGGGTCAGGTTTCATGCCCAATAAAATTATTTTTCCTTGTTTGGATCGGGTTATGCTTCATTTGAACATTTTTACGGGATTGAGATTTGGTTCGGGTCAGTTATCAAATCCATATATATTTTTTTTTCAAACAGAATTTTTAGTTTTTAAATTCTGTTGATATGATAACTTTATCAATCAGTTAGATTGTGTTAAAATAATAGTATATCTACGTATCCATCGTTCTTTGGAGTTCCATTACCTGCGGCTTATTCTGACGGGCTGTCTAAATGACAGACTGGATGTTATGGCCAATTAGGTTATCTGAGAGAAAAATCCCAGCCGGTTATCGCCCGGTTAGCTTAACAGGTAAAGCATTGGCCTTGTAAGCCAAGTATCCGGGCTCGATTCCCGGCCTGCGCAATATTTTGCTCAGTTGGAAGTATTCAATTCGTAGAATTTTTAGGTTTTGGTCGGGTTTATACTCACGGAAATTTTGTCTATCACGGATCGCAGTGTGGTCTGTTTTTTTTCTCGTTGGAATTGGATTATGTCTTAATTAGTCTAAACATTAAGGTTATAATCAGTTTTGCTACTATTCTTTTTATGGCTATTTCTGATAAATATTTTACTTTGCTATTTGATAATTTATTATGGTGTATAAATCGTTTGTGGATTCGAACTATTGTACGTCAAACAGCTATTTTATTTTTGTTTTAAAAACAAATTAAAGCCATAATACAATTTTAAATTGAATAGAATACATTTACATTTTATCAATGCTAAAAAAAATAAACTCCTAGAAAACTGTTGTGTGATTTTTTTGTATTGCAACACAGCTAATGACTCCTACATTCTAATGTTCGAAATGCCAAAAATCTGCGTGTAACCATACAGTAAAAAGAAATTAATTGAGTGGAAGTATAATGTCTTGGGGTGACGCCAAAAATGTAACCCTAAAATCTGCTACATTAAGTCCAAATAAGCACCAACAAAACCACGGGCTTTGACACGCCGATCAATTCAAACTGGTTTAAACCCGTATTTCTTTGTTTTTATTTTTTACCTTTTAAACTGTTATTGAATAGATGACTAAAATTTCGTTTAAAAAATAACGTTTTATGCCATTATTGGCTGTAATACACGATCGGAATGCATAAAAGATACAAATATATCAATCATAGGCAAGAATTATTTGATTATTTTTACCATATGACTTTGAAACATCAATATAGAAGCATCATTTAAGATGTTGTTTGAAAAGTTAATATTCTTTCGTTAATGTCTTAAAGTCGCTTGCACTCTGAAATCTAGATTTTAGATTAATATTTGTTATTTAAGTTTTCATGCATGATTTAAAACAAATGTTTTCATCAATATATTTTATATATTGACATAGAATTATTAATATGTTGTTAAATCACAAACATTTTTCATTTACGTTATAAAGAATTAAAAAGTTCTGAAAAAAAAGAACTTTTAGTAATACAATTTTTAGTTCAAATCAAATGTTTTCAATATTTTATTTAATTTTATTTTGACATTTAATAATTTCTAATTTTCCGATTTCAGTTATTTTAAAAGCAAACATTTTTTTAAATAAATTACATAATAGAAAAAAGACCGTTTTAAAAAATTACTATTTCTTCGTAAAATATCCTTCAGCTGTAATTCATTTCTTTCAATTCGTTTTATTAATACAAAATCCCTTCCACATGCTTTTGTTTGGGACATTAAAATCTGAGCGATAAATGGTTTCATATTGCAAACCTTTTTTGCGGTTTACTTCACCTGCTATCTTTTTCCTCCATGGCGTGCTGTGATAAAAAAAATCGTCATTAAAACTGACAGTTTGTCAGTCTATGAATTTTAAAGGTTTGTCCCAGCTTTTTTATTTATTTCTGCGAAAATTTTATGCAACCAACCAACCATAAGCAAATTAAAGGAAAAAAAGAAGAAAAAAGGCGATTAATTACTGAGTTAATAATTGGAATTTCGAAATTCTGAAACTCATATACACCAGGACAGATTTGGGGCTACTCTCAAAAACATTTTGAGCCTCGTACATGCTGTAGATTTCGCTAGCCACCGCAGACACACACACAGACAGAGTGTTTTATTCTTTTTTTTTTAGTATAGTTAATGTTTATCTTATATAATCGTAATGTTGACGCAGACGAATATTTTTTAATTTTAACTGGCACCACTTTCTCAAAACGGAAGTTTTTTACAGATTTTTTTACGATGCTTGCAAGAGAAACATACTTTAAAATGTATATTAGAGAAATATTCATGTGAGTGGATTTTAAAAATAGTCGCCTGTGGAATCAAATTAATTCTTCAATTAACCACTTAACTGATCCATACTTCTGAAAAAAGCTGACAAATAATGCCTATTTATTTCATGTCTTTTACAGATGTTTAGCTCACAGGCTATCATAGCCTGAGAGCTTATGTGCCCGTCCGTTCTGTATGTACGTTCGTACGTTCGTGCGTAACGAGATAACTCATGATAAAAATATCCGATCCACTTGAAATTTTTAGGTAGGTATATCCTGACAAGGCGATTCCCTGATTAGTTTTGGAGTTCATTCGATTTGTATAAGAGGGGGACGGGGGGCACATGCCCCTCCCTTTAGTTGATATAAATGGGATTTTCATGCAGAATTAAGTTTTCGTTCAAAATTTAGATTAGGATCATTCTGATGAGGCGATTCCGTGACTGTTATTAGGTGTTCATTGAATAAGTATAAATAGGGGGAACAGGGGTTCTAATCCCCCCCCCCTTAATTTATATAAATGGGTTTTTCAAGCAGAATTTTCAGATTTCGTTGAAATCTCTGAATAGTTTTGGAAGTTTAATGGTTAAGTATAAAAGAGGGGGGGGGTAAATCCTTTTAAATTATATAAATGCTAAATGGGTTTTTATTAATAATTATCTCATTTGCTCTGAATTTTGGATATAGATTTTTTATATGATAAAGCATGTCTTTGATAGTATAGGAGATTCCAGGGCCTGATTACTAACGGGGCACTCTCCCACCAGGAAAAAGAAATAAAGAATTTTTCCTTATTCATGACAGTAATCTTGTATGAAAAGGGAGTTTAAAGAAGACGAAAATTTCTATAAATGTTTTCTGGTGAGAGAGTGCCCCGTTAGTAATCAGGCTCTGGGAGGTTCAATGATTAAGTATAAAAAAGAGGAAAGGGGAGAGCTGTTTCCCCTTCTTAATTTTTTTTCGAACGGAATTAACCCTTGAAAATATAAGGCTTTAATGTACAATTAGTATTTGAAGCCTGTGAACTCAATGCCATCAGTTTAACTGGGCAGTATTCTTTATTTAATCTTTTATCGCCAGTTTTTCAAAATAGAAATGTTTGACTTGTCGAATCAGAAAAATGTTCGGATTGAATAATGCAAAATTTACGATAAATATATACCGGTGAGAATAATATAACATAATTGGAATATGGATGCCCGTACGTGGAACGTGCAAATGATTACCAAAAATATGTACCTCGTATGAATACGGACAAATCAGGAAAGCGGTTAAGTTAGGCGGTGATTGCTATTCCGAAATAATGGTCTTTCATAATAACGACTGTATCCATCTCACATTTCGATTGCCATAAAGTTAAACACTGTACACAATTTATTCAACCTTTTGAGGGGAAAAACACTTCTGTTTATAAAATGCTGAAATGATTGGGTAACAACAGAATATAAAAGCAAATATATTTCAAAATAGATAAATGCTTTTCTTTACATACTTAATAAAATTAAATTTTCCACTTCAAAATTCTGGTGTCATCGTGACATTTCGTAATTAAAATTAAGTGGGATATATTTTATCCTACCGCCCTTCAAGGTGTTAACATTATTCCTTAGAATTGGTGGTAGTCTTGTCATTAAATGTATAAAGTAATTTAACAGATATGATCAGTTTTATCTTAGATAAGTTAAATACTAAACAACAGAAATGTGTAATGTTATACCAATTTAAAACACAACATTATATAGGTTAAATTACTCAATAAAATTGTCAGCCTATCGCCACCAATTAAGAAGTTTTTAATTATTAATTTTTTTGCAAATTTTAGTTTTTTTTTTTTTTTTTTTTTTTTTTTTTTTTTGTCATTATCTCCATAGAAGTATTCCATTTAAGTTTAAAGTAAAGGGGAAATAATAGATTACTGTACATTTTTGTTAAAAAAATATTAAGCAAATAAATAAGTAAAATTATTCTAAAGCTATCTTACGATGATCAAAACGTGGCTTACATAATAAAAGTGTCATATATTACGTACGCCGTGGATTAAGCATTAATATTCCTGGGCCAACTAGGAAAAGAATAAAATGAGGACACAACAAAGATTCAGATAGGTCACAGACGTATCTGTTCTCGACAGAAATTAACATCCATTTTCCTAATAATTAAAAAATAATTTTAAGTAAATAATAATCTTCATTTTCAACGTAGGTTACTATTACGAGAAACTGCGCTTACAAGTATAAAGCAACTTTTTCATTTAAGATTCGTATAAATTTCTATATCTTATATTTAATATTTATTTCGATATTTAATTTTCATAATGCTGTTTTTTGCTTTAGATTTTAATATTACGAAAATATTTTTAATACATTTCAACAAGAAAATTTTAATAGTAAAATTTTTTTAATTAAACGAAACTACTATTTTCCATAGTGTTGTACATTCTTGGTTGTACTGATTAAAACAAGTGAAATCCATGATGCGATTTCATTAAAAAATAATAATGCATTCTTTATACCAGCGGTTCCCAAACTTTCGGGCTCGCGGAACCCTGTTTGGTAAAAAATTTTAAGGCGGAGACCCTGAACCCTACTAAACTCTGTGGTTTACAAATTAATGTTTTTTTATGCCTATGGAGCAAATATGGAGCAAACTTATGTTGAATAAAAATTCGAGCCAGTAATTTTTAACATTGGACCAAAGTTCTCAATTTTGCGTTTTGCGGATAAAGAAATTCTGAATTCAGTATGAATTTCTAGTATGAATTCGGAATTAAAGATCGAAATAATAACCATGTTTGGATTATATATTACATCAGGGCTTACGTAAAACTATTACTCCCTCTGTCCCAAATTAGTTGCTACATTTCAAGTAGGTGGAGTCATAAATAACTTCTGATGCAGTTTAGTAGATCGACACCAGTAAAATTATAGTAGTATCATTATAACTATTTATGTTAGGTCTCAGAAGCAATGTTAACTCAGATTTAAAGTAAAAGGTAAAGAAATAATTATTTAGAAAATTCTCTGAAGAAAGAAATGAATAATATTGAGCGCAACACTGTACTGGAATGTTTGAAACGATATTTGAAAAATTTTAAACTAAGTTCTAATGTCATAAATGCTGCAGCTATTAAATTGAATGTGCATCATAATGTTTATCATCCTATCCCGTTTGCAGAAACAGGCAAAGACATCAAAAATAAAAGATGGGGAAATTTACGATGTAAGTTTACAGCAAATTGTAAATGCGGACGAAAAAAATGCCTCTGAGCAAAATCAAAGATGTCCCAATAAAACGAAGACAATCGCTGCGAGGATTATCATATGCTGTTATAATTCATAAATAAAAGTTATACAGGATTCTCAAGGCGGAAAAAAATTGGAGCGTATTTTATGCATAACCAAGCAAAGTATAATAAAAAAAAATAAGCTCGACAGAATTCTATTTTGTTTGCAGCTTGTTCATGCTAAAAAATACTTTTTAGAAATGTTGGCATAAAATCATCGCATAGACGAGGGTGCTCAAGACACATTAGCAACATTCATAAAACACACTTATGAATAATAATTATAATAATAAAAACTTTTTTCTTCTACGTGTATTGAGGGGTCCGGTCAGTAAGATCAAATTAAAAAAAAAAAAAAAAAAAAAAAAAACATATTTTCTTTAACTCTTTGCGGCGCGGTAGTTTCATAGATATACTAGTGATGGGCGATTTCGATTTTTTAAATCGATTTAATCGATACTACGGCCAACTCGATTTAATCGATACTTTAAAATTTTTAATCGATTTCTCTGATGGTAATATAATTTTCATTTTCCTTCAAAAGTCGAAGATAAAATAGACGGATGTGCCAATTCCAAAATTTCAGTGTATTCGTTTCTAAGATAGAAGAATTAAAGAAACCTCAGAACCCGCCCCCCCCCCTTGCAAAATAGCGTTTTTTTTTTAGTGATGTACACCAAAAATTGATCAGGATCAATTTTTATTAAGTACCAGCTGAATCTGAATTTTGATGAAAATCCATGAAAGCGCGAGATACAGCTATTGCGAAATTATAAAAAATGCAGCATATCAGCGTCACCTGTTGGGCAATCTACACCAAGAACTAAATAAGACTAATCTATGTCAGAGATTTACTGAATCTGAATTTTGATGAAAATTCGTTCTTGAGATAGCGCTATTGCGTTAATCATGAATAATGCAGTATAGCAGCGCCATCTCTTAAGCGATTTCCACCAAAATGTAATTAGCATCAAATAATATCAAGGACTAATTGAATCTAAATTTTTATGAAAGTCCGTGCATTAGTTCTTGAGATAAAGCTGAAATGGAAACAGGGGCGTGCGAAAAGAGAACTGCGCCCGGTTCAAAGTTCCAATTTAGTCCCCCCCCCCCCATTAACTTTTTCTTGTGATAGGCTAGAAGTGATGTTAGTAGTAAAAATTTGGCGCCCCCTAAATTTCCGTGCTCGGAACGACCGCTTCCTTCCCCCCCCCCCCTTTTACATGGCGCTGAGTGGAAATTGTGAAAAATTCTGTATAGCAGCGCCATCTGAGAAGCTATATACATCAAAATGCAAAAAACATCAATTCATGTCAAGGACTAACTGGATCTAAAATGTAATGAAAATCCGTTCATTCGTTTATCAGATATAGCTGTTGCGCAAATCGCAAAAAATGCAGTATAGCAGCGCCACCTGTTAGGCTATATGCATCAAAAATTAATTAGATTCAGTTTATATCAAGGTCAAACTAAATTTAAAGTTTTGTGGAAGTCCGTGCATTTGTTCTTCAGATAGAACAGTCAGAAATTTTTGTCGTATACAGACGCACAGAGTGACAGACACACACACAGACAGATATTTCTTAAAAAACATGAAATCGTGTTAAAGACCTTCTAAAATATATAAATCCATCAAAAACGGGAAGTCAAAATTTTTCACGAATCTAATACTCTCTTCTTGTAAAGTTACAAAAGAAAGTAAAAATGTAAAATCGATTCTGCCCGTAAGATCGGTCTTTAGATTCGATGTCGATCTTTAGATTCGATGTCGATCTTTAGATTCGATTTCGATCCTTAGATTCGATGTCGATCTTTAGATTCGATGTCGATCCTTAGATTCGATGTCGATCTTTAGATTCGATGTCGATCTTAGATTCGATGTCGATCCTTAGATTCGATGTCGATCTTTAGATTCGATGTCGATCCTTAGATTCGATGTCGATCTTTAGATTCGATGTCGATCTTAGATTCGATGTCGATCTTTAGATTCGATGTCGATCTTAGATTCGATGTCGATCTTTAGATTCGATTTCGATTTTTTTTTCTTTCTAGGCTAAATCAGTGTTGAATGCAGGTATTTTTCTGCGACTCCGGAGAAAGGCATCATGTTTTACAGCTCTGTAAGAGAGGGGGAATCGCAATTTGTGCACGGGTGCCCAGAGAGGGGTTTGGTGACGCAAGATGCGTCATACAATTTAGTTTTTTTTGGGGGGGGGGGGATTTGAGAAAAAGTACATTTTTTGGGGGGGGGAGATTTTTAATTTTTTAATATTTCAAAATTTAATTCTAGAAGTGTTCCTATGTTTTCTTTCTTTAAATTCTAGATAAGGGCAATAATAGCTCATTCTGCTATTCTCATTTCGTTATCTCTTGAATGTGCAGTAGATTATAAGTAGAATATAATTTACAATTTGTATTATGTTTTTGGGAAGAAATGTTAAAGTACGAAGGTTTTTTTTTTTGGGGGGGGGGGATGGTCACCTCTGGGCAATTTGTGCATTAAAAAGCATAAAATCTCATAACTTCTGGGGGGGGGATAATCCCCTGCGGGCCACCCCGTTTATTCGACACTAGGTTAAATCGTTATATTTTTGTTTAGAAGTTCAGTTATTTGAAGTATTAGTTTATTATGTTTTATTTTTCACATTCGTCTCTTCTAATCCCCCCTTCCACGTCCGTTTTAACTTACAGGGCCATTCGAAATATGCATACAGTTTTAAAAATGTCCAATTATCGGTCTATTTTATTTCAGATCCACATTTTAAATCCTTGACAAAAGATAAATAAAAAGTCGCCCTTCCGCCCATTTGGGGTTTATCTGCGCCCCGCCGGGGGGCATATTTTTTTGTTTCTTCAAAAGAAACAATAAAATTTTTGAGGGGGGGGGCTTGCACCCTCCCCCAATATACACCTTAAAATTTCGCTCATTTAATTTTCTACCATATTTAACTTAAAAGTTTAAGCTACATGGCACCCCCAGAGCTGTGGATTCTCCCCCCCCCCCTGTCGATCACTCACCTAATTTTGCTTATTTCTTCACTTCATTTCAATCTTTAAAAGGCTATAACTTTGTTTCTATAGGAGTTACAGTGATGAGAAAAATTCTAGTATAGCTAACCATTTCTCGCCGTTCTTTTTGTTTTTCCAGTTTCCCGGTTTTCCCTATAGGACCTTTTTTGTTTTTTTTTGGGGGGGGGCAGAGGGGGTTTTTCTTGATACAATATGTCTGTTAAAAGCTTATGCTTCATACATTACAAATCTAGCAAAAGAAATTTTCTCCCATCATTTCAGGTCACATTACGGACCCATAATGTGTTAAAATTTTAATTTTTCAAACTTCTTCAAAAAAAAAAAAAAAAAAAAAAAAAAAAAAACCAAAAAAAAAAAAAATTGATACATATCAGCGAAACTGGGGTTCGAACCCGCAATCGTTTGATTGCACACGTTATCCCTAAGCTTATTGGCCACCGAGTACTCAGCAGCACTATTATTTCTTTAGATTGTCATCTTTAAATTCGTAATATCTTTTGAATGGAATGTCCGATTTGAATAATTCAAAAAGTAATCTATAGATATTGTAACAGGCATTAATACAAAATGATTTATTTGGATAAGGATTAAGGTATCGATAGTATGGTATAAATTTGGTTGGTGTATTTATCGCGTTTTAAAATGTAAGAAAGTAGTTATAGTGAGTTAACTACAATAGCTGGACATATGGTATCGCGCGGTTTTTTTTTTATAGACATTAATATTTTTTTAATACTATAGAACCTTTTTTTATTCATTTAAAAGTATTTCCTGGCGATTCAAAATTATATATCCTAACGATTCAAAAATGCACACGTAATTGTTCAAGGTTTCACTTCTATAGGTACTGTCAGCGTGCCACTATTTTTTTTTTCATGTTCGCCCGTTCTACTCCTCCCCCCCCCCTTCCTCACCAATCTTAACTTACAGGTTCGTTCAAATTATGACTGCGATTTAGAAAAAGTCTAATCCTCGTTCTATTTTGTTATAAATCCATATTTTGAAACCTCAATAAAAGATACATTTGGGCCGAGGTCGCCCTTCTGTCCGTTTGGGATTCACCTTGCCCCCTGCGTGGGGAGCATATTTTTTGCTTCTTCCACACCATCTCATGTAACATATCGTTATAAAGCTTATCTCCTCGTTTTTTACTGTTACTAACCCTCTCTCCACCTAGTTACATGCTCTTGGTACTTTTTATGTTTTCAAAGTGTCCATGTTCCCCGCGGACCACCCCATGAATTCAACACTAAGTTAAACACTATATTTTTGTTTAGAAGCTCAGTTATTTGGGTTATTAGTTAATTATTTTTTTTTCAAGTTCGTCCGTTCTAATCCCTCGCCCCCCCCCTCCCCTTCCTCGCCAATCTTTACTAAATGGGCCGTTCAAAGTATGCATGCAATTTTTAAAATGTCCAATTCTCGTTCTATTTTATTGTAAATCCTCATTTTGAAACTTCGACAAAAGATACATTTCGGCTATGGTCGCCTTTCCGTCAAGAGTGGGGGTTACCTGACCCCTTGGGAATGGGGGCATATTTTATGTTCTTCCAAATTATCTCGTGTAACATTTGGTTGGCATTAGAAAAAAAAAAGTTTTTTTTTGTCTATACTCCTTGTTCCCCATACTAGTTACACGCTCTTGGCACTCTTTATACTCGATTTAATGCCAAGTTACTCAGTGTTGTTATTAGTTGAGTTATGTCTCTTAAATTTGTCAAAGTTTTTGCGTAAGTGAAAACCATAAGTGACAATCATTTTAAAATTTAAAATTCTTACTATCCGACTCTAAAATCTACAATAGCTTAATTCTATGCCTCCCTAAATGGGGATGGGGGGTGGGAGGCGGTAATTATGGTCCTGCTGATTGTCTAAGTTTTGGAATTAGTAATTTGGATCTTCTCTGTGTGAACCTAAATATCGAAATATCGATTCTAGTATCGATTCTAGAACTGAGAAATCGATTCTTATGATGATCGATGTTGTTTTATACGATATCGATTTTAATCGATTCTCAAAATTTCCAGAATCGCCCATCACTAAGATATACCACTTAATTTTAATTCTCAAACGACGCATTGGCACCGGGATTTTGTTTAAAAAAATTACTGTTTATTGAATGTGTGAAATATAGCGTTTTTTTATTTACAGATAAAGTTGTTTTCAAATTCCAGTGTCAGTCATTCATTTCAACACTTAAGCAATGAATTTTCCCTGCGCCGTAAAAGGCAAAACGAACGCAGCAAAATTTCATGATAAGACCGTCATAAAAAGTCAAAAAACTCAAGCCAAGAAAAAAAAAAAGATCTGTTTTATCTTTATACCATACTTTTTTCGGTGTTAATGAAAATAAAGATTTTTATATTTTGTCGTGCACAAAATCAATTTTTGTGAAAATCATATATAATATAGACTAACCAGCATTAACAGTTGATAAAATGAAGAATACTGCTTTCTAAATGTCCTCTCATCTACCTTTCTCATTTAAAATTATGTAACAACCAATGATTTTCTTCATTCGCTTATCCCATATTGTTAAATGCTATAAAGAGGACCTAATTATTTAGATTTATTTTAACCCTTTGAGGTGAAAGTAATTTGTGTTTGAGTAATTTTAAATTTTTTTCACGAAATTTCAAAATTTTTCGTTTCAACCCCCTGACTGCCCAGCCAAAGGGTAATATTGTAATGTTGTTTTCTCTGTAACTTATTAAAAATATAAAAAAAAGATGTTTTTTCCAACCTGATACAAAATATGTTATTAGTATCGGTGTATAATCTTTGTTAGCATCAATCCTAACTTAATTTTTCAGAACTGGGTTTTATTTGTGGAATTATACTAATTTAACTATTGCTTATGTTGCAGTGAAACCTGCAGCTTAGAGTGTGAAAAAAACAGCCGGCGGCAGTCAGGAGGTTAAGTTAAGGAAAAGCAATTTTTCTATCCCTCCCCCCTCACTAAATATACAATAATCAATAACAAAATCATTTATATACAATATACAATACTCAGTACTATACTAACTCAATACTACATTACTGAATGCGATACTAAATGTAAAATAATCAATAATTAAGCATTTCTGGTGCGGAACTTGTTTAAAATTAAGTGGGGGTAATATATCACAATGCCCTTGAAGGGGGTCTAATGACAAATCGTTCAACTCTCTAAATCCCTTAGTAGAAAATGCTCTAGAAATTCCGTAATTCAGGTAATCTTAATTTACACTTAAATATTTCAAAAAAAAAGTTAAACTACCTAGCACGTAACTACGGTTGTGCAGCACTAAAATGTTTTGAAGTAAATGCATTCGTTTTAAATGGGTGTGGCTTGATCGATTTCTTTAAAAAGCTTTTAATTTTCAATTTAATTTCGGGCACATTTCGTCTTTAATGAGATTGTGGATGGGTTCATATAAGTTAATATTAATATAGCTTAAAAATGTGAATTTTAAATATATTTACGTAGATTACTAGAGAGAATATGGATGTTCTATTTTTATTCCATAAGATTTTTTTTCTTTTTTTGAGTAATATATATATATATATATATATATATATATATATATATATAATACCATTAAAAGTAGGCAAGATTCACCAATGGATTTTATCATTAAAACAATAAACCAAAACGAAGAGTTAGAATTGAATTGAATTATAATAAAATAAAAAAGTAGTGTAACGAGTAAATCTGAAAAAATAAATAAATAAAATGAATGCAAATAGAATTTGTAGCTCCAAAAGCAGAATCATCAGGCCCCAAATGCTCTGGAACTACAAATGAAGTGTGCGGTTTCATCCACGTATTAGCCATGAAATAGCAAAATAATACGTATTTGGGGCTACCAGCACACAAAAACCAAATTATTAAACAAGGAACAAAGATATTTTACAAAAAGGAGTTGAAAGTAAGTAAAAATAATAGTTATCCATAACAAACAAAAAAGATAAAGTTGAATGGAAATATAATTATACCGGAGAAAATAATTAATAATCGATATTAACATAAAATTAAATTAATAAAATAATTAAAATTAGAATTAAGAGATAACATTCATATTAACATATAACTTAAAATACCATTTTGTTACTTTAATAAGTAACATTTAGGGTGACTGTACAAGTACATGGTAATAATTCATTATCTTAATATAGGATAATAAAAATTAAAAAATAAAATAATATAAAATAAAATTAAATTAAAATTAAAAAATTAAAATTAAAAAAATTAAAATAAAATAAAAATAAGTAAAAATTAAATATATATATATATATATATATATATATATATTAATAATATTAATGATATTATTAATAATAATACCAAAAATTATATCAATAACATTAAAATTAATTGATAATTAAAATATAGCTATTTAACTATAGATATAACTAGACAAATATCCATATATTGGTGTCAATTAAACAGTTTAAAATTATATTAAAATGAATAACCCACTCTCAGTTATATATATATATATATTTTTTAAATAATTAACCTTTGCGTTTTTATCCAGACAACACCACCCTCCTCCGTACTCTAACATCTACCCACCCAACCAACCTATATATATATTTTTTATTACTTTTTAACATTTTTAATTTTTTATTATTATTTTTATGTTTTATAATTTTTTTATACATTAATTAGAATTAATTGTAAAGAATTGCAAAGAATTAATTGTAAGATCATGTAATATCTAAGTATAAATTAAAGAAGATAAGAATTTTTTAGGATAACCATTATTTATAGCATCATATACAAGCTTTTTAATATTAGTATTAATTAAATGGGAAGAACATAGACATTTTATTCTATATAAATGGTTAAGTATTATATTACGATATACAGAATTATGAAGACATGATTTAAAATTAGTAAAGGTATTAACTTTAAAATTAAATTCTTTCCTTTTGTCATAAATATCAGTTATAAATTTGTTCTCTTTTAATATAATTTTAATATCTAAGAAATTGATTGTATTATTAAAAAGTAGGTTTTTTGAAAGTTCTAGATTAGAAGGATAATCAACAGGGAATTGAGATATACAGGTGTTATCAGTATCAATTAAAGTTACATCATCTATATATCGATATAAATGTATTTTATTATTTAAATAATGACGTTCATAGTAATATAAGTATAAGTCAGATAATACACTAGATGTACTACCACCTTTTTTTAAACCAACATTTTGAATATATATATTGTTATCATGCATGATAAAATTATTATAGATAATGAAATTGGCTAAAGTATGAAAATAATCAGAATCGATATTATGTGATATATCCAACTAATGTTGATATTTTTTAAAAAGCTCATTTATGATATTATGTAAATCCGATAAATCGATATTATTAAATAAATCCTTAAAATCATAAGTAGTGATATTTTTTATACATTTAAGATTTTTCATAATATGGACCAGTTCATAACTATTTTTTATGCAATGTGTATTATCACTTTTTTTTGTAATATTATATATTTGATTAAGTATTACTAATAGACGTTTATTAGCAGCATTATTGTAAGTATTGCAACCAATTGTAACAGTTCTGAATTTAACAGGATGCTTATGAAATTTGGGTATAAGGACTAGATAAGGATATTTAAAGTTAGTAGGGTTAATGTCTAATAATTTAATAGAATCCTTTAATTTTACGATTATTGGCAAGTAAGTTATCATTAATTTTTTGGAATGTGTTATATATATATCTAATATATAAAATTCTCGTGTCACAGTGTTAGTTGCCATACTCCTCCGAAACGGCTTAACCGAATTTGATCAAATTTTATATGTATATTCAGTAGGTCTGAGAATAGGTTGTTATCTATTTTTAATACCCCTAAGTGTTAAAGGTGGCCCACCCCATAAAAATTTCTCCGAAACGGCTTAACTGATTTTGATGAAATTTTGACGTCATAAGCATTAGTGTCCATGTCCATTCATTGTTGAAATGCTTTGCGATCTTTGTGGTTTAATATTTTTTACCGTTCATGCTAATGAAACTTCTGCATTTGTTTTCTTTATGAAGTCGGATAGTAAGTTGTCAACTTAATTTCAATTAAAGTTATCGTAGAAAACATGTTTATTAGAATGTAAATTAGAAATAACAAAGTTTGATGTTTAAAAAAATATTTGGCACAAATGACATATCGGCTTTGGCGCGATGTTTTTTGCAACTATTTGGTGATAACTTAATTTTTGAATATCAGTTACACACATATTTTAAAATTATTTTCCATTATTTGAAAAAGGAAATAATAAATAAATAATATTTTATACAATAACTATGTAGAACAAAACCATTTATGTCATTTTAAAAAAGAAAAAAGAAAATTTCTCATTAAATAAACAACAATAGCCAGGTCACCATGTCAGGCAAAATAATGGAAATTAAGTATCTCGGTGCGTATATTATGCTTGGGACACGTAATTATACACGTAAAATAAATTGCCGCAAAATTCTATAATTTTTTTTCTTTCCAAGGATCTATTCTGTAAAAATATTTTTATTTATTTATCGTATTTTAAATGAGCTGAATTAAAGATGTATGTATATTTTAAATTTATGTGTTTTAAATTAAAGTGACGCATTTTAAATTAAATGAGTGAAAAGTTTATATTTTAAATGATATGGTGGCGATGAAAGAATATTTGGCAATTTATCAGCTGCACTCAAGTAACATAAAAGAACCGAAATAACCGTTTGTCACATAAAAAGAGAAGCGGGTAGACCGGAACTGTTGATGACAGTCACATGATTTAGGCTTTTATTTTATAGATTTTTGATGATTATTTCATGATTAATTGTTAATTACATAAGTGTAGTTCTCACGTTTACTTAAATAAGTTGTTTCATATAACCTCCAAAGTACTCAACGCGTGTCACGAGCTCCCGCCAACAGCGACTATTGTGTTACACGGATAAATTATTCTTATAAATTTATTAGTTTTTATTTATTATTAACTGTTTGGAAAATAGTTACTATCCATGGCAGAGAAATGGGAAATTTAAAGTACACCTGAATTTTTTTATTCGTTGAATTCCGCAACTTATTTTATTTCATTCATTTATTTTATTCATTCATGTTTAATGTCCAAAAATGGAATATTTCTGTTGCCACAATGAGAAAAAAAGTAATAAAAAGCTACAAAAATTTTAACAACTTAAAAAAAAAAAAAAATAAGATATAGCTTTCAAACAAATTACTTTTAAAAGTACATTTTTTACTCTATACGACGATGTAAAAATTGAAAATGTTTAAAGTTTAGAAGTTTAAAAATTTGCAGAGCCGAAAATTGTAAAACCAAAATTTCACTTAAAATTTGTATATTATTGGTACAGGAATAAAAATTTTTAATACATGGCGTACGTAATATAGGACTCTGTTATTACGAAAACCAAGTTTTGATCATCAGAAAAATGATGTTTCTTCTCCTTACTTTTTTAAAATATAGATTTTTTTAGGTACTCTGTTATTCCGTCGACCGATTTCGCCAAATTATACTAATTGCCAAACTATTAGCCAAATTATACATATTGACGTAATTTTTATTTTAAATAATAATAATAATGATAATAACAAATAATTAGTAAAATATTAATAAAAATACAAATAAAAAGTCGAAATAAAAATCACTTAATGACTATTTAAACACGTTTATCGTATTTAAAATCATTGAATTGACATTCACGTTCATCCATTATTGGCATTTAATCTTATAATTTGGCGATAGTATTTTGGTCGACGGGATAACTGAGTAGTACCCTTTTTT
This sequence comes from Maratus speculifer, assembly GCA_964019185.1. Lineage (NCBI taxonomy): Eukaryota > Metazoa > Arthropoda > Arachnida > Araneae > Salticidae > Maratus > Maratus speculifer. The sequence goes on from OZ025295.1 coordinate 399,888,784, forward strand.
ATAAGTCTAAAATTTTAGTCTTTGAAAATATAATTTTCCAAATAATCGTTGTAATTTGATAAATCACATTTTTTTTGTTTATTAATTTGTTTATTATTAAATGATATTATAATAAAAATATTAAAGTCAGTGTGTGCAAAATGTAGTGAGATTCATTCTAGAAAAATATTGTGAAAGGTAAATAAATTAAGAAAATAAAATATACTAAATAATATTAATTATTGTATGCATGTATGTGTATATATGTACAATCAAAGAATATATACATTATTATCATACTGTTTTTCATCATTAAGTAATTCAATTTTTTCTGGCTTTGAGGCAACTTTATTGAATGAAAGTAGAACAGCTCATCAGAATTTAAACTGCCACTAAATACTGCGGCGGCACTCTATTACTTATCCTTTCAGGTGATTTTAGACAAACATTTCCAGTCATTCTACGTTCAACGTATGTTGATGAAATCAACGTCTGATTAAAATCATCGCCATTGTAGCGTAATGTTTAAAAATTGCAACTAAAAGTAAATATGCGCGTTCAAATGCTTCAAGATCCATTTGCTGAAACATTCTCAAAACAACTGTTAGATATCGGCGATGGAAGTACATGAAACTGCATGGATAAAATTACCGACCGCTTTTTGAACAATCATTCATTCGCAAGATGCTCTCATTGACCAGATGTTTCTCTATGTACACACACAATACATTAATCATGAGTAGATGGCCGAAAGAGCAATTTTAACAGCAGTAAAATGTGGACATCAACGAATTGAATCTGAAGATACATCAGTTGTTGCCAGGGAACTTAGTGACATACAAATAAATTGATTGAGTTTGCGATGCTACCGAAGCTTTCCAGCAGAGTTTGATCCTGGTAAATCAAATTCATTAGATTTACCAGGCATGCCACCACATAGTTGACGATTGAAGGTTGGATCACCGATTATTTTGCTTCGTAATTTAAACCCACCACGTCTATGCAACTGCACGCGAGTTATTAAAAAATTAATAAATAATATTGTCGAAGCCATCATTTTCAATGGCAAATTCCGAGGTAAAAATATATTGCTACCACGAATGTCTATTATACCCGCAGATGTGCCAATTCAATTCAAAAGTCTTCGATTTCCAATTAGATTGGCATTTGCAATGACTATCATTAAATCTCAAGCCAAACGATGTCTGTTTGTGGATTAGATTTGAGCATACCATGTTTTTCACACGGGCAATTATGCGTGCCATGCTCTCGATTGGGCAAACCATCCAGTTTGTTTGTGTTAGTTAATGATGGAATGGCAAAAAATATTGTACACTCTACGTGAAGGGATTGATACAGTTTTTGAGTAAAATTATCATAATTAGCGATGTACATAATTATGTACTTAGAATAAATTTTAATGAATTAAAAATATAAATGTTTGGTGTTTTGTTGCTTTTATATTCCGTCATCGTTCACAGCGCTCCATGCCTCTTCCACTCATTTACCACATCCTCACACACTTACAATAAATTAAACATATTTTTTTCTAATATAATAATCCTTAGAAATAATTTATATGGCAAAACAACGTTTGCCGGGTCTTCTAGTATATATATATATATTTGCATTTTATTTTTTATTTGAAATATCTTTTAAATGTGTTCACTTAACCCTTTAACGATCATAGCATTTTCATTGCTAAGATGTCGAAATAAATGAATGACAACGGTAATTAAGAACAAATATATTTCTAAATAAGAAAACGTGATTTTTCACATACAAAATAAAAGGGATCTTTTTAGATAAAAATACCGGTGTCAGTGTTGCGTATCGGAATTAAAATTTTGTGGTTTCGTGGCGAAACCAATGAACGTTAAAGGGTTAAAGTATATTTTAAATGCAAATATTTATTCATAAATAACTTTGCAAATTCAACTTTAAATAATAAATTATCCAATTTTATTTCTTACTTTACTACTTCACTTTTTTTTCTTATCCAACTTTAAATAATAAATTGTGAGTATTTTTAAATAAATAAAGAAAGTAATTGTTTTTTTTCTTAATTTGAAAACATTTTTGTCTTTTTAAAATAAATTTTAATCTATAGATTTTTTTTTCATTTTAAAAATAAACTCGAATTTATTACTGATAGACTTAATACGCATACGTGCTAGGAATCAACGGAATATCTACCTCTTTTTTAGACTTTCGGAATGAATTCACGGATTAAATATGCTTTCTAGGAGTACGGAAATTATTTGTGAAAAAATAAGGGTAATATAGTGCATGTTGATGAATTTTTCTGACAGTGTATATCAAATGATACACAATTATTGAATGGCACTTTATTTTTTAGCTCTTGGAAATAAGTTTGTAATAACATTACAACGGTTTTCAAAATAAGTTAGAACAATTTTTGATGAAATAGTCTAGCTCCTCATTTTCAGACAGTTACACTTTTAAAATTTTATATGTGTTTTGGGGGGCAAAATTGCTAACTCGGAGAAAAACATTTTATAAAAAATTTTATCCTTTTTGGACTCATCTTTCAATTTCAAATATTCATTATAATTCTTATCTGAATTGTATCTACCTAATAAAATTTTCAGGCTTATTACAATGCATTTTCTGCGTAAAAGCATTAATGCAAAATTATAAAACAAAATCTTCAAGATTAAGACCAGTAGCTAATGATTTATTTGAGTTACTGACAATGCATAAGATAAATTAATTTTAATAAAGTAATTTTAACTTGAATTTTTTGCTTGTGCTGTTAATAGAGTTAATATACAAACCGAATTTTTTTGTTTGCGCAATGACTCACAGTTATTATACCATAACAATCCTTTTGGAAATGTAATGACAAATAAACCATTTTCTCAAATACTTTGAAATATGTATTTGATAAGCAAACATCACGAGGTAGCAGATAATACACCGGGTTTATGGAAGATCTAAGCACAATGACTTTAGAAAACATATAATAATGTTTTCGGAATTATCCGTGGATACGAAAAGGAGTCTTTATCTTTCAAACATTAGAAACTAATTAACCGCTTTCCCTGATTGGCTCGTACGTGATATGGGCAACGTACATTTGCCAGTCATGATTTGCAAATACCGCGTACGGACATTCATATTCCAATCATGTTCTATTATTCTCACCAGTAAATTTTTACTGTAAATTTTGAATTATTTAATCAGAGCATTGTATTCATTCAATTAGGTGAAAATTTCTGTTTTGAAAAACCAGTGATAAAAGAATTAAAATGCTGTAAAGACATAAATTTCTTTTTTATTTAAAAGGTTTTTTTTCAAAAATATTAAAAAATTAACCCATTAGTGCTTGAATTATTTTCTTCGTTAAAATTCAAATTTTGCATTTTCCCACCATTTTTAAAGCAAGAATAACTTTTATCTTAATTTATGGAGGCCTTACTCTCGAGAAAGAAAGTATTTATTTATACTCCTTTTTTACTGGTGTGAAATGCGCTTACTTGAATTTTTTTTAAACTGTCCGAAAAATGGGACGCTAGGCACTAATGGGTTAAATAGCTAACATTAGAACTATCCGGAGCCGTCATTTTCACGGCTATGAAAAAAAATATTTCAATTTATACCAGAAATTTGATTGCGAAATAACTTTAAAAGAAGCAAAGAAATAAAACGTTAAATAATAAAGTTAAACTGTTTTAAGTCAAAATACTAGTGTGAAATATTTTTATATTTGACTCAAATTTCCGGCAATTTTAGTGTTATATGATCATACTTGTGAACTACCGGCTTTTTTATAAATCAAAGAAATCGAAGGTTGGCGAGTGTATATGATATATTTGTGTTTAAATGTAAATATTTTAATGAGAAATGTAATATTTAAGCTACATGAAAAGCGGCTAAGTAGGGCGAATGAAAACGCAACATTGTCTAAAACAACATAGTCTAAAATTTGTCAACTCAAATCACTTGGGAGCTATGTTGCCAGTGGGCCGGATTGTTTTGAATGAAGATTACTGTCCCCTTTCTTTGAAAAAGGCATTTCTTTAGAGAAAGGTTGCTAGTTTGACCTATATTTTTATTCAGAAATATGGAGTTCACACAAATCATAAATAGTCTTTTATGCTTTATTTAATGATAGAAATTTAGTAACTATATAAAGTGACAACGCTACCTTAGAAATATATAGTATGAAACTGAAATAAATAAATAAAAAAAATATTATCATTTTATAATGTAAATATGAATATGGAATTTAGGGTTGTAATTGAAGGCCAAATTGGTAACGCTGCTTTAGATTAATTTTACACTTTCTAAAAAAATAGAAGTTTACAAGGAATCCGAAAGAATTATATTTTACTGAGTAATAACTTGTTACGCGTCATTATAACATTAATATTTGAATTCTGTCTTTTTATATCATGAGTTAAAGAATTATTTTTAAGAATTTACAAAAGCTGAAGAATGGGCATTCTTCTGTTAATTATTAGATAGGAGTGGGTGCTGAAAGCAAACCAGCAACGTTTAAAAAAAAGTTCCTAAATAAAATTACTTTTAATGGGCATGCGCATTGAGGACACAAGGTATCACATTCCAGAAGTTATTGAATTTCCTTTATTTGCTGTCACCAAAGACAGCAAGATTTCAAGAACAGGCAAATTTAATAAACTATATTCATCGGCTTGAACAACAATGCGAACAATGTAAGCATGTTATGGACCTCCTAGTTGAAAGAACAACTTTATATCCAGGATATCATAATGAGCTGTGTTGCATGGGCATGGGGAGCCATAAAAAAAATTAAAGAAATTAATGTTTATACGTGGCAAGCCACAGTTAAGAAAAATAATATTAACTAGCAATATTAATAATAAAAAAGAATAACAAAAAAATTAATAAAAGAAAAGAGAAAATTAAGTAAGAAGAAAAACTTATAAAGTTCGTAGAGTTCGAAAAGCCAGGACGAAAAAGCTACCGAAGGGATGCCCCAATAAAAAAAAAAAAAAAGACTCTTTACAGAGACCATACATTTTTTTTTTTCCTTATAGAAAAACATTAGGTTTTAAAGTTAGTTAACACTAACAGACTAACAGTATTTTTTTTTTTTTTTTTGAATTTTTATAAAAAGATAAAGACAGAGACAAACATAAAAAGAAAAGTTTAAGAGAGGGTTGAGGGAAACTCAATCATCCCCTTCCAAAATCATAGTATATCTGGGACGCTTCCTATTAATGGGATCAGAAACCTCATAATCTGGAAGCTCCGCAACAATTTCATTTGGTAGATTGTATAAGGTTTTATAAAAATTTTTAGATAATTGGTTGATACGTTTTTTGAGAGAAGTAGTTTTAAGGTTCCTACGAATGGTAGAGTTTCTTAAATATCTACATCCATTTCGTATATAACGAAGATTTTTGTTATGGATACCATAAAGGCTTTTCATGCTAGTTTTACAGGCAAACCCCCAGATAGGGCAGGCGTAAGTTATTACAGATCTAATGCAAGCATTATATAGGATTAATTTATTGTGAATGGAAAGAGTTTTATTTTTGAGCAGAGGAGAGAGAGCTTTAGAAATGCCGGCGACTTTGCCCCGGATTTCAATGAAATGTTTTTTCCAAGTTAACCGTCGGTCAAGGATGACACCTAAATATTTAGTGAAGTCAGCCCAGGGGATAGTAGTGTTATTAACAGTTAGTCTATTGGGATAGTTTCTTTTATTAGAAAAGTAAATAGCAGCAGTTTTATCTTCATTAAGTTTTACACGCCACTTAGTACACCAGGCAATGAATTCATCGATGTGTTTCTGAAGGATTTTGTATAGTGTGTATGGATGGTGTGCAGAGGCATACATTGCCGTGTCGTCCGCGTACAGGGCAAGATAAGTCCTCAGTGTTCTAGGTATATCATTGAAAAAAATGTTAAATAAAGTAGGGCCGAGAACAGAGCCTTGAAGAATTCCCGAAAGAATTCTATGAAGTGTAGAGAGTATTTTATTAACGCGGACACAAAAAGTGCGGTCGCTAAGGTACGAATGTATAAGATGAATGAGACTGGCATTAATTCCCAGCTTAATTAATTTGTAAATAAGGCCATAATGCCAAACCTTGTCAAATGCCTTAGCGACATCGAGAAAAACAGCAGCAGCTGGAATCTTCCTGTTGAGGTTTTCACTAAGGAATTCCACAACACGAAGTAGTTGATGTGTAGTAGAGTGTTTAGCCCTGAAACCAAATTGTTCAGGGATAAGTATATTATGTTCATCGAGAATTTCATTGAGCTGTGACCTTATGACGCGCTCAACTACTTTACTAATAGAAGGTAATAAGGAGATAGGTCTATAATTAGTGGGATCTTGTAGGTTAGTTCTAGGTTTAGGAATTGGAGAGATTATTGAGATTTTCCAAGGTTTTGGAAAATAGTGGAACTTAAGAATAGCATTAGTTAGAGAGGTTAGATAATTTATACAGTTAAAAGGAAGATTTTTTAAGGCATAATTAGAGATATTATCAATACCAGGAGTTTTCCTGTTTTTAAGTTTTTTAATAATGTTAAAGATAACAATGGGCTGAACCTCAGGGAGGGGATTCTGGGGAGGCGTGGACAAAAAATTTTCAACAGTTTCATGGACATCAAAGTAATGATCAGGATTGGCTAAATACGGGTTAGGGGAGAACTGCTCGGCATATGACCTAGCAAGAATCTCGGCTTTGTCGGTATCAGTATATGCCGTACTATTAAAAGCAGTTAAGGGGGGGATGGAAGAATAGTTATTATTCAATTTTTTCTTAATTTTCCAAAGGGAATTATCTTCAGGAGAAAGAGAGCTAAGGAAATTGTTCCAACTTTTTTGCTTCTCTTTATAGATCAAATTTTTAATTTTATTATTAAGGCGATTAATAAGGGGTTTTAATGAAGGATCTCTAGAATAATCTCTTGATAAAGCCGCCGGATGTTATTGCGATGCTTGCAGATGTTATGAATATAATTGGGAAGAGTGAAAGAACTATTGTGGTTAGTATAATGGTAAGTAGCTTGTTTTTGAGCATCTAAGATTAAATTTTGAAAGTTAGTTACAGCATTATCAATATCATTAGTATTAGTTATTTCAGGAAAAGATAAGTCAGAATTAAGGAGAATATTACGAAATTTTTTCCAATCCACAGCCACTGAGGGGGGAGGAGAGGGGGGGTCAACAAGATCAATTTTAAAACAAACAGGGAGATGGTCAGAACTAAGGTCATGAATGACAGTAGTAGTAACAGGGAAAGTTAAGTTTTTAGAAATTGCAAAGTCAATGACAGAAGGACGGGAGTTACGATACCCAATGTGTGTAGGTGTGTTAGGTGCGTGTAAGCTTAAGTCTAGGTGTGTGACCATGTTGTGTAATGATTTGCCTCTAGTAGTGGTTGAGATTCTTTTTTACATTCACACCATACTTTTTCCGGTGTTATTTAAAATAAATATTTTCATATTTTTTTAGTACACAAAATAGAATTGTGTAGAAATCGTACATAACCAGCATTGACAGTTGATCAAATGAAGAGTTTTTATTTTCTAGATGTCTTCCCGTCTGTCTTTCTCGTTAAAAATTGTGTAACAACCAATGATTTTCTTCATTTGCTTATTCCGTATTGCGAAGTTTTATAAAGAGAACCTAATCATTTTAACTTATTTTAACCCTTTGGGGAGATAGTAATTTGCGGTTCCGTAATTTTGAATTCATGCAGGAAATTTTGAATATTTTCGTTTTAAGTTAACCCCTCAATCGTCGCGCCCGAGACATTCACGGGCTGCAAGTTTCACAGCTTTTATTCACAATTGTTTGATTCCCTACAATTTTATAAAATAGTGCAGTTGGTTTTATTCTGATATCTTTTTTTGTTTTACTTGTTATTATATAAGATGAATTTTTTTTTTCAAAAAAATGGTGGCAATAATGGATTTGAATTTTTAAACCGCAATTTAATGCGACCTTTTTAGGGGTTAAGAAAAAGCGGTACTTTTAGGTTATCCCGTCGACCAAAAAAAATATCGCCAAACTATAAGATTAAATGCCAATAATGGATGATCGTGAATGTCACATTCAATGACATTAAATGCGATTCACGTGTTTAAAATGTCATTAAGTGATTTTTATTTCGACTTTTTATTAATATTTTTATTAATATTCAACTAATTATTTGTTTTTTCGTTATTTAAAATAAAAAATTATGTCAACATGTATAATTTGGCGAAACTGGCCGACGGGATAACCTAGAAGTACCGAAAATCAATTATTCTAACTTCCTTCCTCACGTACATACACACACACACACACATATATATATGTACACTAAATATACAAAAGAAAATTTAATGTAGCGTTTCTGGTGCAAAACGTGATTATAATTAAGTGGGGCACAATATATACCACAGCTCATTGATGGGGTCTAACGATAAACTGGTCAAGTCTCTAATTCCTATAGTAGAAAACATTCTAGAAATTCCGTATTTCTTAATATACAGTTGAATAGTTCAATAATAAATTTCACTTTATTTAAAATTTACTAAATTAAAAAAGAACTTTTCGTAGCATATATACTTCCATGGACATCAGGGAGTGAAAAGAAAAATACAGGCACAGCAAAGGACTTACGCAAAGTATGAATAATAACGAACAAAATCTTTTCTAGAAATATATCGCTGTTGTGTTTTGAATGAGAGAGTGAGAAAGGGTAGAAAATAATGAACTAATTGCATTTTTTTTCAGTGTTATGCAGAAATTTTCAGTATTTTTTTTCGAGTAGTCATTGTTATTTTTGAAATTTTCTAGTGAATAAATTTCAAGAATTTGAAGTTTTATTTTAATGTATTTATTTCATTTATTCATAGGGTTAGTATAAAATTGTGTTTTATTTCTGAAAAAATTATAAATGTTTTAAAACATGTTCTTGAATTTTTGGTTATAATCATTAAAGTGATAGAAAAAAAGACATTTTATGGTTTAATATCCTTTTCCCTTCCATGTATGAAAATACTTTTTTTGTGACACCTCTTTAATTCTTTTAATTTTAATTTTTCTTTTTTATCACACGATCTAATTTCTCAAAGCGTTTCGGGTTTACTTGTGACTAGGTAATTTATATTGTACTATATTTTAAGCTCTTACAAAAATAACGAATTTTTAAAATGCTAGTAGATGTCAGATGCACCTACCCCTACAACGTGATAAAATGAAATTCAATTTTAAACTAGTTGGATGTGTCAATCCCAAAACTTTCTTCTATCTCATAAGTACATTTTAATATTAAAAAAAAAAAAAAAAAAAAAAAAAAAAAAAACATGGTGACTACTCACTATCGAATTTCCTCGAACATTTAACCTAGCCTAATGTGATTCTGGTATCCGAAAAGCCTAAAACGCAAAATTTAATTAATATTCTCAGAAAATGAGCTTAGTAGTGCCTCATGTTGGGTAATTTATACTAAAACCTAATAAGCATCTATGTATGTCAAGACCTAACAGAATCTGAAATTTGATGGAATCTGAAGTTTGGTGAAATTCTGTGCATTGGTTCTTGAGATATAGCTATCATGAAATTCATGAAAAACGTGGCATAGCAGCGCCACCTGTTGGCCAATTTACACCAAAACTTAATCAGCGTCTATGTATATCAAGGGGTCACAGAATCTGAAGTTTGGTGAAGTTCTGTGCATTAGTTCTTGAGATATAGCAATCTTGAAAATCATGAAAAATGTAGTGTAGCAGCGCCACCTGCAGGCCAATTTTCACCAAAAACCAATAGGCACTAATTCATATCAAGGTATAACTGAATATAAAATTTTATTAAATTTCGAGCATTAGTTCTTGAGATAGAGCGCCCACAAATTTTTTGTCACATACAGACAGACATACAGACAGACAGACAGACGGACAGATTCACAGACAGACATTTTCTAAAAATATTCAAAACGTGTTCAGGACCTTCTAAAACGTATAAATCCGTCGAAAACCGGAAGTCTAAAATTTTCATGAATCCAATACTTTCTTCTTGTAAAGATAGAAGAAAGTAAAAATGTAATCTAAAAGTAGTATTAGATATTTCAAGATAAATTAACTAAATAATGAAATTTATATATTCCACGATAAACATTATTATTCTCTTTCAAACTCACATTTAGAAGATTGTAAAGCATTTAAAAAAAACAGTTTTATTTTTCAAACTGTTTATGACAGTTTTCCCCCTTTTCCTTAAATGCAAATAATTCGAAATGTCATCATGAGTTCAAGTTCGTCCGTACCCGAAATTTCATTTAAAAATCCCGCAAGTTTCGGGCCTTGTCTCATCAGGGATTTGCCATTGGTATTCGGGTTCTAAGTTAAAAACTTGAGCTTATTTTCCCCTAAAAACATTAGTTTGATTACTATTTTGTGCTTATAATTCGTAATATTGTTTAATTAAAAAATGAAACATTTGGTCATGGGTCGAATGGCGACAGTATCCCTGACAAAATAACAAGTTGCATTTTATTCTTATTAGAAATGCAGAAATGTCTAGGGTAAAGGAAAGTATATTCATACCAAATACAAGACAACGGAATATGATTTGAAAAGAATTATAAAATTCTTAATCTTTAATTAAAAGAAAATTAAACGAAATAAAAGATAACGAAAAACATGTAACAAAGTAAATCCAAAATAAACTTTTTAAAACTATTCAAAACTTTGATTTTATTTAAGTTTTTCTTTTACTACAATATAAAAATTCTTATGATTGTAACTTAAAGCCATCCACTTCATAAGATTAAAATAAAATTTCTGATTAGTTCTTTTCATTTTTTTTTAGTTACAATTTATTTTAAAATGGATTTTAATCTGAAGTTTTTTTCGTCTGTTTTTATTAAATATTTTTTTTTCCATTATTACATACTAATTACGCATCAAATTTCACGTCTCTATCTCATTTTTTTGGGAGAAAAGGCGGTCACAGTCACACAGACAGACGGACGGTAATTTCTTTTCTAAAATATGTTTCAAAATCTCCAGTGTCTAAAGCCAATCATCCATCAAAAAGATTTTTCTATTTTCAAAAGGATTAAAAAAGTTACTTTATATTACGTATGATGTGTAAGTAAAAAAGGGGATTCTTGTTTGAAATGCATTAAAAATTGCATTTTACAAAATTAAATCATCTTCTATCAGTAAAAAATGTACAGTTATTTTCTGAAAAGAGAAAAAAATGTACGTTTCTTTTAAATAAAAAAATACTTTTCCAACTTGAAACTTAAATCAAATTTCAGGGTAATTCCATAATATATTTACAGCAACAAACGCAAATGAAAATATTCACGTTTTAAAATTTAATATTTCTGAATGAAAATTTCCCAACCAAAACGGCTTGAATAAATGTCGACACTGGTGCCAGAGGTAGATAAAATTCATTTCAAATTCATCCGAATATTTCAAACGGAAGAACAATTTCAACGAGATATTTCAACTTTCTAAAAAATATAAAAGTTTATTCATTTTCCTGCACATTTTTCAAACTACAAGGTTTTAAAAACGTAAGAGGCACTTGGAATTGAGTATATGGCTGACTTTTATTTGTTTGCTTATTATTCAAATGTATTGCATGTCTCTATCAAGGTCTTTTTGATATTTTATTGTAAAACTTCTTCTTCAGTAACACTGCATACTCTCTGTTTTAGGTCACTTTGCATAGTTTCAAGTTCTTAGTTTAATTTTTAATGGCTTAATTACTGTGTACTTTAGCATATCTAATGAAATATTAATTTTTGTTAAAACTAATTGTTTTAACCCTTTGAGGGGCAAGCAATTGCGTTCGAGTAATTCTGAACTCCCACCAGAAATTTGTAAAAAAGTTATGCCAAAAAGAGGAAAAGCAAAACCTGTGCCGTTGCGTTAGCTGACCCCTTTAATTTTTTCTGTAAATTTTAACTTTATATATTTTTTTACTAATCTTTTCTTTTAAAATATTATTTTTCTTTCTTTTTTTATCTTATTTACCCGAATTTTATTTTACATTGCTGCCAGAGATTTCTCACCTGGTTATTTTCCAAGCTGCTCTGTGACCGGGGATGTGGGGCAAAAGTCTAGTATCATCATATCATCAAGACTGTTTTCCACCAAAGTTAGAAAAGTGAAAATTAATAACATTTTTCTGGTGTAAATCTTCATCAATCGTAGGTGGTATATAATATATACCACCGCCCCTCAAGGAGTTAAATTTTACCTGTTCTTCAGGATTTGTATAAAAAAGAATGAGACTTTTTTTTCTTTTTTGACGCGATCGTACGTTGCAGCGCGCACGGTCTAAGCTGGTTCGATAGAGGCAGAAGTCAGCTTCTGCACGCACCGAATGTCAGTGTCTTACGTTTTTCCGTGCCGTTCCGAGTGTCATTTTAGTGGTCTCCTAATTCTAGGCCCCCTTCAAACGAATTAAAACGAGTGACCAATTCCATGTTGCCTCATACATATAACTATAGATGCTTGTTTGAAGGCTCTTTTTTTAATCGAATCGTTCTCGGGTAATAAGGAATTTTATGTCCTTGTCCAGAAAATGTGAATTAACCAAGTCATCTTCAAATGTTAAATTTTTTGTGAAAATATGTGGTAAACAGTGCTTTTTTCAAGTTTTTTAGTCCGTAAAAGACTAAAAATACATCAAATTAATAATGTCATAGTTCGATAAGTGTTTTTTGCCTTACTGCCACCAAAAACCGCAATATTTCGTGATTTTACTTACATTACACGAGTTATTGCTAGCAATCTGTGACAAACACTTATCCTATTTCACATTTACACGACACATTTTCCGGTGAGTGCTAAAATGACGATTTTTATATTTTTAGTACACAAAATTGATTTGTGTGGAAACGTACATAATGTAGGCTAACCAGCGCTAATTAGCCACTGTAGAAATCATTATTTTTGGCGAAAAAAACTTTCAAATAAGGCCTATTTTTGTCGTCTTCTACAGAAATTTTAATCTTTTAACACCGGTTTTTTAAAACCGAAATTTTTGCCTAAATGATATAGAAAAATTTTTTGATTAAAAAGTGCAAAATTTACAGTAATAAATTATGATTGGAAAATGAATGCTCGTACGTGGTACGGAAAATTTATGATTGGCAAAACCTCATTCCAATTATGGCATTTCTCATTTTACGAACACAAATTGTCCACGCCGGAAAGGGTTAAACTACTTAAATCATATTTCCAGAAATTACCATCTTTAGGCGACCCCCTAAATCATTTTATCTACATTTTACAAACTTAGTAAACTTGTGACGGTATATTCATGCTGGGTGTCATTTGTCACGTTATATGCAGACATACTCATTAATTTAGGTTAAAACAACACAGTTTATTAAAATGATAAGGGCTAAAGGAAAGTGGAGCAAGTCCTCAATTTACACAACTGAAACACTATGAAAAGCTAAATCGTACTCACAAGCTTCGGTCTAGCTCAGTCGGGGCACCGTCTAGCACTTGACACTATTTCCTGGCTGATCTACTAAACAAATCTTAATTTCACAGCCCGTGGCTGTGGATATTTCTTTATTTCTCAAATAATCAAAACTAAACTTTCTTACCCAGGCCGAACCTTTAATCCACTATCTGAACTCCTTTCCGCTTTACTGGAGGCCGTAGCTATTCTCTAATCGTCAGCACCTTACTAAACAATCATCAACTTCGTTGTCCAATGGCGGAATACACACAGAGGCTGCTGGCTACTGCCAGAAACACACAGACACTGGCTGCTGGCCAAGGCCAGAAACACACAGACGCTGGCCAAGGCCAGAAACACACACACGCTGGCTGCTGGCCAAGGCCAGAAACACACAGACGCTGGCCAAGGCCAGAAACACACAGACGCTGGCCAAGGCCAGAAACACACACACGCTGGCTGCTGGCTAAGGCCAGAAACACACACACCACAAACTCACACCCAAGCTTTTATACGCGACAAACTGAGATACCTTACATTAACATAATACTAATAACCGCGAGCTAACTGCGGAATTCGAAAGAGCACACACACTCTAGAAAGTTAAAGAAAAAGAGAGGATAGATGTCACTTTTACGCCTACAAAATGTTAAATTATTGACGTCACGATCTCAGAAACACTAGAGTGCCTTTATGACTAAAGGTCACTCCCTCACAACCCCCCTTCGAACTCCGCAGAGAAAAAGGGCTGGGCTAAATGCATGCCCAGAACTTTTTCTTGTTATAAATTTAGAGCCGTAATAAAACACAGTGATGGGTGAAATTTAACGCCGAAACATAACTTTTAAAATATTAACTTTAACCCATCACAACCAAAAAAACTCAGTTTGCCTCAAATAATCACATATTCAATCCAATCATTCTTCTATCTTACAAATAGCCTCCGTAAAACTCCCAAAAACTCGTAAAACTTTCAAAACTAATTACTTCTTCTCTCAAAACAACCCACTCCACTGGGAGTACTAAAATTTCTCAAAACACTAACCTTCCGAAATTTTCCTCAATATTGCAATGCAACTATAACTTTACCCAAAAATTTCTCTATAACTTTTAATATACTAGAATTCGCACCAAGTCCAAAAAACCCAATGCGCAAAAACTTTCCTCATCCAAATTCCGACTTCATCTAAAATTACATTTACTTCATACTAAAATAACTCTGCCACTACGTAATACCTACATCCCCATTAGCCAATGAACTAACTCCCAAACTTCTTCAGACTTAACTCCACTTGAACAATAATTGGGGCACATACGTACAGCGGCATGTCGCTGTGCTTATGCAACAATCAAAAAATATCAAAAATTTACAAAATGACGTCATCAATCTCTTCATCTGTATTAACTAAAAGAAAAATAGCAGAATCAATACATAACAAAAGGTATACTTCCCTGCAAGAAAATCACATTAACATTCAATTTTAATACAATACAATTTCAAATTCAAATGCAGCTTAAAACTTCGCAACTTGCGGAAACCATTCTCAACTAAAGTACAAAACGCAACTCATAAAACACGAACGATAAGAAGAAAGTTAATTCATTAAATGTTAGTATAAGAGATAGAAACGCGTGTCAAGGACTTCTTGACCGCAAAACACGTGCGCGCCTGAACCGCGGCGCGTGTACAAAATAACCCAAATTACTATCTGTACTTTCTGAAAATTTAAACATACATTAACATACATTTTATAACACATGAACAATATAACAATATAATAACATTTTAACAAATAACATAACAATTTAACAATAGATCCAGAATTTTTAAAAGCAGTTAAGACCAAAATTTCCAACATACATAAAACTAACAATTTTGCAAACAAATTTTGAACACAATTAAGCACTAAACGTGAGTCCGTCAAAAAATTCCAAAAATGGCCAAAAGTACAAAACAGACAGTCTCTCTGCTTTCTATTCCTTCACATTGCTACCACATATATGCACTCTAATAGAAATTTAATAAAGAACATTATCACCCAATCATAGAGACGATTCGCTGCTGGCAGGCTTCATACTGCAAGATGGCTTTCTCCTCCTGTCCCAGAAGGCTTGTACGAAGGATCTCTCGTCATCAGAACTGTACGGTGACGCCACAGTTGACTGTCGTGCCTGCAGCCTGGTTCTGAATGGATGCCGTGGAATACTCGTAGGTTCCACTCGACGACTCTGCTCTGGCCGGTTCGCTGGGTTCACTCCATGGCGAGGTTCACACTGTTGTTGCCGGTAATCTGAGAGTTGTCTCCTCTTTCTAGACGCACCCGAAGTTACCGAAGATTCAAGGCCACGTTTCTTTCCGGACCTACGTAGTTTCTTGTTAGGCAAAGACTCGGCATTTAAACTTCGCTTAACAGTTTTACGAGTGTCCAAACGAAATCTTTTCTGGGGATTAATCACTGAAGATGGTGAACTATTAGATAATTTATGTTTGTAAGATTGCTGTCTAATAGGTGGAGGAACTGGACAATTTATAACTTTTTGTCTTTTATGACACACAGAGTCCGATGTATTTGACACAGTTCTCTTATTTTTATTATACTTTGCTCTCGGATTGTTAGGCTTTCGACTTTCAATAACAGTTTTTGGAGTTGTTTGACCAAATTTTCTTCTTGAATATTGACGAAAAGAATTAGACGAAGAAGTGCTGGACTCGGGACACTCATTGGATCGGGAATTTCGCGAAACACCACTCGACATATGAGAACCTTCACTACCATTTTCTCTAAACTTATACACTCTAACCTGATCCAGATTAACAGTCATTCTTTCACCATTGACATCAACAACCAAATTATTATTTCGAACTTCCAAAACCTCGAACGGACCTACAAACTTCGGACCAAACTTAGCTACTCTCTTTTGACGACTTGAACTTAACCAATGCTTTTCTACTAACACAAAATCTCCAACTTTCACTTCTAACTCCCTTCTACGCATATTATAATACTGAGCTTGCTTTTCTTGCGCTTTTCCCATTTGAACCTGAGCTTCCTTAACCAACCTCTCAATATCCTGACACATGTACTGACTTTCCGCATCTGACACCATAACTAACCTTTGGAATGGAGTAATAACTTTTCTACCCAAAAACAATTCAACAGGCGTTTTCCCCGTCGACTCGTGAACTGCCGTACGAAGTGCGTACGCAAAATGTTGAAGAAACTGGTCCCAATTTGCATGATGAGAACCAACATAAGAAGAAATCATTTGAATTAATGTACGATTTACACGTTCAGCCATATTAGACTGAGTAAGTTCCATACCGACCTCAGTCTGCAACTTTTCACACAAAGACTTAAAAATATTGAATATAAAATCATAACGAAATGGTTTACTAGCAACTAGTGCGTCAAAACCAATATAAATTTCATTAGTTAAACTCGGTTTATCTGAAAAAACTTTACCACAATCGACTAAAGACTTATTAACCTCCATTTTCTTAACCACACTTAAACCCGACTCCTCCAAATTAACTGACACTGAAACAGGCTCTTTCTTACTCACATTCTCATCATTATTCACGATTAACGACTTTTTAAAGAAATCCAAACTAATTCCTCTATCCTTCATATAATCCACACCAACTATACAATGCACTGTTAATCCATCCAACACACAAAACTCCCAACATGTCTTAACCGAACGAATTTCAACTTCCAATTCCACTGAACCTTTATTATCGCAAGCTACTCCCTGTGCTGACTGAACCACCAGACTTGACCTTTTCAACTTCTTATACGAAAAATATTTCCGATAACAATCAAAAGAAATGAACGACTTATCTGCCCCTGTATCGAAGACACTTTTAACGACAATACCGTCTAACACAATTAACACTTCAGGTAACTCAACCGGATTAATAGTAATTTTATTTAAACTCACAGAAGGCTTTTTCGATTTGACCTGTGACTGCATACCTTCCGAAATACAGTCACTTACCAGTTTAACTGACCCGACCTCCTCACACCTCTCCTTTGCACTGATCTACCTTCAAAATTCACATCCGAAGTTAATCTCCTTACTTGCGAAGAAACATTCCTGTCCCGTCCTCCCCCACTACGATCATAACCACTATTCTGTCTATTTCCATGCATATTTCTCTCACCACTTCTAAAATTATTAGCACCACCACCATTCCTATTACCATTACTCGTATTCGACATATTACGACCAAATCCATCACTTCTATTACGCACATTACTATCCGGAAATCGCTGTCCCCCTCTCACAAAATTACGTTCCCCCTCATTTCTCAAATTACTATCCGTGACAGGTCTCTGCCGAGGGTTACGCAAATCCCGTTGATCCGAGCTATGCCGAGACTCATACTTCGATAATATCTGGTGCATTTCTGCAAAATTCTTCGGTGCTCTAACTTCAATAAAGTCCTGTATATTTGGATTAAAAAGAGGAAAAACAATGTCCAACAATTCCTCAAATGTAATATCTAAATCTAATTTATTTTTTAGTTCCAGCTTACGAAGATAATATTTTGACGCCGACTCATATATATTCTGCTTATTACAATAGAACTCTTTTCTCAAAATACTTTTATCTTTAACCCTTTAATTCCCATGCCAGAACACGTTCTAGAAATTATGTAGTTCATTTCACACCAGAAAAATTCAACGGCTAATTTCGTTTTATTTAAATATGGAATGTTCTGTTATTGATTAAAGCAAATATTGTTGTTTTAATTTTCTGGTGGGAACTGAAATATACGAATTAAAGATCGGTGGTTTAAGACCTAAACCACTGGGGAGCAAAGGGTTAACGGGAGGAAATGCCTTCTTTAACTCAATTACAGTTTGTTCAAATCTTTTCGCTTCCTCAGTAATCAAAAACTTTCCTATATTTTCTAACCACAAAAGTGCTTCGCCCTTCAACGAGCATTTGAGCACTCCGTATCTACTTTTTTCAGGTATATTATTGAACAAAATATAATCATCTAATTTCACTAAAAATTCACTAATATCACCCTCACCGGTGAAATACACCCGTGGCACAATCTCAAAATGTCCGACATTTCGTTGGGCGCCATTTGTGACGGTATATTCATGCTGGGTGTCATTTGTCACGTTATATGCAGACATACTCATTAATTTAGGTTAAAACAACACAGTTTATTAAAATGATAAGGGCTAAAGGAAAGTGGAGCAAGTCCTCAATTTACACAACTGAAACACTATGAAAAGCTAAATCATACTCACAAGCTTCGGTCTAGCTCAGTCGGGGCACCGTCTAGCACTTGACACTATTTCCTGGCTGATCTACTAAACAAATCTTAATTTCACAGCCCGTGGCTGTGGATATTTCTTTATTTCTCAAATAATCAAAACTAAACTTTCTTACCCAGGCCGAACCTTTAATCCACTATCTGAACTCCTTTCCGCTTTACTGGAGGCCGTAGCTATTCTCTAATCGTCAGCACCTTACTAAACAATCATCAACTTCGTTGTCCAATGGCGGAATACACACAGAGGCTGCTGGCTACTGCCAGAAACACACAGACACTGGCTGCTGGCCAAGGCCAGAAACACACAGACGCTGGCCAAGGCCAGAAACACACACACGCTGGCTGCTGGCCAAGGCCAGAAACACACAGACGCTGGCCAAGGCCAGAAACACACACACGCTGGCTGCTGGCTAAGGCCAGAAACACACACACCACAAACTCACACCCAAGCTTTTATACGCGACAAACTGAGATACCTTACATTAACATAATACTAATAACCGCGAGCTAACTGCGGAATTCGAAAGAGCACACACACTCTAGAAAGTTAAAGTAAAAGAGAGGATAGATGTCACTTTTACGCCTACAAAATGTTAAATTATTGACGTCACGATCTCAGAAACACTAGAGTGCCTTTATGACTAAAGGTCACTCCCTCACAAACTGAATGCAATTCAGCGTAAAAAAGCACAATCTTTTTTAAAAGCAATATTCAGTAACAATTCCGAGCTCTTTGTGTAATCCTGTATGTCTAAATTGCGCAACTAATTGTAATGATACACACCATATAATGTGCAAACATTCATGGAAACTTGAAAGCGCATATCATAATTTAAAATGCATATCATCTATCCATCAGCCCTCATCCTTAATATGCAGTACTTCTGATTGATTAAACTATTTGAATACTTTCGTGTATCCATGTAATTCTATGCACTTCGTATTATACCTGAAATAACTCATATTAAATCTCAGTGACGTATATCAATTTGATAATACATGAAATCATTTATCATAACTAATATAGTATGTCGCAAACAATTTCTTCCTTTATTATTATGTAAAAGAATTATTTTGTGTACCCCTATAGATGAATAATAGTTATTCTTTTCACTGCATATTTTAGTGAACTATGTAGATGCATATACATTTGTATATGTTTGACCAAGTTTAACATATTAAAAATTCATTTGAAATTCTTTTTCTCAATCTGCCGTAATGTATCAGAAAACTTTTGACTGCCCCCATAAATAAACTATTCATGGCACAAGCTTTATTTTCAATAGCGTTCGTGTTAGGGTAAACGTCAATAACTTCCATAAATTTCACGGCTATCTGAGAATATTTACGAGAGTTAGAGCGCAGCCAGACAGACAGACACACCGAAAGTAAAAACACTTTTCTACCTTGTTGGAAAGTGTTAAAAAGGTAATATTTTGATTGTATTTGTGAGTTGTAAATATCAGCAAAAATCCAGTTATGTGATTGTATTTGAAGTTGAATAAATTATCAAGTAAAATTTCAAGTTCTAAATATTATCTATAGAGGGGAATGGGAAAAGAAACGTATGAAACCTTAAATTTTCTGTTTTATTATGCTATTACACTGTGCTAAGCAAATACTGCATCTGAAAGCTATATTTAAATTCTATACAGTTTACAATATAGAATGTTCTCGTTTAAATTTCGTTTAATTCTCAATTTAAGTGTTCTCGTCTGGAAAATTCTGTAAACATTCAATAAAAATGAAAGTAAACGTCTTCAACATGATTAGTTCCAATTTCAGTCCATCTTATTTCGAGAGAGTTTCTTTTTCGTATGTGAAGATTTACTTTTGTTAGCATTACATTTTGCAATATATTTTACTCTTTACTCTTAAAATTCCCTTCCTATTTTTAATAAGATGTTTATAATAATGCGAAATGTAACATGTGATGCGATTTTAAATATCTGCTTCCAGCAGAAATGTTCAAATCTAGTTTAAGTATACTTTTATCCGAGATGCATTATTAATACGTGAATGGATAGCTAGCAGGTAAAATACTATTTGTGTATTCAGAGAAGATAGCGTTGGTTTAATATCCTCAAAAGATGGCCTTGCTCAAAGTATGGAATAGCAAAGATTTTTTAAAAATCTTCCAACAAAAATGCATTTAAACCTTTCTGAGTTTATCTCGAGAATTTTCAATAAAATTGCGTCTTTAATAAGATCCTTTCATTTATAGTATGTCATAAATCTACTTTTAGTATCTGACGTATCTTATATTGAAAAGAGAATTTATTCTTAACCACTTGGGGACAAGCGACACGTATACGTGCCGCAAAAAGTTTTAAGAATCCATATTTACCTCACCGAGAAAATTTTACTGCAAATTTTGCATTTTTTTTATTGAACTGGAGCATTTTCTCGATTTAATAAGCCAAAAAATTCCGTTTTTAAAAACCGGTGGCAAAGCATTAAAAATTTCGTAAAAGGTTCCCATTGCAAAGAGATTAATCGGTAATATTACCATTTAACTTAACTTTGAGGGCACCCCTGGCACACCAAACAAACCTAGAAAATGGGCATTCTTTTCTTTTCTTTTCTTTTTCGGCATACAGTTGCTCTTCTACAATTCTGTTTTTTTTTTTTTTTTTTTTTTTTTTTTTACTTTTAACTATCAAACGAAAGTCTTTACAAAAGAACCTTATTTCGTTGCTTCCACTGCCTTCGTATTAGTTTGATTTTATGTTTTAAACGAAAACCTTTTCATCAGAATATAGAGATAGCAGTCCTACCGGATTTGGCAGACTGTGCGTAGCACGTAAGATCCTCTCTGTTTTTGCCAACGAATGTTGAATAACTATAGTTTTGTAACTATATATTTATATATCTACCAATCATACCAGGTATTAGAATAGTTTTAAAAATGGGGTTGTTTCTACGTGCTTTTTCCTTTTTTTAAATTAATTTAATGTAGTCTATAAAGAACTCTAAATGTTTTAATAAATTTATTTATACTCTTCAATCATAAAAATGACATTCCGTATAATTTTTTTAAAAACAATTATCTTAATTTCTATTTCAATAAAACGCATACATTGTATGGAATATTTAAAAGTTTAAAAATGATGATGATTCTTCCAATGGTTCAAAAAAAAAAAAAAAAAAAAAAAAAAAAAAGAATATTACTTTGTACATGAAAATTCATCTTTCAACGTGAAGATACATTTAACTTTGAAGCACTCAAATAGTAATCAGCTATTCAAATAGCATTCCATATAATTTTTATCAAAAACAATATTCTTACTATTTGATTAAAACACATATATCGTAAATATACGGAATGCTATTTGATATACGGAATGCTATCTGAATAGCTAATTACTATCTGAGTGCTTAAAAGTTAAATGTGTTTACAAGTTGAAATTGAATTTTTATGGACAAAGTAATATATTTTTATTTTGAACCATTGGAAGAATCATCATCATTTTTAAACTTTCAAATATTCCATACGATGTATGTGTTTTAACGAAATAGTAATTAAGATTATTGTTTTTGATAAAAATTATACGTAATGCCATTTTTATGATTGAAGAGTATGAATAAATTTATTGAAGCATTCAGAGTTATGCCATATGTTTATAAACTGCATTAAAAAAAAAATTTTAAGTAAAAAAAAAGTAGAAGCAACCCCATTTTTAAAACTATTATAATTCCTTGTATAATTGGTACATAAATATATATATACAGGGTGATTCAAATTAAAGTATCTCTGTTTGCGACACTCTAGCGAGAGAAGCAGTGGATGAAACGTCTTCATATTTGGAAGATATACATATCAGGCCATGGGAAATTGAATGGGGCAAAAAAAAAAAATTAGTTCAAACAAAGGCCACCAGGGGATGATAAGGCGCTGTGATCGGTTTAAGATAAGAAAAAATGTAACATGACCAAGGTTGTTGTTGCCAAATTGCTGATTCCCACCAGTAATTTTAATAGTATTATTCATTTAGGTTTTATTACTATGTGCTTCGATTAATTTTATTAGTGTGCTTATTAGGCGAAGAATACTAAAAACTTTGCAGTGGAAATTTTAAATTTTATTTCATTTAACTTATTTTAAACCGATTGCAGCCCCTTTTTATCCCCTGGTAGCGTTTATTTGAACTAACATTTTTTATTGCATCAATCATTTTCCCATGGTCTGATATGAATATGCTTCAAATATAAAATTGTTTCATCCGTTACTTCTCTTGCTAGTGCATCTCAAACAGGGATACTTTAATTTGAACCACCCTGTAGTTGTAATTACAGGTATTAATAAAATTAAAGATAAAACTTTTTTTCTTATATATTTTGAATAAGGTTTTATATTTTGAAACGAAACTAGATTTGAAGGCCCTACTGTCATTGGCAGCGTACCTATCGGCGTACTCACTCAGCCGACGAAAATTGGCCGCTCACCGCGGCGGTTGACCCACTCGATCGCAACAGCCGTCCGAGACATATATGTTCGGGATGAAGGCAGGGAAAATCGATAGTTTCAGTGCCCCGCCCGCCCCTAACCGTCTTTCAATATCTTAATTTTTAGCTTGTCTGACAATTTTTAGCTTGTCTGAAAGAAAAAGCATCGTCGGCTAATTAGGCAACAGCGCTAATATCATACGAAAAACGTCCCGTGTACAGGTTTCGTACGGATGAACCATTATTTTCCAGGTAAAATATCAGTATATTTTACACAAATTGTATTTTCTTTTCCTGAAAAAAGAAAAAAAAATGTCAATTATTATTATTTTTGCACAAACAAAATAAATCCAATTAAGAAGAGTCTATTTTTTTTATTTAAAAAATACTGGTACTGAACAATTTCCTGATCTGGAAATTCAAGGAACGCAACGAAACCTGGCTCATAAAGGGAAAAAAATATCAAAATGAAAAGATTTTTTTATTTATTTTTAATTCTATGTTTGTGTGAAACAAAAATATAAAAATTGAAATTAGAGGATAAATATATAACATTATAGTTATAATAAGTGATGTTATATTGATCTGATTTCATTATTTAATTTAACGTGATGTATTATTATGATAGTTATGGATGGAATAAAACTAATTTTAATTCTGATAAAGATATATTTAAATTGAAAAGTAATAGCCTATTTTATAAAAGTAAAATTTAAATATGGAAGATTTTTTGCTTATCGTATTTAAAATTTGTATTAATTTTGAAAAATTCTGCGTTACATTTGTATCATTCAAATGAAATTCGAAGTCTTAACAATAACAACGCTGACACTGTTGCATTAGAAAACTTTCCGAAAGCCACTTACAAATTATTATATTCAGGTATTGTAATCAACAATGTTCTACCTTTTTTTTTTTTTTTTTTTTTTTTTTTTTTTTTTTTTTTGTAGAAAAATTTCGATGTAAATATAATAGACCGGTAGGCGGCAGCACAGGCAATCACCTCATCGTGTTCACGGCTGAAATTTCAGACTTGTTTTAAACTCGATTCGCATATTGAAACGCAATCGGTCTGCCAAGTTATATTTTGGTGGAAAACACCTAAGTTTTAATGTGATATGGACGGGACAATCTATGTCATGTTTTTTGTGCCGTAGGAAAATTTTACTGATAATAATTTATAGGTCTGAAGGACCGTATAAAAGTTTCAATTTCGTGATTTTTCAAGAAATGTTTTCGTTGACCCATACGCTTTTAAAATACTTGTTTATCTCATTTGAAACATATTTGTAACTGGAATTATATCTCTATGACTGACGGTTTCGGAAATAGCCATTGGCCACCGTTGACAGTGGATGAATAAAATCTTTTTAAAATCTTTATCTAAGCATCCACGTTGGATTGCTTAATTACAAGAATATAGCCTGAAAGAAGATATAAGAGCATCCCATTAACAGTTCAGTATTATTAAATATAATTTACTGCTTAATTTTTACGGTAGTAAATTATTTTTAAAAAATCAGTTTATAAAAGTAATTTTTATTAATCCTTTTTGCGACAAGAGCGTTTTGCGTAATTTTTACTTTTTACTAGTTTTTCAGGTTAGTTCGATTGTAAAGTGTACGGTCAAGCAGTGTATGATACTGAATGGCCAGAAATAAACACAGTTTGAAATGTCAATCATTCATTACTATAATATCAATACGAAATTGTTGACATTTATAACTTGTGACTATTAAATTTTATGTACTGTAAATTTAAAAATAGCTCAAAATTTCGTCAATACATAGCGGTGCAGCGTGCCAAACTTTAAAAATGCTTAAAATAATTTTTAAAATATAAATTGTCTTTTCCTGTTTATATCGTTAGAATGAATAATGCAATTTGAGGGGTTCTTTAAGCAGTTTTACATGAATTATATGTGAGCATTATTATTAGTTTAAGAAATTTTAAAAGCAAATGTAACTTTACATAAATTCTGGCAAAAGTCCTTTAAGCTTGCTACCCATAAACTATAAGATTAGTTATGCCTGGGATCGCACCGTTCCTAAATTTTCACGCGTATTTTAAATCAAAAATCTTCATGGAAGGTCCGTTAAACATCTACAATAGAATTATACAATAAATATTACCGTTTAAAAATTGTGATAGGAAAGTACGAAAATTTTAGGAACAGTGCGAACCCTGGTTAAGCATTACAGAATTTGGAGAAAATTTTTTAAGGCAAAGTTTCGCACCGGAATGTAAAAATCTAAGGACAAACGAGTCGTCTGCCACCACTAAATTTGATCAGTTTTCATTGCTTAAAGTTTATTAGTATTAAAAAAAATGGACGTAATATTAAACGAAATATTTGATGAAAAATAATGAATAAAATTTACTGCCCTCTAGCTTCCATATTTTTACATACAAGTTTTAGTATAATTGCTTATATTATACTGATGAGACGTGTTTCGCTTCAATTCTAAAATACTGTGCCTTATGTGAACCTATGAATAATGTAATAAATATCGATACATAATCAAAATATCGATACTTTGTGCATGAAATAGATGAAAATGAACCCACAAGGTTTTTATTCCAAGATTAAACATATATATTGCTTTTAACACGTCACGGCATGCGCGAAAAATTATAAGAACGTTTAACTTAACCTCTTCAGTCCCTGAGTACCCAAATGGGTACATCAGTTGTGTCCTGTTTTATTAATGATACTCAAATATAGATGAAATTTCGATATAAGAATAATATGTTTCGAATTCTAAATTGGTTTATTGAATACGTGACATATAGCTTTTTCTTATTTACAAATAAAGTTGTATTCTAAATCACGTGTGAGTCTTTAATTTCAACACTTAATCAATGCATTTTCCTTGCGCCGCAAAGGGTTAAATGGTACTGTCGCTGGAAACTCTGTTGTATACTGTTACATTTGCTTTATTACCATCCTGTGTATCAAATCATTATTCTCACGTTCGATTTAAATACTACCAACAGTAACATTATTTGACAATTTTATGAAATACATATTTTGTAAAAAAATAAGCGTAGTTTTTCCGTCTGAAAAATTAACCTGTGAAGTCAAAGAGCAAAGCTGTCGATTGCAGCTGAAATGTTAAACATAAATTTACAGAATATTTGTAGCACCAAGTACATTTATTGCATTTCATTGTAATAAAAAGAACCCAACAGTTGGCTTTGAATGTGTTTGCATGAAAGTTTTTTTTTTAAATTATTCTAAGCCAAACATTTCTCTTATTAATAATTTCAATGACAGAAAATCAAGTCTTATATTTAAAAACTTCCAAGAAGCATTTCCAACCAATTACAAAGAAGTATTTTTAATCTGAAATAATTCAAAGAATGTTACGATAAATCGAGTTGAAAAAAAAAAAAAAAGAGTTCGACATACTTCGGTTTTCATTAAAAGAGTTGATTTGCGATTTGGATAATATTTCCTCATTCTTGCAATAATTTTATTTAAATAAGAAAATATGTATTTAAGTAAAAACTTTATGAAAGCCGTGACTTATTATTATCATTTTATTCTCGATGTAATATTCCGAAACTTTAACTTTTAAAAAATATAAAACAATTCACACAAAAATTTCCAGCAAAAATTATTCCAATCGAAATCTTTGTAATTGAAATTCCCAAAAAGTCAGTTCAATTTTCAAGTCTCCCTATTGTTAAATATAAACTTGTGACGAAGTTTCGATTGGTTTAAAATTAATTCGAATTATTATTTCGAAACAAAAAGCATCATTTACAAAAAAGAAACTGTTAAAAATCTGTTGATTTTGGTAGAGCAAATTTTTCACTGAGACACTTGTAAAACTTTTTCGGAAGGAAAAAAAATCTGTTCTTTTGCGCACATCCTGTCTTTTAACAATTAAATACTATTTTACGTTATTAAAAAATACACTTATTTCCTTCGCTGTTTGAGGGACAAGCAGTTGTGTTTCTGTAAACCTGAATAGCCATTAAAAAACTGGAAAGATTTTATTTCACATTAAGGAAAAACAACTTTTCCCCTTTTAATCACCAATATTATAAAGTTAAACTTAATTACAAGTTTCTGCTGCATATCTAATTTAAAATTAAGTGGGGTATAATATATCCCAGCACCCCTCAAGAGTGAAAATAGAAGATGACTTATTGCACCTTACCTGAGAATCCTTCTCCCACAATTATTAAAAGTTTTTGTTTTCAATCTGCACAAAAGAAAGTAAGTTTCAAGTGTACTTTTCAATGTATAAGGTGGCGATGTAAATATCATATATCGAAATCGTTATATATCAAAATGGAATGAAATTGTGTATCAGATTTGAGGAAAATTGAGCAAATGTCTAGAATTAATTGAAAAAAGCAAAATAGCTTTCACAATTGGAGTTACTAGGTAAAAATTCGAAAATTTCAAATAACAACCGAGCTCTTCTCTTCTTTAAATTATAGTCTTCCCTGTAAAAAATCTTTAATGACGATGAAATGATACAAAATATAAATCTAACGAAGAACAGTTATTGAGCCAAGTTTACCGCAAGAGCGTTTTACTGACTTTGCCATCAACCACGATTTCGCAGTTACGGAATCGCTATGGTCAGGTGAACACATTTTTATTTCTGTCTTAAGATATTTGGCAGCGAACAGTTACATTTCAAACCGCTCATCGCGTTTGACATGAAAAACATCACTAAATGTGAAATCATGTATATTGAACATGCCATAATTTACTGTTGCTAACAATCTTCCACATTAAATGTGTCATCGTCTGTGAAGGCGGACAGTTGAGAACTTTGTAAACTGTCTAAAATCATATACATATACAGGGTTACTACATGCGACTGTTTTATAATTTGATTTCTGAAACCTTTTTCAAAATAAAATATCTTTTTTTTCTTTTTTAGCTTTGACAGCATTTACAAGAGGAACGTACTACTAAATGAACCTGCATGTAATATCAATTTCTTTTTCAAATATCCTCATTCTGTGTACATAAAGAATTACAACAATCAATAAGTCCTTAACACTATACAGATCGTAAACATCCCTGCTAAATCTGGTGGGTCTTTTTAATTCAAAAATTTCATGTTCACATCAGATATTTTTTAAACTAATTTTACTTTAGTTTATACACGAAGTAAATGTCATCTAAAATGAACTAGTTAACCGACTTCCAAAAAGGAGAGGAGGTTTTCAATTCAACGCGTATGTATTTTTTTTTTATGTATGTTCACCGATTACTCCGAAAGTATCCAACCGATTAATTTGGTTTTAGTGTTATATGGAAGAGCTTACTCTCTTATGCAAATAACGTCTTAAAAATATATATAAACATTTTATCATTTTAGACTTTTTCTTTTTTTAGTTTATCTTCTAAGCAATTTCTAACAACAGGTAAAAGCTATTTATTTGCTTTGAAATATCAATTCTAGACAGAGATCTTTGAATGAAATTTAGGAAATTATTTCAAGCTGCATTCCAAAAATTTTAAAGCTATGAAATACTCTTCTATAACTTTGAAGAAAATTTGATATCTTCAAATATATTCAAATAGGTTGAAACTTGAAATTATCTTAAAAGATAAAACATGTATTGTATGAGATGTGATATTTTACTTAAAAATCAAAAGTTTTAGAAATTAGTTTTTTTGTCTAAGTAATAATAGAAACAATACACTACCTCTTGAGCACTACAACTAACCGCTGACACACAATTGGCGAGTGCCATAGACAGTTTCAGTATTTTTGCGGTTACATAAATTTGAATAACAATAATTTTTTAAGTTTTTTCCTTTTTATTTTTGTTTACATTAAATATGTCAAATAGAATTTATGGAACATACTCATGTCTAAATTCAGGGGACTGTACAAAAACTTAAAAATATGCACCTACAACAGCCGCCATTTTCGCATTAGCAATCAGGCTATTTAGGAAGTGGTGAGCCACAATAATATGTTCAATGTTGCTGGAGCAAACGTATGAAACAATCTTAGAAAATGTCGCAGTGATAATATTTTACTATGCGAAAAGATGACGTCGAAAATCTTTATATTCTTTTTTTATACCTATTTTATAAAGAGTGTTTTTTTATACGGGCTAATCTATGGAACTAAAGAAGCGATTTCAAAAGCAATGGTACAAAAATGATGGTTTTAACGCTGGTTAAAATATAGACTATATCTTATGTCAATACCACTAACCCAAAGGGAATAAAGGAGCGAAAAACGTTTCAAAAATGACATTTTTGTGTTATAGAAGGGCCTAGAAATATGAAATATTTGTTATGAAATGTTAATTACTTATGAAATATAAATGATCATTAAGAACATTTGAGAATTTAGCTTTTATTTTTAGATTAGGTTGCTTCATTTATTTTGAAAAGGCGTCATTGGTCTGCTTTAATCATAATTTCATAATCTTATCTATCAGTAAACTTTTCATTCCTTTGCTTTTGAGAAATTATTAACGATATGAAATTTTCCGCAATTTATTTTGTGAATAAAAGAGCGCATCCCTATTTCAGTCCCTCCTTAGAATAAAAAGTGATATCGTGTTTTATGATGTTTTTAAAGTAATATCACATCATCCAGCCATTCAATATCACTCAACGTATTTTATTGTAAAAATAATTTTCATTTTACTGATTTAAAGTGTATTTTATAATGGATATAATATTGCACTATTTAACCAATGAATGTCTATTTATAGGTCAATACTCCATTTTGGGCTCAAAAAAATTATGACTTGTTGCACCTAAATAATTGCCAATCCATTAACAATTGCATTCGTATTGTAATTTTTCTACCAATCTCCGGCAAAAAGCGACATCAATTTCATTTTCAGGGACTAAAGTAATTATCCATATGCTATATAAAAATAATAATGTTAAAATCATATGAGACTTTGAGATCCGTAAGAGATATCTTTTAAACACAGAAAATTGAGCTTCACCATTTTAAGAAACGGAACGTAGTAACGGAAAAATAAAACGTCATATTTTTATTAGTTTTCAAAAGATTTTTCTGACACTTCGCACAAAATGGAAGCTTATAGAAAGGAAAAGTCTTCGCACCAGATACTGTTTCCAAGAGTAGGGTTTTTTAATTTTTCATTTAACACTATTGGAGAAAGAATAAATGGAGAACTCGAGAAACATACTTTTACAATGAAATGCTTATCCATACTAAAAATAATTTCGGTTAAAACAAAAATAGTTTAATTTTTATCTTATTTAACCAAAGAATTTGCCTTTTGAAAGATTGTGTGTATTTATCTTCACATTTACTTGTTTAAAAAACACATTCTTTCCACTAATCTAGCGATCTAAAAAAAGGCCACTGCGCTTTAATGGCGTAAGAAATCTTTTATCTTTCCCATAAACTTTGAACTTTTTAGTTGATAAGCAAGTATCACGAGATAGCAGGGGAACTACGAGGTTTATGGGAGATCCATTTTGTTAAAGCACAATGAATTTAAAAAACATATAGTAATGTTTTTGGAATTATCCATGGACACTAAAAGGAATGTTTCTCTTTTCAACATCAGAAACTAATATTAATCACTTCCCTGATTTACTCGTACGGGGTATTTGCAACATGATTTTGGCAATTAAAATTTGCCCGTACCACGTACGGGTATCCATATTCCAATCAAAATTTATTATTTTCATCAATCGTAATTTATTATTCTCTTATATTTTATTAGTCTATTATTCAACGCAAATTTTGCATTGTTTAACCCTTTAACGTTCATTGGTCTCGCCACGAAACCACAAAATTTTAATTCCGATACGCGACACTGACACCGGTATTTTTATCTAAAAATATCCCTTTTAATTTGTATGTGAAAAATCACGTTTTCTTATTTGGAAATATATTTGTTCTTAATTACCGGTGTCATTCATTTATTTCGACATCTTAGCAATGAAAATGCTATGATCGTTAAAGGGTTAATCCAAGCATTTTTTTCATTGAATTCAACAAATATTTCTGGTTGGAAAACTTGTGATAAAAGAAAAAAGAAATGTTGTAAAGGCATGGAAAAAAGAGGCGTTATTTGAAAGTTTTTTTTTTTTTTAATATTGATTATTTATTGTTTTAACACTAAAAGCACCGTAAGCCATTTTTTACGGCTGCCATATGAATCTGTTTCGGTTCAAAACAGAAATTTGATTATGAAATAAATTTAAAAGAAGCAAAAAAAAGTAAAACGATAAATAATAAAGTGAAACTGATTTAAATCAATATTCTGGACTGAAATATTTTTATAATGCTCGACTAAAATTTCATGCAGTTCTAGTGTTATTTGGTCATCTATGCCAACTTCCGGCTTTTTGTAAATGAAAGAAATCTATTTTGAACCATTTATTTATTCAGCAAATGAAATTAAGTATTAATCTAACGAGACTTGCATTTAATTCATGATACATTTAATTTAATAAAATTTCCGGTTAGAGTAGGTTTTCCTGAAAAGTCAGAGGTTGGTAAGTGTATAGTATATTTATTTGTTTAAATTTAATTATTTTTATAAGAAGTATTTAATCTACATGAAAAGCGGTTAAGTATAACGAATGAAAACACATTGTCTAAAATAAAGTTTGTCAACTCAAATCACTGGAGAGCAATTTTGCCAGTTGGGCGGGTTGTTTTTTGTTTAGATTGCTGTTCCCTTTTTATTGAAATAGTAATTTCTTTACAGAAGGGCTGCGACTTTGGCCTCCATTTTTATTCAGAAATGTCGAGTTCACACAAATAAAATAGTCTTTTATGTTTTATTCAATAATAGACATTTAGTAACTATATTAAGTGAACATTCTTCTTGAAAAATTTATAGTGTAAATTTGAAATTTCAGATTGTAATTGGAGGCTAAATGAGTAACCCTGCTTTAGACTAATATTACAATTTCTAAGAAATATTAATTTACAAGGAATCAGAAAGAATTATAAAATCCAAAATACTGAAAGTACTGCTGAGTAATAAGTCGTTACGCGTCTCTGTAACTTCAATATTTGAATTCTGACGCTTTCTGTCGATCATCGCGGATCTGAGAGTGCTCAATACTCACCAGCAACGTTCATAAGAAATACGTATCAATAAAATAACTTTTTTCATGTATGTGTATCGAGGGAACGACAGGCACTTGGATGAGATTTTACCAAACAATATCTTTTCTTTATTTGACTTGCTGCCACAGAAAGCAGCAAGATTTCATGATTAAACTGCACACTAAATTCAGTAGCTTAAAAAATTTGACAATCTTTTATTAACTTTCACATTTATACCATACTTTTTCCGGTGGAGAGATTTTTATATTTTGTAGTATATAAAATTGATTTGTGTGAAAATCATACATAATATAGACTAATCAGCATTAACAGTTGATCAATTAAAGATGCTTTTATTTGGCAGATGTCCTCTCGTCTGTCTTCCTCGTTGAAAATTTGTGTAACAACCCATGATTTTCTTCATTTGCCTATCTTTCTTGTGAAATGTTATAAAGAGAACCTAATTACAACATATTTTAACCCTTTGAGAAAGGAAATAATTTGTGTTTCAGTGATTATAACAAATTTCTTTTTACAAGGCGTGCGTTCTGCTCCGTTTAAAATGATGATGTTCTTGAGCGGATATTCTTCGGGTTGCAGACAGTTCTTACGAATACCTTTTGTCGCTGTTTGATTGCAAGATGACATCTATCGATGATGCGCAAGTCTTGGAGGATATTCTGATAAAGATTATCAGTGGGAATCTTAATACTAATTTTAAAGACTAGTTGGACTCCATTTCATTGAATATTAAGGACTATTCTGCCGATGTTCTTTCTCAATTTTTCGCATATGTGGACAAATAAGTCTTGGATATCAAAGCTAAACCTGCATATGCCTGCTCGACTGATGGTGAAACAGAGGTAAGGAGAGCCTGTTTTGAAACCTTTAATTTTTGTTTAGGAGCCAAAATATAATAATTTGCTAAATACAGGCCTCTTTGAAATTTTTTGGCTCTTGAAATTACAGAAAAAATAGCCTTTCTATACAAACCAGGTCTACTATGAAAAAGAATTATTCACCGCCGAAAAAAAGAGAAATTAAACGTAAATCAACCGAACAGATTTCGTCTGTCACTCTTAACAATAAGTAAAAGAACCCCTCCATCGATGTTAAATGATAATAATTTTGACAATAGTACTTCTAACAATATTACTTCAGTGGATCAATCACCTGCTTCTGATACCAATGATATCTACCCTGGTAATTCAAGAATTAGTGTCAACACTTTTTACGTTGATATTGATGAAAATTGGATTGGTTACAAAAATTTAATATAAAGTTGTTGTTTTAGATTATTAACATTATTTTTATCGTAGCTTCTAGTCGCGCCTAAAAGTTAACATGGCTCCCGTTGCATTGAAGAATACTTCTACTTGATACACTGGATGTTAAATTGCTGGGCAATTAGGGAATCCAAAAAATGACTACATTGTTCTATTGTTCCAGTAATTATGAATTCATGCCGAAAATTTTGAAAACGTCATTTTAAGTTTAAAAAAATTCAATTTTCCCTCTCTCCCCAACTAAATATGTAAAAACATTTTTTATTAAGCATTTGACTAAAATTAAATGGAGTATAATATATCCCACTGATCCTTGGGGAAAAGCGACACGTATACGTGCCTCTAAAAGACTTAAGAGTCCTTGTTTATTCCCACCAGTAAAATTTTACTGAAAAATTTTCTTATTTCAATAAGGAGCATTTTCTCGATTGTAAATAACATAATTTTATGTTTTTAAAAAAATTGATAAAGGCTCCCATCGCAAAGGGGGAATCGATCCTGCATCGCGAATAAGACAAATTTTACACTAAAATATTACTGGTGGGAAGAAACAAGGATTCTTAAGCCTTTTTGCGGCACGTATACGTGCCGCTCATCCCCAAGGAAGCAGTGGGATATATTATACTCCATTTAATTTTAATCAAATGCTTAATAAAAATGGCTTTGTATATTTAGCTGGGGAGAGAGAGAAAATTGCATTACTTAATTACTTAACTTAAAATGACATTTTCAAAATTTCCGGAATGAATTCATAATTACTGGAACAATAGAAAAATGTAGTCATTTTTTGGATTCCCTAATTGCACAGCAATTTAACATCCCGTGTATCAAGTTGAAGTGTTTTTCAATGCAACGGGAGCCATGTTAACTTTTAGGCGTGAATAGAAGCCACGATAAAAAGTAATGTTAATAAACTAAAATAACAACGTTATATTATATTTTTGACTCCAATCCAGTTTTCATCAATATCGACGTAAAAAGTGTTGACTAGTTCTTGACTTACCAGGTAGATATCATTTGTATCAGAAGAAGGTGATTAATCCACTGAAGTAATATCGTTAGGAGTACTACCGTTAAAAATATTATCATTACGAGTAACATCGGTGGAGAGGTTCTTATACTTATTGTTAAGAGTGACAGACGAAATGTGTTCGGTAGATTTACGTTTAATGTCTCTTTTTTCGGCGGTGAATAATTCTTTTTCATAGTAGATTTGGTTTGTATAGAAAGGCTATTTTTTTAATTTAAAGGGAAAAAACCCAAAAAGGTATATCTGTTTAGCAAATTGTAATAAGTTGGCTTCCTAAGGAGAGAAAAAGCTTCAAAACAGACTCTCTTTACCTACGTTTGATCATCAGTCGAGCGAGCATATGTAGGTTTAGATATCCAAGATGTATTTGTCCACATATGTGAAACAAGTTGGAAATTGCACGTGAACGTAGTAAATGAGGTGCGTTCGTACGATAACGAAGTTTTTAAAATATTCAGATCTTGCTGATATGGTAGAGCGTACTTCGGACAGAGTATAGTAGTCGAAATCTTTGTGTTCCTGTAAATATGCAGAAAGTAATTTTTATTACACCTCAGCAACGTATATCTTATTCATAAAATGTGAAATAGTTGAATATAATTAAAACACGCCCCAAACAATGTTTCCCGTGTAGCATTATGCAGTGGAATACATTTGTGTGACTCTGTAATTTAATAATAAAAATTCTTTGCATCACAGATTGTACAGAATGCATATATTAGTATATATTTCATAGATTCATGCCAATTCTATTATGTTCGAATGAGTGTAACATCATAAAAATGCATATGAAACTTTTTTCCCATTGACCGTAATGTAATGGAATACCTTTGATTGTCCCTGTAAATGATCTATGCATCCGACTTTCATAACATTTAAAATGACTCGACTAAATTAGGCAATAATTATATGTTTTAAATTTCAAACGATTAAAATGCATTTGAAACTTTTTTTTCCCATTGACCGTAATGTAACGGAATCCTTTTGATTGTCCCTGTAATTGATCTATCCATCCGATTTTCATAAAATTTGAAATGAATCGATAAAATTACGCAATAATTATATGTTTTAAACTTAAAACGATTAAAATGCATTTGAAACTTTTTTCCCATTGACCGTAATGTAACGGAATCCTTTTGATTTTCCCTGTAATTGATCTATCCATCCGATTTTCATAAAATTTGAAATGACTCGACAAAATTGTGGTATAATTATGTATTTTAAATTTCAAACGATTCATATGGGTAGTTTTTGCGTTGTTATATGCGGACAGACGGACAGACGGACAGACAGACAGACGGACAGACGGACGGACTGAGCGACAACAATAGGTGCTACGTATTTACATAATTACGAACGCACCTAAAAATGATAAAGAACTCCGGCAGAATAGTCCTCAAATTTGATGAGATGGAGTCAAACGGGTCTTTAAAATTAGTATTAAGATTTACACAGATAATCTTTATCAGAATATTTTCCAAGACTTGAGAATCATCGATACATGTCATCTTGCAATCAAACAGCGACAAAAAGGTATTCGTACAAACTGCCTGCACCTACTAAATAACCGCTCGAGAACATCACCATTGGAAGCGGAGTAGAACGCAGGTCATGTAGAAAGGGTTTTGCCAAATTACTTCCCCTTCAAAGAGTTAAAATATATTGTAATTAGATTCCCTCCATAGCGTTTCACAAGATAGATTAGCAAATGAAGAAAATCATTGGTTGTTATATAATTTTCAAGCAGAAAGGTAGTCGACATGACATCTAGAAAATAAAAATTCTTTATTTAATCAACTATTTATACTGGTTAGCCTATATTATACACGATTTCCGTGCAAATACAAGTATTTAAGAAAGTCCGTTCACACTATTTTAAAATGTAATAATGAAATCGTGAAATCTTGCTGTTTGCGTTGACAGCAAGTCTAATTCCTAGAAGATCTTAGATTCTAAAATTTGATATCTGAGGCGATGGGTCTCTCGTTGCGCATACCCGAAAGAAGTCTTCTTATTGAGGAATGTTTCTGTTGCACGTTGCTGGTGTGTCTTTAGCACCCTCCTGTCTGCGATGATTGACAGACAGCGTGTTACTAAGCTTTCATACATTGTTAAAAATAGTTATTTAATGCATAATATAAAAACCAGAATTCAAATACTGATGATTCAATGACGCGTAACAAACTTATTTCTCAGCAGTAATTTCGTTCCGATGGATCTTATAATTTTTTTTTATATTTCTTGTGAAGTTCTATACCTTAGAGATTGTAATATTAATCTAAAGCAGAGTTATCAATTTGGTTTCATCCGAAATTTCAAATTCATACTATAAAGGGCATAGCCGGATAAGCATTGGAAACATGCCTTTCAATCAAATTTCTTAATTTTTTCCCCATGTGTGACTACTTATCAGTCAATATATTTCCCCAATTTTCACCTTTTAAATATTGATATTTTATGAGATAAAAATGTTTTTTCGATTTTTAAAAAACTTTATTTTCTCAAAAACTATCGAACCGAAATAAATGCAATTAATTGAGTTTATATAGGCAACAAAGATGCATAACTGGGAATTTTTGTATAATTTTTTGATTGTAATAAGTGTGTGAAAAAGCTATTTAAAATTTTACAAAAATAAAAATTATATCTTATAGTGCTCCGAAAATTACCATTTTCTTGTAAAAAGTTCCTCATATGTGCCCGAATATTATATAAACATATCAAAAGTTTGCGTTGGGTACTACATATAAATATTTTAAAAAATGTGTATAAAAATTATTAAAATTCATTTAAAGGCGTTGTTTGGGGCGGAGCTACTCATCTTCGATATCCGAAAACTTTTTTGAACAATATCGACAAACGATGTGTCAATTGGTGTATTTTAGATTTCATTAAGCATATAGGCTATAATTTTCAAAACTGTCGATACTATTTCGATATTGAAAATGCATGTTTTTTTTCGGAGACAGTAGAGAAAAATATTTTTGCTTGGAAAACACTAACATTCTTCGATATCGAAATGTAACGCCAGTTATTATAATGATTTTTATTGAAACATTTTCACCACATTTAACGATGGATAATAAGAATAAATAGTTCCGTTATTATATTTTTTGTGCTAAAATTAATACACGTGTTATATTGCTACGATTATATCATAATGAGTTCTGTTAATTCTGACTTATTATCGATAATGTGTGGTAATAGACAACTTTTTATTGAATATATACCCTAATAGCAATTTTTTAAAAATTCTAATGGCAGATTTCTGTGGCTGTTTTATTTGTTAATAAATATTAGCGAAAGGTACATAATTTGAGTAAAAAAAATATAAAAAATAAAAATGCTGACAACATCCATGATATTTTGTACTAAGAAGTATACTTCTGTAATTTTGAACCGTCAAATATTTAAAAATAAAATAAAATAAAAATGTTTTTTTTTTTAATAAATTAAAATATTTTTTTTTCATAAATAAATTTTAGTCTAAAAGCACAGTGGAAAAATCACCAGGAGATTAAAATATAGTAAAGACATAGCTATATCTTTGCGAATATATTATAAACATGTATGCATATATAAATAGTCGTGTTCAGTGCTTTAGGCTTCACTTTCAAGAACAGTGACATTATCACACGGGAGGCTTTCGCTCAACTTTTCCCCCAACAGAACATTTAAATGAGCAAAACTTGATTGAACTTGATGAAGGAGAGAATTTTGGTGGTTATTTTAGCTCACCGAGCATTTTCCGTGTCGCCCGGGAAATGTTGAACGTTCAGTCAGCGCTGATCATTTGAACCAATAGGAGCGAAGCGAGAGTTCGAAGAACCTGTTTACTGAGTACGCAGTGGTTGGGAGAACATGTTGTGTCAAATGATTTCTGAAATGTTTGTTGTTTATCATTCTACGTGTGATACCGCTATGTAAGGAAAAACAGCTGACACGTGATAATACATTGCATTATTTTATACATAAAAATAAAAACTTATTTTTTTTTCTGTAGCCACAATTTTGTTTCCAATAAACTACCACAACAATTATATTCCGGATTGTCATTTTCAGATGACATTGTGACAAATAGAA
Organism: Maratus speculifer; assembly: GCA_964019185.1. Taxonomy (NCBI): domain Eukaryota; kingdom Metazoa; phylum Arthropoda; class Arachnida; order Araneae; family Salticidae; genus Maratus; species Maratus speculifer. Next base: position 399,927,401 of record OZ025295.1, read on the forward strand.
ATCATTCACTACAATAAATCAGGTTTTGATCGCGGCAGTTAACAACTACTTGCGCATTTCGCATGATGGTAAACAGGGCATACCGATGGGTTTAAAACCTTGAAACTACTAACTTTAATTTATCTATAGAAAAACTGGTGAAAAACATTTTAATTTAAATTGTTTTTTATCATTGTCGTTACATTTAGATACCGAAGAATGCAGTTTTGTTTCTCGTCCGAAAATATTCTTCCCATTTGCTTTATCCAACACCAACAACAAATTTTGACATTGAAACAGTACATCAGTGTTGAGAATGATGCCCATGTGTCATTAAAATTTAAAATACAACAATTCTGTAAGTGCATATTCCAAAATTTTTTCAGGTGTCGTAGGTGAATAGCTCCGCCCCAAATAACGCCTTTAAATGAATTTTAATAATTTATATGCACATTTTTGTAAATATTTATATCTAGTACCAAACGCAAACTTTTGGTATTTTTATATAATATTTGGGCACATATAAGGAACTTTTTAGAAGAAAATGGTAATTTTCGGACAACTATAAGATATTATTTTTATTCTTGTAAAATTTTAAATCGCTTTTGCATACATTTATTACAATCAGAAAATTATACAAAAATTCCCAGTTATGCATCTTTGACGCATATATAAACTCAATTAATAGCATTTAATTCGGTTCAATAGTTTTTGAAAAAATGAAGTTGTTTAAAAATCGAAAAAACATTTTTATCTCATAAAATATCAATATTTATAAGGTGATAATAGGTAAAATACATTGTCAGATAAGTAGCCACACATAGGAAAAAAATCAAGAAATTTGATTGAAAGGCATGTTTCCAATGCTTATCCGGCTATGCCCTTTCTAAAGAAGAATTTGCACTTTATAAAGTTACTAAATGCCTATCACTAAGTAAAGCATAAAAGACTACGTGAACTTGAAATTTCTGGCCAATACCGTAATTCTACTCTAAAGAAATTACTATTACAAAACAAGTTGAAAATTGCACGTCAAACGTGGCAAATGAGGTGCGTTCGTGCTATAACTATTTTTATAAATATTCAGATTTTGATGCAATAGCTCTGGTGCAAAAATCCATGAATGCAAAATATGATGCGATTACATATAATAAATTCAGTAGTACGAAAATAATGAGACTCCATCTTAAATAGTACGTAATCATCATGGCAAACCTAGAATTATTACCTGTTACAGGGTATCATTTAATTTATTATGTATGATACATTTTAGTAGAATGAAGACAGCTTTTGATATTGTCTTTTTAGTTCTGATTCGACTTTCACAAAATCTGAAATGACTTAACAAAAATCTCCAATAGTTACATAAATTAAATTTCAAACTTTTTTCGTAGATTTGCGCTGTTTTACGCAGACACACAACAGACCAGATGGCGACTATAAGTGCATCATATTTATATAACTAAGACATTTCCCATAGACTATAACGTAATAAAATATTTTTGAGTAATTCTGAAAATCAACTATGAACGTAACGAACTTTATTTTCAATACCGAACATAACATAGTAAATCTCAATATCGTTTATCAGTTACAAATCAATCTATCTATATTAACGCAAGTTAGAATATAGACAGACAAATTGAATTCTTAAACATTTTCAAATATGTTGTAAAGTGTTACAATGGCTAATAGGTAGAAATTTGATTTTCAGAAAGTTATACCCCAAGGAGGACAGTAACACATTTTAAGTCTTTTGCACTGAAGTGTATTTTGCCTACCATCTTTACATACATATATGCCATTATTTAGCTAACATTTAATTAACAGTAAAACGCGCTTAAATCCAGAGAAATCACACTTCCAGACATTATCCTCCATAAATAGTCATGCATCTAATTTTTTTCCGTGGTCCTGTATATCATTTTTCTACATGCTGTAAACATATATTTGTTTACTAAACGCAGTTCAGTATAAAAATACATGACTTCTTAAAAAAACAATCTATAAGCTACTTTCGTTCATGTAAATTTGCATGCGCAGTTTCTGCTGTATTACCCTGTATATGATCTACAGCATTTGTGCACAAAACGCAATAAGCAAAAACTTAGTTAAACTTAAAATGTCATATGAAATTAAAAAATGCACTTCTAGCATGCATCTCTAATACACAGTATTTCGATTGCAGCATAGATCCGAAATATTTTGTATATCCCTGTAAATACTATGCACCTTCTATTATACAGGATGTAACCAGTGTTGGGCACGTTCACAAAATAAACGAACTAACTCAAACTCATGTTCAATTTCTGAAAAGTGATTTAAGTTCACGTTCAAATTAAAAAATTTTAAAACGAACTCGTTCAAATCAAACTCATTTGTAAAAGTGAACGAAGTTCACTAAAAAGTTCACTTTTTTTCTTTTTTTAATGTTTGGATATTATTGTCCAAATTTACAAAATTTTGTGAACTAATCATTTGATTATTCGATATGTAAGATAGAGGTATGCACGGACGGAAATTTCCAGGCCCTATCCATAGAAAAAAAAATGTCCGGCCCGATATTAAAATAAAAATTTCGACCCGAGCCCAGCCCGGCTCCTAGAGAAAATTTAGCGGCACGACCCGACCCGATATAATAGCTAAAATCAAGGCTCAACCCGGCCCGATATAATAGCTAAAAACAAGGCCCGACCCGGCCCGATATAATAGCTAAAAACAAGGCCCGAGCTTGGCCCGGCCCGGAAAAAAAAGTTGAAATTTCGTACCGAACCCGGCATGACCCAGAGTATATTTCTACAGGATATTGATATTTACCCTTACGGGAAAGTTCTGGCCAAAAAAAACTTACCTTAGTCTGTTTATAATCCCCATTTATGCAGAAGTGCCGTAGGCTTCCATGTTTATGCTTTTAATGAACCTTTGTAGTTGTATGTAAATGTTTCAGCTATCGTAGAAGACAATAGTAAAAAACACTATTCCGTCTTAGACAAATTCTATTCTGTCTGCGGATTCGCAGGAACTTGAAAATATTTCCGATTTAGACATATTTCCGCCTTACACAGTCCACCTTGTACAGAGAGTTTACTGTATATATCTATTTTCGGCGAAATTGTATACAGCCCAGGTCCGGTTCGTCGCGACCCGAGTCTGCAGAAGAAGTAAGACTAGGATACTACCCAGAGAAGTGATATCCAGATTTAACCCGTCCTGAGGCTTGTGTAGGCCTCTAAATGGCATTTGAAAGAGGGAAAAAATGTACTAAGGTCTGGAAAAATTTTAAATAAATTATGAAAAAATTGAACGTAAATTTGAACGTAAATTTCGTTCAAACTCGTCTATTTTTTGAGTTTCCGTTCAGTTCAAACTCGTATATAAAATAGTGAGCGAAGTTCAGTTCAAAGTTCACAAATAGTGAGCGAAACTCATGAGTTTTCGTTCAGTGAGCGCGTTCATACCCAACACTGGATGTAACTCATAGTAAACCTCAGCAATTTACATCACTTTTATTAGCAGTGAAATAATTTATCATGATTAAAATACGCCGTTAACTAAGTTTCAAAATATACCATTATGTAAGAGAATTCTTTTGTGTGGCCCTGTAAATGATTAATAGACATTTTTTGTACCGCTTATTGTAACAGAATATTTATTTTAGTTCACTTCAGTAAATACATAGGTCCCACATTTTCCCATAGGCCATAATGTACCGGAAAAATTTTGATCATTCCTGTAATTAAACTATACATCCTATTTTCATAAAACTTGAAATGACTCGTCAAAATCTTGTAGTAATTATGCATTTAAAATTTCAAAGCATTCGGTTTGGTAGTTCTTGCCCTGTTGTATGCGAACGGACAAACAGACATACGACTACGTATTTGTATATTTACGAACGCCCCAAAACGCACAAACTTTTTTTTTAATTTGACTTGCTGTCGCCGAAAACAGCAAGATTACGTAATTTTATCATCATTGAACTCAAGACATATACCAGCTACGTCAATCAAACAATTATTCTACATCACATTTACAGTATACTTTTTCCGTATATGAATTAAAATAAAGATTTTTATGTTGTAAGACACAAAAATGATTTCTGTGGAAATCGTACGTAATATACCAGCATTAATATTTCATTAACTTGCCATTTAACCCTTTGAGGGGCAAAGCACTGCAATTCTTAAAATGGTGATATAATTGGTTGGCACCAGAATTTAAAAGTAAATTTATTTCCAAACATTTAAAAGCTTTTCTTCTTGTATTTGATGAAATTAAAATTGCCATTTCAAAATACTGGTGTCAATGTGACATTTTGCAAATAAAATTAAGTGGTATATATTTCATACTAATCGTCCTTCAAGGGGTTAACTGATCAATATTTTTGAAAAAGAACTTTCAAATAATGCCTAATATTTATGTCTGTATAGCATTTTTATTATTTTTATCATCGGTTTTTCAAAACAGCAATTTTTTCCTAACCGAATCGGAAAAATGCTCGGAATAAACAATGCAAAAATCCGTAATTCAGATAATCCTAATTTATACAAGAATATTTTCATAATAAATTTCGCTTTATTTAAAATTTACTAAATAAACAAATATATATTTTGAAGAATATTAACTTCCATGGACATTAGAAAAAGAAAAGCCATATACAGGGACAGCAATCGGTTTATGCTATAATGCCAACAATAACGAGCAAAATCTTTGATAAAAACACACCGCTGTTGTGATTAGAACATTCCACGAGAGGAAGAAATGGTAAAAAAATAATGAATTAATGCATACATAATTTCAGTATTATGCGGAATTTTTCAATATATAGTATATATATTTTCAATATATATTTGAGTCATAATTATTTTTTAAACTTTCTAGTCCATGAGTTTCAGGAAATTGATATTTTTTCGAAGTGTATTCGTTTTTGGGACATTAATGTATTTAATATAGAATAATGTTTATATTTTTACAAAATCTACAAATATTTTAAAACATGTTGTTGAATTCCTGATTACATCAATAAAGTAGAAGAATAAAAGGTTTTTTTTTTTCTTTTTTTTTTGGTTTGATTATCTTTTCCCTTTCGTATAAGATTGTTTCGTATGGCGTTTTTAATTGCTTCAATTTAAAATTATTTCATTTTTATCACACTGTATAATTTCTCAAATTCGTTCAAATTTACGTGTGACTAGGTAATTTAAATTTTACTTAGATTTAACAGCGAAGGGTATTAGCGATTTCGCTGACAAACACCCTTAATAAAACAGGAAAAAATCATTTAATCTATGTACTGCAATGTTCTTAAAAGTAAATTCATTTCTTAAAGAAGGTTAACCCATTAGATTTCTTGCCATACTCAACCTGCGGTCCGCGAACCGCATGTGACCCGGCGAATTTTCTTGTGCGGTCCCAGACACATAATCAGTAATCCCGATATATATAATTAACTAAGATGTGTATACTTTAGTGTAAGACCTTCAATGTTCTTTCTATATTTTCATGGGAAAGCAAAATCTGTCTTGTTATTTACAATTACTATTGTTAACCCTTTTCGGCGCTGAGCACTTTTATTGTTTAACCCTTTAACGATCAGAGCATTTTTATTGCTAAGATGTCGAAATAAATGACTGACACCGGTAATTAAGAACAAACGTATTTCTAAATAAGAAAACGTGATTTTTCACATACAAAATAAAAGGGATATTTTTAGATAAAAATACCGGTGTCAATGTTGCGTATCGGAATTAAAATTTTGTGGTTTCGTGGCGAAACCAATGAACGTTAAAGGGTTGAGAGTAGAAATTAATGAATGATCGCGGAATATTTTAAAAAAAAAAAAAACTTTATTTGTAAATAAGGATAAGCTATTTTTCAGTCATCTGATAAATCATTTTTTTTCTTTACTAATATTCTGGTACCAATGTGGCCTTTGGGAATTAAAATTAATTGGTTTCATAAACATACCACCGCCTCTCAAGGGGTTAAAACGCTACGCTATAAAATTTTTGGTCTAAAAATGTATAAATTATATTTTTTAATTCCTTATGCATGCGAACAATTCATAAATACTATGTGGTTCGCGACTAATTTGTCTCTTTTTACGACTTTAGTTTATTAAAAAAGTTAATCAAAAACCTTTCGGAAAAAACAAGTCACGGATTAAATCGACTTTGCAAATTTGCGAGCTGCTTTTTGCATAATGCCCAGTTTAAACACTGAAGAAAGGTTTTATGTTAGTTACACGGAAAAAAGAAAAGTTTATTACTTGGCTGAATATAGTTTTATGAAGTGCCAAATAAAGTTTAAATATGCACTACATTTTATTATTTAACCCTTTAACGTTCATTGGTTTCGCCACGAAACCACAAAATTTTAATTCCGATACGCAACACTGACAACGGTATTTTTATCTAAAAATATCTCTTTTATTTTGTATGTGAAAAATCACGCTTTCATATTTAGAAATATATTTGTTCTTAATTACCGATGTCAATCATTTATTTCGACATCTTAGCAATGAAAATGCTATGATCGTTAAAGGGTTAACGAGTTAAGTTCTTTAAACATAGTTAAGGATAAGATTAAAAAAAAGAATAGCAATATTTGATATTATTTAGCCGTTATTCCTCTTTGAACATTTATACCCACTTATACTTTAGTACTTATACTTATACTTTAGTATATACAGCTACCAACTCTACTTTGTATAGTTGTTTACGAAGTCTTATTGTACATTCAGCAACGATTTTCTGTTAATAATACAGTTAGGCAACTCCTTCGCATGAGAACACGTTCCTTAATTTTTAATCTTTAACTATCGGTTTTTTAAAACAGAAAATTTTCTCTACTTAAATCGCGAAAACGATCAATTTAAATAAGGTAAATTTTACAAGGAAAAATAACTGGTGGGAATAATGTAGGATTCTGAGAATTTTAAGTGGCCTGTATACCAGTCGTTCATTTCCAACAGGTTAATAATACAATTTTTCATTGTTCGGAAGTCTCTGAGCGCGATTAATACTCGCCCTTGATCGCTTATTTTTGTTTCAAAAGTGCATGCCACATGCCTTTAATTTCTACTTATGTGACTTACAATATCTCTACTACAAAAATTGATGAACAATTGCTCTTTTTTACTACATTTACAAGAAATATCTAGACCAGTGAATTATTTAGCACTAGTACATTTTTACCGAGAAAACGCGAAACAAGGCAAAATGTCGTGCACTTAATCTAGATTTTTCCATTATCTATGAAGAAATACTGATATTTTGCCTGGAAAGTTCTCTGAAGCATGGTGTTATATAAAATGAGGCAAATATTTATGAATTAATAAATTTCACATATACCGGATAAATTATTACATATACTTTTTAAGAATTAATTATTTTAGAAGAAAATAATCAATATTTCCTGTGGACGATATTCTCACGATATTCAGAGTACGATGATTTGTTGTCGTGAAGTGGTGTATTAAGCTCATAAGAACTTTATTTCCTCTGACACATTAAATTAAAAATAGGAAATACCATATTTTCCAATCTAAAATATCTGCGTTGTATAAACCAGTGCACCAATGCAGTAAACTTTGAAATACCTACAAGTGTCGTTATGCTCTCGTTTATTATCAATATCGAAAGTGATCAGTTGATTAGTTCTTGAAACGTAGATGTTAAGCAAAATATGTAATTTTCACGCAAATTAAAGAGCAATGGTTTAGTCGAAGCAAAAAGAAGTAAAGTAGGAAATGAAAAAAGGCTAAGAGCCATACATTTTTAATACTATAAAAAGTGAATAAAACAATAATTATTTAGAAAAAATAAATAAAAATTTAATACACTTTAAAAATGAAGATTTACTGAAAACAAAATCAAAATTAGAGAAAAATCATACGAGGATTTGACGGCTAACTTCAGCAAATAATGAGGTTGATAAGTGCAACCAATTAAAATACTGGGAAATTTTTTAAGCTTATAGCAATGAAATCGAAAAAGACGGACATTTCAGAAACACGGGCATCTGGAAAAAAGAAATAACCACAGTCGGAATTGGCATAAAACTCCAATAGCCAACGAGGGTGCTGCAGTGCAGCCAATCAAATTCCAAGGATTTACTAGTGACAGATGCAAACGGAAAAAAATAGAAATCAAACAATCAAAAAGTATCTGCCAATCATTAAGTTAAAAATTATACTTTAAAATTGGTGATTTCCAAAAGTTTTTAGCAACATCATAAAAAAACTTTTTTTAGTGATCGGTGCACATCAAAACATCTTATGTTCTCCTTTACTTTCAATATAAAAACTGATCAGTCGATTAGATCTTAAAAGGTACATGTAAAGCAAAAAATGGATTTTGCGCGCAAATGATAAAGCATTTGTTTAATCGAGGCCCAACAGCCGTAAATATTTTAAAGATAAAAACTAAATAAAACAAAAATTATTTAGAAAATATAATTAAAACCACAAAACACTTTAAAATTGAAGATTTACTGAGAAAAGTCAGCAATGCTGCCACAGGCGACTATTTTTTATTTCGCACTAATTTTTGAAGCAAAAAAGATACTTGCGATAAGATGACATTTGTAAGAGAAATGCACAACAAAGTGTTTATTTAAAAATAGTGGGGTGAACAGAATATAAAAATAGTCGCCTGTTGCAGCCCTGTAAAAAGAAGTCAGTGTGAAAATATCTTCCACTGAAAAACCTTGTTTCCCGTAAACAACTATTTGTCAATGTAAATAATTTAAAATTGAACTTTGAATGATGTTAAACAATATATTAACTCTGCTTGGATGTTCGGTATATTTCGACCCAAAAGCCATAATTAGAGTTGCTGAGTCTGCAGCTTTTTACGCACCACTATTATTTTATAAAGATTGTTGTTCTGCAAATCTCTGAAATTGCCTAGTAAAATAAAATAGCACTTTCAGTAAAAAAGTATTGTTATGATTTAAACATCAGAACTATTATTGCTGATTCGAAAACTGAAAATAACTATTAAAACTCGTTTCTTGTGACATATACAGTAGGGTGGGGCTAAAATAATTATTTTTTAAAAATTAAAAACGGGTAGGTGCCAAAAGTTGCCCTTATACTAGTACATCAACTGTGTGAAATTTTACCGCTGAAAAAAAAAATGGTTTGAGTCTGCGCTTTTGCTCCAAAAATCGAAATTTTGGGTAAAATTTGTCATTTTTTGACATTTTTAAAAAAAAAAAATTAAAAATTCCTACAGAGCTGATTATTATTTAAAAGTGTTACTTAAACCTTTAGATTAATCTGCTTAACATATTTAATCTATAACACAATATCTTTATTTCGTATAGCTGGAGCAAAACAGGCAACTTTTGGTAAGAAAACGACATTACCACTCTATTGGGACATACAATGAATTGTTGATTTTAATACAGCTCTTCTTTATAAAACTACCTTGAACATACGTCGTAGAGTTGGCTATATTTCATATACCACCCATTCCAACTATTCGATCATCTTAGTACAGTGTTTTATTTATATATTGTTTTGTGATTTTCTTTATCAAAATTTGGCAGGTTTTCGATGCATTCACCTAGTTTATCTGTTCTTTGTACCCACATGCTGCTGTGACTATCTTAATGTATATTTTTACAGCTTATAAAAAATGACAAGCAGAGTAATGTAATCTATTCGGCCATCTATTATCTTTATCAAACTCTCATCCAGTTGATGAAAGTGATTGAAGCTCTGTTACCACAACATTTTTTCAGTCATTTTTTTTTTACGTAATGACCTGCTTCAAAGATGATTTCAGGTATTTCAACTATAAGTATGACATCATTTATTCTGCTTTTGCATTTTTTATATGTATGAGAAGCGAGCTGTTTAATGTGATTTCTGGTGATCGTCAGAGAGAATTGAAATGAGAATTTGTCCTTCACGTGTAGAGTAACCGTTGATGTAAAAACCTTTTTTTTGCATTAGTTTTATGCCGTTTTCTACGTGTTTTCATAGCCAGATAATTCCCCATTAACTATTAGATCCCCATTTTAAGTGAACAATATTTGATGGAGAACTGTCCTGGGCATAAACTTATAATGCATAGTACTTTTTGAAAGAATGTACAGACTCTAATCGACTATAAGTACTCATTTAAATTTTGGAGAATTTTATTTGTCGCTGTGAACCACTTTGTATTGGGTAAGCTTAGAATTGTGTATAATAATGAATCATATGCTACTTCAACTCCAGTGAATTTCCTCTTCGTCAATTATTAGAGAAGTCGATTTAAAACGTTATAATCTACATGAATTCATTGGATCAATAAGAAAATCTTTGTCTACGTACTATTCATTTCCTATTGCAATTTTTTATAAAATAGATAATAATTTTGAAAAATTATTTTCTCAAATTAAGTAAAAGATACTCAGAACAGACTAGAAATTTCTGTCAGAGATTGCAAAGCTAATTCATAAGGAAAACTATTTCTCAGAAGAAACGGAGAATAGGAATTTAGAAAACATCTCACGCAAAAAAGCAGCTCATAAAGGGAATAAAATTTTCCGCTTTATATAAGCACAGATTGGCAATCAGAGTCTATAGATTCACTCACAAAATACGTAATCAAAGTTTATACCACGGGATATTTTATACCAAATGTAATACACACATAAAGAATAGATCTAAAAACTTATTAGAAATTACTCGACTACGAAACAACACATGAAACGACATAAAACAAATGCAAAAACTTCTTTCGAAATATTGTTGCTTTACACGCAAATTTTGTTTGCAAATTCTCTGTGACGATCGTCATAATATTAAGCTTCTAGCTTTTCAAAATATATTCAATGTATTAGGTACAGTAAATGATGACATACTAGAAATTGAATTCATACATTCAATTTTTAGACATATAATTATATATATAATGTAATTGATTGAAAAAATGCTGTGGTAACAGAACTCCCAATCATAATGTATTAATTGTATAAAAATTTAATGAAGATAATAGACTTCTGAATAGATTCAATTAACAACATACCTAATACATTACTCAGCTTCCTCTTCTGTTATACAAGGTATAAAAAAGTAAGTCACACCAGTAGCATCCAATGTCAGTGAAAACAAAGAAGAGGTAAACTACTTTTATACATAGAAAAACTTATGCCCTTCTTAGGAAAAGAAATAACAATTCAATACATAAATAAAACACAGGGCCTAGATTGTTGGGTGGCTGAGGCGGGTGAGATATGAAATTCAGCCACATCTACGAGTTATATACAGAATAGTTTTGAAAGCAGAGTAAGAAATGCATTCAAAACAACATTTTGTTGTATGCTCCAATAGAGAAGTAACGCTGGTTTTTTAGTAAAAATTGTCAGGTCTGCTCCAATTATATACAATACAGATATTGTTTTATAGTTTAAATATGTTAAACGGATAAAAATAAAGGTTTAAGTAACACTTTTAAATAATAACCACTCTGTAGGAATATTTTAATTTTTTTGAAAAAATGTCAAAAAATGACAAATTTTACCCAAAATTTCGATTTTTAGAGCAAAAGCGCGGACTCAAGCCATTTTTTTTTTCAGTGGTAAAATTTCACGCAGTTGATGTACTAGTATAAAGGCAACTTTTGGCACCTACCCGTTTTTGATTTTTAAAAAATATTTTTTTTCGCTCCACCCTAATATACAGTGCTGCCAGTGGGCTAGTTTTCAAAATTAAGATTTTTTTCATTTGCACCACTTCTTTGAAATGATAAAATTGGTAATATTTAATTACATATTAATTGAAGTGAAAACAAAATGAATTTCACAATTAAAAAAAAAGTGGCGCCGATCAAGAAATCAGAATTTTAAAAGGTAACCCACTGGCAACACTGCATGCATCGGAAATGCATTTTGGCTCTGAGTTCAAGTGCGCAAAGAAAATACCCGTTTTATGCCAAATTTTTTATTATATCGTTTCAATCACTATAATTATATTCTAAATATGTTTTATAAGTATATATAAGTAAACCTGTCTGCAAACATTTATTACACCATAATGTTTTAATATTAGCACGCAGTTGTCAAGATTACTATTATAAGTAATAGTATAAATTCCATGGCCCCATTTTTAATTCAAAGCACAATTTTCAAATAATCTTTGCACGATACTGGCTTCGTGACAAAACCATTTTTTTTAACTGAAGCCCTTTTTTAAAAAGACCAAAATATAGTTTTTTGACTAAAAAAAACCTTCATAAGCACTGTTCAGTTTTCTTTCACATAGTAAAAAGGAAAATCTTTTTCTAAATTAAACAAATAATCGTACCGTAAAAAATATATAGCTAAAGCATATTGGTGCAGACTGTATTCAGAATGCAGTGAACGTTATAATCACGAAACCCAAGCGGCTGCTGCTGCCCTTTGCACAGCGTTGCCAGTGGGCTACTTTTTTAAAATTCAGATTTGTTGATTGACACCACTTTTTTGAAACGGTAATTTACCTTTTGTTTTCTCCTTAATTATTATGTCATTGAATAAGGCACATTTCATCATGTATAATATGTGGTGCCAATCAAGAATCTGAATTTTAAAAAAGTAGCCCATCTGGCAACACTGCCTGTGCAGCTTGGGAGTATTACATGTTGATGACAGTAACATTCTCTACCACTTACAATTCGTGCATTTTACACAATTGTAAAATTACACCATTTCTGTTTTTTAACCCTTAAAGGGCGGTGATATATTACTTATGCTATTCCATTCTAATGAAATTTGTAGCAGTAAAATTGAATAAAATTTTATGGTTACATTTTTGGAATAAAAAAATATTATTGCAAATGCAATAATACAATATACAATACAATACAAATGCAATAATACCATATTTTTATTATTATTTTTTTAGAATACTATATTGTGAATTTCAGGAACAAAATTATTTCCCCTTAAAAAATAACATCACTAATTTTAATAAATCGAGCAAAGGTCTTTGCGGAAATAAATTTAAACTTAAAGATAGTTTAAAAATAGATTTAAAGCTGCAAATACACACGCACGCAGACGCAACCACAAACACAGACAGACAGACATATTGCAAAAATATTGTTTTTGGAATCTCTGACCCCTAAAACGTGTAAATACATTGAAAAAAATTTTGATTGCAATACTTCCTTTTATTGAAGATAGAAGAAAGTAAAAATTTGGTTCAATTCGATGCATAACTTCACACAATTTTAGTCAGTACAATATAGAAAACTGCACAAAAATCGTTATTGCAGCGACCCCTTCCGGCGGATTCTTTTTTCAAATTGAGGTAGAACCAACTATCCATAGCCATACACTTACACAAAAAATTGGTTCAATTCGATGCGTAACTTCATACATTTTTAGTCGGTACAATATTAAAATTGCACAAAAATTGGTATTGCAGCGTCTCCTTCCGGCGGAATTTTTCAAAACCGAAAGAGGACCTGCTTGCCACAGCCAAAAATACTCGCAAAAAAAATTCGGTTCATTCTATGCATATCATCATACATTTTATAATGGTAGAATGGCGTCATACGGACACACGGACAGACAGACATTTTGTAAAAAAAAATTTTTGGAATCTCTGACCCCTAAAATGTGTAAATCCGTAGAAAACAGGAAGTCGAAAAAAAATTTGATTACAATATTCGCTTCTATTGAAGACAGAAGAAAGTTATAAACCATCTACACTATTAAAATCTGTCCGTATGTATGTTTATATGTATGTATGTGACGCTATCTCCTCCGATACCGGAAACGGAGAAACGGCGCGTTTGTTTTGAATTGAATGGAAAAAATCCCGGGATCCCGAGTTGCCCATTTGTCTGTCTCTCCATCCGCCCGGCCGTCTGTCCGCATATATCAACTCAAAAACTACCCAACCGAATCACTTAAAACTTAAAATATATAATTATTAGATAATTTTGTCGAGTTATTTCAAATTTTATAAAATTTGGATGTATAGTTCGATTACAAGAACAATCAAAAGGATACTGACACATATTACGATCAATGTGAAAAAATAAGATTCAAGTGCATTTTAAAGGCCTTACACTCTTTCGAACATAATAAAGTTGACATGAATCTATGAAGTATATCCTATAATATCCATTCTGTACAATCTGTGGTGCAAATAATATTTCTTATTGATTACAGAGCCACACAAAAATATTCCATTGCATAATTATATATTGAGACATTGTTTGGTATGCATTTTAATAGTATTAAACTATTTAATATTTTATGAAATTAATATATGGTGCACAAGATTACACATAGTTATAATCATCGTTCAGTCTGTCCGTCCTTCCGTCTGTCTGTCTACATATAATAGATCAAAAATTACCCAACCAAATTATTTGAGATTTAAAACATATAATTGTTGCATAATTTAATCAAGTCAATTAAAAATTTATGAAAATCGGATGTATAGTTTAACAACAGAGGCAATCAAAAGTATTCTATCACATTAGGGTCAATAGGAAAAAAAAACAGTTTCAAGTGCATTTTAAAAATGGTATCCTCATTCGAATATAATAGCATTAACATGAATCTATGAAGTAGATACTAAAATATACATTCTGTGCAATTTATGATACAAAGAATATGTATTATTATTTTACAGGCTGCTCAAAAGTATAACACTGCATTATGGTATATGCGGAAATATTGTTTGGGTTGTGTTTTAATTTGTTCTCAAAGTTTTATTTAAAAAAAACGACCAGCTTAGCGGGCGATGGCCGCTAGTTTTTTCATAAACTTTGAACGATATACTTGATAAGTAATTATCTCAAGATAGCAAGGGACCTACCAGATTTATGGGAGTTCCATTTTGTTAAAGCAAAATGACTTTAGAAAACATAGAGTAATGTTTTTGGAATTATCCATGGATACGAAAAAGAATCTTTGTCTTTGGAATCATCAGAAAATAATATTTGCCGCTTCTCTGATTTGCCTGTACGTTATACATACAACATGTTTTTGCCAATCATGATTTGCCAGTACCATGCACGGGCATCCATATTCCAATCATAACTTATTATTCTCACCACCATATATTTTTTGTAAATTTTGCATTTTTTAATCCGAACATATTTCTCATTCAATTAGGCAAAAATTTCCGTTTTGATAAAACAATGACAAAAAAGAAAAAAAATGCTGTAAAAGATGAAAAAAATAATCATTATTTGAAAGTTTTTTTTTTCAAAAATATTAACACTAGAACCACCATTAGAGGTCAAAATGACCCCTGCCAGAATGATAATAGTCGATTCGAACCAGAATTTTCTTCATAAGACGTGTTAAATTCATGTAGCACAAAAATAGAGCAATTAAATAAGTTAAATAGTTTAAAATTTAAATTCTGGTGTGAAAAACTTTTCATAAAACTTTAGTAAAATACCCGGCTGTTTTAGTGTTAAACAATTAAATAGCTCTGAGCAGTCCTTTTGACGGCTATTAAAGAAATATGTTTCAGTTTAAACCAGAAATTTCTTTATGAAATAACTTTAAAAGATGCAAAGAAAAAAAAAAACGTGAAGTAAAGCTAAACTGATTTAAATCAACATTCTTGTGTGAGTTATTTTTATAAAATTTGACTCAAATTTTCAGCAGAAGTAGAAGTTTACCAGGAATGCGAAAGAATAATAATCTGCTGGTGTAGCGCGAGTTGTTACGCGTCATTATAACATTAATATTTGAATTCTATCTTTTTTATCATGGGTTAATCCACGGGCAAAATCTGTACTAAAATGAGAAATTATCGATTGACACCGAAATTCACGAATTTTTAAAATATTTTGAATTCCTTAATTCCTTGAATTCCTTTTATTATCAAAGCAAAATTTTACCAAAATATTACTGGTGCCGTTTGCAAGTTTGGAATTAAAATTAGGTATCACAGACCGGCCACAGTGTGCCGGAAACGGTTAAATAATTATTTTTAAGAATGTATAAAAACTGATGAATGGGCATTCTTCTGTCAATCATTGGATAGGAGTGGGTGCTGAAGACACACCAGCAACGTTAAAAAAAAACATTCATCAATAAAATGACTTTTTATGGGTATGAACATTGACGACTCATTACAAAGGGTATCAAATTTTAGAAGGTTAACTTTTATTTTACTTGCTGCCACCAAAGACAGCAAGATTTCAAGAACGGAGAACAATAAGGAGTGGATACAACGAATTCCAGCAAATATTTATTCTTTTTCACATTTATACCATACTTTTTCCGGTGTTATTTAAAATAAAGATTTTTATATTTTTCAGTACACGAAATGGAATTGCGTAGAAATCGTATATAATATAGGCTAACCAGTTTGACATTTGATCAAATGAAGAATTCTGTTTTCTAGATGTCCTCTCGCCTGTCTTTCTCGTAGAAAATTGTGTAACAACCCATGATTTTCTTCATTTGCTTATCCCATATTGTGAATATTTATAAAGAGAACCTAATTATTTTAACTTATTTTAAACCTTCGGGGGATAGTAATTTGCTGTTCCGTAATTTTGAATTCATACAGGAAATTTTGAAAATTTTCGTTTTTAGTTAAGAAAAAGTAATTTTTCTACCGTCTCCCGCTCCCTCACACATACTAAATATACAAAAAAAAAATTAATGAAGCGTTTCTGGTGCAGAACGTGATTATAATTAAGTGCGATATAATATATACCATCGCCCATCAATGGGATCTAACAATAAATCGGTCAACTCTATTTTCCATAGTAGAAAACGTTCTAGAATTTCCGAATTTCTTAATGTACAGTTGAAAAGTACAATAATAAATTTCACTTTATTTAAAATTTACTAAATAAAATAACAAAAAACTGTTCGTAGCATGTATATTTCCATTACATTAGGAGACAAAAAGATAAATACAGGGACAACAAAGGACTTTTGCATAGTGTCAATAATAACGAAAAAAATATTTTATAATAACATACCAATGCGAACGAGGGGAAGAAAGTGTAATAACAATAAATAAACATACGCATTTTTTTTTTCAGTGTTATGCAAAAATTTTTAGATTTTTTTTTTTTTTTTTTTTTTTTTTTGAGTAGTCGTTGTAATTTTTGAAATTTCTTAGTGAATAAATTTCAAGAATTTGAAGTTTAATGTATTTATTTCATTTATTCATAGGGCTAGTATGAAATTGGGTTTTTATATTTGTAAAAATTATAAATGTTTTTAAACATGTTGTTGAATTTTTGATAATATTCACTAAAGTAGAAGAAAAAAGCATATTTTTTATCGTTTGATATTCTTTTCACTTTCATGTAAGAAAAAATATTTTTTTTTGTAACATGTCTTTATTTCCTTCAATGTAATTTTTTTTTCTTTTTTTTATCGTTCGATCTAATTTCTTAAAGCCCTTCGGATTTACTTGTGACTAAATTTATGTAGTACTATATTTTAAGCTCTTACATAAAATAACGAATTTTTAAAATGTTAGTAGATGTCAAATGCACCTATCTCTATAACATGAAAAAATGAAATTAAAAAAAAAATAATCTAAAAGTAGTATTAGATATTTCAAACTAAATTTACGAAATAATGAAGTTTATATATTCCACAATAAACATTATCATTCCCTTTCAAACTAATTTTTACAAGATTGTAAAACATTATAAAAAAAACTTAGAGTCCATTTTTAATTTTTCAAACTGTTTGTGACAGTTTCCCACCCTTTTCCTTATATGAAAATAATTCGAAATGTCATCTTGGGTTCAAACACGTCCGAACCCTAATTTTAATTTAAAAACCACGCAAGTTTCGGGCCCTGTCTCATTAGGGATTTGCCATTGGTATACTGGTTCTATGTTCAAAACTTGAGCTTACGCTTCCCTTAAAAACAAAAGTTTTATTACTATTTTGTGCTTATATAATTCATAATATTTTTAAAATAAATAATGAAACATTTGGCCATGGGTCAAATGGCAACAGTGTCCCTGACAAAATAACAAATTGCATTTTATTCTTATTAGAAATTAAGAAATGCTCAGGGTTCATACCAAATACAAATATAAGACAATAAATATAAATGATGATAATGATAATAAATATAAATATAATGAAAATAAATATTAAATTCTTAATCTTTAATTAAAAGAAAATTAAATTTTAATACATGTAATGAAAAACATGTAACAAAGTAAATCCAAAATAATCTTTTTAAAACTATTCAAAACTTTGATTTCATTTATGTTTTTCTTTTACTACAAAAATCAAAATTCTTATCATGGTTAAAATAAAACCATCCACTTTATAGGATTAAAATGAAATTTCTGATTCATTCTTTTTACTTTTTTAGTTACAATTTCTTTGAAAGTGGATTTAAATCTTACGTTATTTTTTCGCCTGTTTTTATTAAAAATCTTTCTTTCTGTTATTACATACTAAGTACATATCAATTTTCACGACTCTATCTCATATTTTTTGGGGAAAAACCATTTACAGTCACACAGACAGACGGACAGTTTTTTTTCTAAAGTATGTTTTCCTGAATCTCCGCTGTCTAAAGCGTGTAAATCTATTAAAAAAATCGATTTTCAAAACGACTGAAAAATTTACTTTATATTACGTATGATGAATAAGTAAAAAGAGGAATTCTTCTTTGAAATGCATTAAACATTGCATTTTACAAGATAAGTCCTCTCCTTTTCAGAAAAAATGTGCAGTCTCTTTCATTTTCAAAGAAAAAAAAAAGCTTTTTCTTTTAACTTTTCGATTACGGGGCTTGGACATATGTCGTCCCAGCGACTATTCTATATTCTGTCCGCACCACTTTCTGAAAAAAAATCTCTGTTATAGACTTATGTACTAGGATAATTTCACGAGCAATCTACTACGATGAAAGTTGTTTTTCAAATCATGGTGCAAGTGAATAAGAAAATAGTTGGCAGTCTAGTCTGTAATCAAAAGGTTAAGAAAACTCTTTTCCGTCTTGAAACTGTAATTAAATTTCAGGCTAGCTCTAGATTAGATTTAGGGCAACAAACGCAGGGCTGCCACAAACGACTACTTTCTTTTCTTTTCTTTTCTTTTTTTTTTTTTTTTAATCCTGTTCACACTCACAATTAAAACAGAATACATTTCGTAGTACATTTCTCCTGTAAATGTTTCCAAAATATATATAAATATTTCTGCTTAACCTCTTCAGACCTAAGCATAAAATAACTCTACAAATATATATTTATTGATTTTGCATTATCGAAATGATACCATAGGTGACAGAAAAAGTCATTTTTATGAAATCAGTACTTTAAAGGACTGGTAATTTAGGTTTACAAATGTGGATGTAAAAGTACTAATCCCCTTAAGGGGTCTCAGGTGTCTTACTTTTTACCTGGTCGTGCAACTTAGCAACATGTCACATTTGATTTTTTTTCTCAGACCCTATAAAACATAAATGCATAAAATTTTTAGTATAGACACCTTAATATCTCTTCTATTTAAAATAATTTTTTTAACATTCTTCATTGAAATTCTGTTTTATTTTTTTAATGTTTAATTTTGATTAAAAAAATTAGACTTGTATCCATTGCGCGCAGGATTCTAGCAAAACTATTAGTTCAAGAACCGATAAAAAAGTTGATAATGGTGTAAAATTAATGTATCTTGAACTTATACCTCATTTTAAAGCAATTTATGCATTTATTTATTTAAAATTTAAATTAAATTTGAAAAAACTGAAAAAAATCATTTTTTATTAAAAAAATTGTCAATTATCAATAATCAATGTAATTAAAATTCTAAATTTGAGGTATAAGTTGTTCTTAAACTTAAAATGAAGATATTTACCAAGTTTCATACAAATTGCTTTATTATTTTTTGAGAAATGTTGCGCGCAGTCAAAGAACAATTTAAATTTTAAATCAAAATTAAATATAAAAAATATATAATAAAATATCAATATAGAATGTTAAAAAAAATTATTTTAAATAGAAGAGATATTAAGTTGTCTATATAAAAAGTTTTATGCATTTAAGTTTAATAGGGACTGAGAAAAAAAATCAAATGTATATGTTTCTAAATCGCACTACCAGGTAAAAAGTAAGACTCCTGAGACCCCCTTAACACATCAGTTTAACTTTCAGTAATATAAATTTAAGCAGTAAGAAAATTAAGGTCCTTAAACAAGTAAATGATCAGCAAATCCTAATTTTTTTTTATTTGAAAGCATTTGATTTAAACCAGCGGTTCCCAAACTTTTGGGTTCGCGGAACCCTTTTTGGGAAGAATTTCTAAGGAGGAACCCCTGAACCCAACGATGCTCTGTGGTTTACAAATTGATGTTTCTTTTATCCCTATGGCGCAGAGAAAAATCTACTGGATAAAATACGAACCAGTAATTTCTAAGATTTGTCCAACGTTCTCAGTTTGGCCCTTCACTGATACAGAAATTCTTAATTCATACTAGAAAATTTTAAAATCAAATTCTCTTATCATAATCATTTAGCATTTTTATTTAATATTACTATTATAGGATACAATAAAATTAAAATAAGGATTAAAACCCTCTTTTTTGTATTAAAATATCTACCTTGTATAATCAGATATTTCCTTCAAATACAGCAAAAATTATAGCTAAAAATTTGTCATTTCTAATAGCTATTAGTACCGGGGAAAACGAATTCATTTTTACCCGAGCGATGTTCAAGCAATACTGTTAAGGGTTAATGATATCCATTTTTAAAATAAAAATATTCTTTTAGGATTTACAGTATGATCTCGGAATTAAAGATCAAAAGGGTAACTATGTTTGGATTATGCATTGCATTGGGGCTTACCAAAAAACAATTATTACTTAAGGCAAAAACAATCACACACAGACAAAAAAAGGTAAGTTGTACAATTTTCGTTTGTAGAGAGATACTTCCATGTAATTCCAAAAGGCTTCACGCGAAAATAAAAATGCGTAGTTCCAGTCACACATGAGTAATTATGTAACACGTTTTCACTACTCCCTCCGCCCGTAATAGAGCCATGCGATTATGGAATATATTTTCGTTCTTCTTTAGTCCTTTCCGGCGCGGACAAATTTTGTTAGTAAAATGAGAAATTATCGACTGACACCGAAATTATAAACGACTTTTTAAGAAATCAAGAATTCATCAATTTAAGCTTTTATTGTAAAAGCAAGATTTTATTAAAATATTATTGGTTCCAATTGCAAGTTTGGAATTAAAATTACGTGTGTCCAGACGGGACACACTGCGCCGGAAGGGGTTAAGTTTCTAGTACTTCCAAATATGGAACGAAAATAAATCACCTCAGTTTCTTCTTCTTCTTCATCTTTTTTTCTTTTGAACCATTTAAAAAAAATACATTTAGAAGCAGGTCATCGCTTTAGTGTTAAAGTGGGCGGGGCAAAATATACAAGTTGTATTGTTAGGTGCAGCATTGTTCACTTTTTGATATTTTATTTAAAGTATTTGGCTATTAATTTTAGTTTTGAAAGGAACTTTCTTTCGTCATGTTTTTGACTCAAAACAGGTATGCAGTTAAAAAATACACATGTTAAACGAACTTCATCTAGTAGAAAAACTTTACTGATAAAATGAGTTTTGTGGGCAGGATTAAATTTATTTCAGGGCGAGTACCCATTTACAAAAAGTCTAAGCAAGGGGTGGAGCTCAGAATATTCTAAATTCTTCGTGTGATGACAAATGTAAAGAATCCATATATATGTATATTTAAATTGCTACAGACTTATTTATGATTGAAAAAAAGTGGCAGAGACCAATTAAAAGAAAATTTGTTAGAGGGGTAAAAAGATACAAGATGTTTAAAAAATGTGTTTTCAGCAATATACATTGCTTATAAAATTAAGTACAATTGTGTAAAACAGCGTAGAGAATTTAAAAATCTAAGTAATTATAAAAATAAAGTAAACAGATTAAAGCAATTAAAGTTACGAAAAGAAAAAAAGACTATATGCAGAACGTATATAAATATTAAAGGAATCTAATGAGGAGTTTATCAAATGATACAAAATTTTACAAAAAAGGAGCGTTTTAATCGACGAACATTGTTGTACAATGAAAAACAATGTAGAAAATTTAACTATAGAAGTAATATAAACAGATTAAACAATTTAAATTTATATAAAAACTAGAATTAACAATCAGTAAATAAATAACTCTGAAATAAAATTTGCAATCCAAGAAATTATGAAAATAAATATAAACTAGTTGGATGTGCCAATCCCAAAACTTTCTTCTATCTCATACATACATTTTAATATTAAAAAAAAATAGTTACTCATTTTAATGCTTTAATAATTTTAATTCAATACCCTACCAACTTTGATTTTCATCTTAAATTTCTGCTTCAATCAATTAATCGGAGTAAAAACGAATTTCCGTCTCTGCCCGAGCCGATGGACAATAGAATGTTAGGCAGATTTTTTTTTTTCAAATTCAGGGAGGACCTACTTGCTTTACCAAAAAATAATCATATACAAAATGTTTAGTTCAGTTCTAGAATCAACTTCATACACTTTTATGTGGTGCAATATTGAAAATGGCATAAAATTCGGTATTGCAGCGCCCCCTTCCGGCGGATTTTTTTCAGATTCAGGGCGATCCAACTACCCATAGCCATTCACTTACACAAAATATATCGTTCAATTCGATGCATAACTTCATGTACTTTTGGTCGGTACAATATTGAAAATAGCACAAAAATCGCGATTGCAACGCCCCCTTAAGACGGATTTTTTTTTAATTCAGGGAGGACCAACTAGCCATAGTTGTACAGATATACAAAAAATTTGGTTCAATTCGATACATAACTTCATATACTTTTGGTCGGTACAATATTGAAAATGGCACATAAATCGCGATTGCAGCGCCCCCTTCCGGCGGATTATTTTCAAATTCAGGGAAAACTAACTAGCCATAGTCATACACAAACACAAAAAAATTTGGTTCAATTCGATGCATAATTTCATATACTTTTGGTCGGTAAAATATTAAAAATGGCACAAAAATCGCGATTGCAGCGCCCCCTTCTGGCGGATTTTTTTCAAATTCAGAAAGGACCAAGTAGCCATAGTCATACACATACACAGACAATTTGGTTCAATTCGATGCATAACTTCATATACTTTTGGTCGGTACAATTCTGAAAATGGCACAAAAACCGCGATTGCAGCGCCCACTTCCGGCGAAATATTTCAAAACTGAAGGAGGACCTGCTTGCCACAGCCAAAAACACTCACAAAAAATTTGGTTCAATTCTATGCATAACTTCATACACTTTTTGATAGTGGAATGGCGACATAGACAGATAGACAGACGGACAGACAGACATTTTGTAAAAACATGTTTTTTGGAATCTCTGACCCCTAAAACGTGTAAATCCGTCAAAAACTGGAAGTTTAAAAAAATTTCGATTACAATAATTTTTTCTATTGAAGATAGAAGAAAGTAATATTTATTTCTTAATTGCAGCGTTAAAACCTAAAGCAGTTTTAAATTTTTAAACTGAAATAGAACATGGAATTTGATATTAAATCACTTAACACTAGAACGCCCGAATGGAGTCGAATCGACTCCAACTATGTGATTAAATTTCAATTCGAACCAGAAAATTTTTCTTGAAATGATTTAAATATAATATACGTAGATTTACGTTAAATAAATCAATTAAATAATTTTGAATAAAAATTCTGGTGAGAAATATTATTATGAAACTCGAGTAAAATTATCGGGCATTCTAGTGTTAAATTAGATTATAAAAGAAAAGTTAAAACCAATTATAAGTCTATTATTGAAACAATCAAAGCTTAACTAACACATTTCTTAGTAAATATAGCAAGTACTGGGGAATAAATTACCTCATTTTAAAGAGTGAAGTTAAAGAATATAAACAATATGAGACACGAGTACCTCATTAGGACGTTAGAGCCTTCCTACTAAGAAAAATTAATTAAGTATAAACATATGAATAGGCGAAATTCCAAAGAACAAAATTATTCTTCCTTTCTGTTTCGATTCACGTTGAGTATTCGATTCAGTATACCTTTTTTTTTTTTTTTTTTTTTTGCTGATTTTAACACGTTCGCTGCCAAGTACGAGAATACTCGTAGTCTTAGTACTGTTGAATGTCGGCTTTAGCATTATAACACATTAAATGCAGAAACAAAAAATAAATCATTTTAAACCAAAAATATTATACAAAAAATACATAGATATATAACGCAAATGGTTATGTAGTCCTAAATCTGAAGTGTATTAATACTTTTTCAACCTGGTTATATATACATTTATTTTTCACACACGCATACATTCACACAAATTCCTTCATACTTTTGAAAATATTTCATTTGCAATATGCTTATTTCTTTCTCTCGTGTTTTTTTCCCTGGCACGCCGCGGAGCACACCTTGGGAACCTCTGAGTTAAACAATCAGGAATATTTCTTAATTTCTTGGCTACAAAGTCTTGAAGGTATTTTTGGAATTCGGATGAAAATAATATTTATTTTATGAGGTAAAATTCATCAGTGCTAACATTTATTGGCTTTGTTTTAAAGCAAAAAACATTCAGCTGTATAGAAGTAAAGTAAAAATGCAAAAAATTCGAACAGTTTAGTTTTTATAAGGAAAAGAATGGAGGTACACATTTGTGTACCTCAGGTCTGAAGAGGTTAAAAAAATGGTGCGAATAAGATTTAAAAAATAATCGCCTGTGCCTGTCCTGCAAACGCAAACGAAAATATTCGAGTCTTAAAATTTGATTTTTCTGAATGAAATTTTCCCAACCAAAACGACCTGAATAAATGTCGACATCCCTAGCCGCAGGCAGTGTGCGAGAGGTAGATAAATTTCATTTTAAAATGCCCGAATATTTCTTACGGAAGAGCAATTTCAAAGAGATATTTCAACTTTCAAAAATGACATAAAAGTTTATTCTTTTTCCAGCAGAATCCACAAAACGTAAGACTCATGTAAAAATTGAGTGTATGAGTAGCTTTTATTTGTTTGCCTGTATAGGAAAGAAAGCATGCAAAGGTATTGTATGATTCTATCAGGTTCGTATTGATCTTTTATTATAAAACATATTCTTCTTCAATAATATTATATACTCTATGTTTTAGGTCATTTTGCTCACATTTCAAATTCTTAAATTGATTTTAAATAACATAATTACTGTGTATTTCAGAAATTATGTTATTTATCAGAAATTATGTTATATAAAATTAAATAAATAAAATTTTGAACGAGATAAAAAATCATGTCGGTATTTTGGAACTAGTTTTAAAAATTTTGGAAAAAATGCATTATAAGATACATGGAAACGTAGAAGAAAGTTCGCAGAACCGAATAGCACAGATATGCTTCAATAAATTATCTCCGTTTTCGAAATTTCTCTTGGGTTATTTTAAGTTAAATAACGGAACAAACTTTTGGAATAATCTAATATTCCTTAAGTGTTATAAATACATAGCTGCCATATCCTCCACTTTTTTGGAATATAAAAATTTCATAGAAAATATTATCTTTTTAAATCACAGTAATCCGCCGATTAAAACAGTCAAAAATTTCTATGATTTTTTTCCTGATTAAAAAACGCGAAAATAATTTGTTTTAAGAAAAATATTCTATTTATTTAGATGATAATAAATAATTTTGTATTTAAATATCTTAATTTATTATCATCTTGCACTATCTATCATACAACAATCATTCAATGTTGTATCTTCATAGCTAACGAAACGCTTAATCTTCAAATGCTAAATGAATGTTCCATCATCATTCATTTTAGGATTTAATATAAGATGGAGATGATAAAAAATAGGTCTTTTTTTCTCTCGTTATGATGGAAAATAATCTTCACGGAATTCGGCAGATAAAGTATTGATGTTGTAAAATGTTACCTACCAAATTTTAGAGCTCTGTCTTCATATGTTAAATGTTATTAATAAAATATACGATTGTTTACAGAGCTGCCAAGTCTCCGGCTTTTTGGATACCGGTATTTTAATACAGAAAAGTATGTTTTGTTTAATTGGAACATTCTGGGGATTTAAAACAACACCATTTTCTTTAAAATTTTACTGGTGTGCAAAAATCCGGAGACTTGGCAACTCTGTGTTTATGATACCGTGTTGGAAGACATTCAATGTTGTAATGATGTAATTTTGTTTGTTAAACAGACAATGTTAACAGTGTTAAGGCAATGCTGTTTGTTAACCCTTTGAGGGGCAAGCGGTTGCGTTCGTGTAATTCTTAACTCCCACCGGAAATTTGTATAAAAGTTATATCAAAAAGAGGAAAAGCAATTTCACGACTGTTTTCCACCAAAGTTAGAAAAGGGAAATTTAATGACATTTTTCTGGTGTAAATCTTCATCAATCATAAGTGGTATATGATATATACCACCGCCCCTCAAGGGGTTAAACAGATATTGCCTTAACACTAGATCGGCCGGCAATTTTACTCACCTGAAATTTTACTTACTGTTTGATAATAAAATTTCTCACCAGAATTTTTACTAAAAATTATTTAATTGAGTCATTTAACGTAAATCTCCGTGGATTAAATTTAAATTATTTCAAGAAACATTTTCTGGTTCGAATTGAAATTTAATCACATGGTTGGAATCCAATCGACTCTTTCCGGACGTTCTAGTGTTAAATCTAGTTTCTCTAAATTATTAAAGGGTTTGTTTACGAAGTTTCATATTAGTACGGAAATATTTTCAATTAATTAAGTATTTACATACGGAAACTATTTAATAGAAATAATCATATTTTGCTCGCGAAAATCATTTTTGTGCTTTTCTTTGCTAAGAAATCAATGTTTCTCTTTTCCATACACTTTACCTAAAATGCCTTTATTGCTACCATCTACGTAATCTGCTTTGCCCTTTAATAAGCTGCGTTTTAGAAACCAGGTCTGTCTGGTTGTGTTCACAGGATCTTTGCATTAAGCTACGCTTAAAGTCTGAGTATGAATAAGGTAAATAATTCATTTTAGAATTATTGGGTTGTTCGCAAAGTCCTGTCATTTTGGGAAAATTAGTTCGTAGCTGTAAAAAATTATATATCATGTCTTCAAATCAAGGTTTCTCATTCGAAAATATCAAGGTCGAGTGAATCATATGAAAATATGTAATCGTAAAATCTATAAAAGCATTCTGAATTCAAAGGAATAATCTATCGTATAAATCCACAATGCATATCATAAGTGAAAATCGAAATTGAAAAAATCTTCTTCGAACGTTTCTTTAACTAATTATTTAATGATATAAAAATAAGTATTTACAGTTCTTTGTATTTACACAAGTTTAAATCATCTTGGAGACACAATGCTCCGTTTCATATTTATTCTCAAATTAATTGTCACATCTTTTATCTAAATCAAAACATTCGAATCAAAACAAAAATCGGCTACACTCTGTTTACAAACTTCAGAGTGTTCTAAAAGTGGAAGTGGAAGTTAAAGAAATTGCATAGCGCGTAGCGCCATCTAACTGCAATTCTTTTTCTTCACACTCCCCACCTGAACTCTTACAGAGTTCATCAATAAATTCTATTATGAAAATAAAAAAAATTTCATATCAGTATTTTCAATAATCTAATAAAATTTTCATATCAGTATTTTCAATAATCTAATAAAATTTTCATATCAGTGGTTCAGTAATCTGATACAATTTCAAAATTCAAATGCAAATATCAATTTCAAATACAAAATATCAATTACACCTAAAGAAAGTAATCTAACAAAATCAATTAATTATAAACAAAAAAGTATAAAATTCAAACAATATAATAAATGAAAAATATTACCTGCAATTAACACAATAATAATGACAATCTTTTTTCAAACAGTTAATATACTTACTTATGCTAAGCTTCAAATAATACTGCATTCAAAGTAAACAGAATAACTAAAAAGAAAGAAAACTTTTAGAGTTCTAAAAGAGATAAAAAAGAAAGAAGTCTATTAATGTTCATTAGTCCATAATTTCTAAGGTATATAAATGTTGGACAGATCTTTTCAGCACTCCATTGGCTGTCTTTATTTCATATGAGCGAATGTTGTTGTCTCTACCTGGAATCGCTCTCTGAATTCTGCCAAGTTTCCAGAGAAGTTTATTTTTTATATCGCCTTCGATTAAGACAACATCACCCACTTTTAGTGGTGTATGTGAATTGGGATTTTTCGATGAATGGAATGTTCTTAAATCTAGAAGATATTGTTTTTTCCACTTCGACCAAAGTTGTTTTAGTAGAAATGATTGATATTTTTCCTTTTGAGAAGTGCGGATCTTTTTGAACCAATTTCAATTACATCAAAAAAGTTAACAGGAAGTGAAAGTTCTTTACCAAAATTCAAAAAATCCATTGGAGTGAGAGGATGAGGTTCATCATATTCGTTATACACATATGTCAAAGGACGCAAGTTAAGGATAGCTTCCACTTCAACCAGTAGTGTCGACATTTCTTCATAGCCCAATAGAGCTTTTCCAGTAATCTTTCGTAGACACTCCTTGACTGATTTCACAAGTCTTTCGTAGAAGCCTCCCCGCCATGCAGCTCTTTCAATGATGTTTTTCCAAACGATTCTTTCTCTTGCAAGAAATTTCAAAAAGAGATTGTTGGAAATGACGTCGTATAAATTATCGACTTCTTGTTTAGCTCTTTTAAATGTCTTCGCGTTATCTGAATAAATGACTTTACAATTTCCTCTTCGAGCTAAGAATCGTCTAAAAGCAAGGAGGAAAGAATCTGTAGTCATGTCGGTAACAAGTTCTAGGTGCAAAGCTCTAGTAACGCCGCAGGTGAATAAAACAATGTAAGATTTTTTAATTTCATCGAAGTTTTTCACGTAAATAGGTCCCGCAAAATCTAAACCACAAATTGAAAATGGGGGAGCTTCATTCACTCTATCTTTAGGTAGAGGAGCTGTGATTTGGTCTGCAGGTTTACAAAGATATTTTTGACAAATGAGGCACTTTTTAATGAGGCTTTTCACTAAGTGTCTTCCTTTTGGAATCCAATATCGAGATCTAATTTTTGTCAAAGTGTGGGCAATTCCTGCATGCATCATCTTTTCATGATCTTGACGTACAATCAGCGTCGTTAACCAGGAATGTCTAGGTAAAATGATTGGATGTTTTTCTTCTGTTGGAAGATCACCAAATTCTAGTCTTCCTCCTAAACGTATGATTTCTGATTCATCTATAAATGGAACAAAGTTGAATAGAGGTGAATTCTTTTCTACTGAATTATTATTTCTAAGAGTCTCAAATTCTTCTTTAAAAAATTGCTTCTGTTCACTTTGTATTAAGTATTTTTCAGCTTCTAGTAATTCTTCAGTTGTTAGTGGACCGCTAATTTCAGTAGATTTTTTCAGCTTTATTACAAATCTTTTTACCCAAGCAGTTGTTCTTATTACTTTCTCCAGATTGCTAAATGTTTCTATACAAATAGGGAAATAGGATTTTTAATTTCTTCAGTTATACACTCGCACTGCAATATGTCATTGGGTTTTTTCCTGTATTCTAATTCATCTTCATCAATTATTTCTTTATCTTCAGATTTTGGCCAAAATTCAGGGGGTAAACTAAGCCATTTTGGCCCAAGTAACCAAGTAGGATTATTGATGAATTTGGAGACTTTTGCTCCTCTTGAGACAAGGTCTGCGGGATTGTCTGCCCCTGGGCAATGATGCCAATCAGAAGGGGATGTCAATTTACGAATTTCTTCAACACGATTCCGCACAAATAGTTTGAATTTTTCAGGTAATCCTTTAATCCAAAAGTATGTAATTTTAGAGTCCGTCCAATAAATACACGGAATTTTTAGATGTAGCGCCTTCAAAATGCTGCAGCTTAATTTAGCTGAACATAATGCAGCCATCAATTCCAGTCTTGGTAAAGTGAGAGTTTTTAAAGGAGCCACTCTGTTTTTATAAGCTACGAAAACTGTTCGAATGTCTTTTTCGGAGGTCGATACACGTAAATAGGCAATTGTGCCAAAGGCTATTGTACTTGCATCGGAAAATAAATGCAACTGCAAATTGGCAATTTTCTCGTTTGGAATTTCGAAAAAATAATGTCGAGGAATAGAAAATTCAGATATTTGAGGAATTTCACTACACCAGTCTTTCCAAAGAGAGATTAAATCTTTTGGGATGGCCTCATCCCAATCTATGCCTAATGACCAAATTTTTTGCAGCAAACATTTTATTCTTAATGTGAAGGGTCCTAAAAATCCAATAGGATCAAACACTCGACCCAAAACTTGCAAAATATATCTCTTTGTGTCAATTCTTTTATAAGCAAACGCCGCCAATTCACGAGTGTCAAAATACAAAAAATCATTTAGACTGTTCCATGCTATTCCTAAAACTTTGTAAGAAACATTTTCTGTTTCAGATGTTTCCAAATTATCACTGGAAATTACATTATTATTTTTCCATAATTCTTTTAAGGACTTTGAATTAGTGTGCCACTTATGTAATGTCAAACTAGCTTCTTTAAAAATAGCTATAGACTCTAATGTAGGGGATAAAGCTTGCTCGACAGAAGATTGACTTCCAATGACATCATATACATAAATATTTTCATTTAAAAACTCAACAGTTTCTGGATATTTTTTGATATATTTCTTTAAGTGATGTTTTATTGTAGAATGGACTACAATTTACCCCAAATAAAACTCTAGTAAATCTATATTTTTGAGGAAGGTTAGATTCATCAAAAGGGTCTTCTGAAAACAAAAATCGAGATACGTCTCTGTCTTCTTCATCTACTAATATCTGCAAAAACGCTTATTTTATATCGGTTGTAAAGGCAATTGGATTTAATCGAAATCGTAACAAAATATCAAAAATTTCAGGGTACGAATTAGGTCCTGTATGAATACAGTTATTGAGAGATTGTGAATTTAAATCATGTGCTGATGCATCAAACACAATCCTTAATTTACTTGTTACGCGGTCTCTTCTTGTCACTTCTCTGTGAGGTAAATAAAATTCAACATGCCCTTTATCTTCTGAATTAGGAACTAATTCTACGATTCCCTGTTTTAAATAATCATTTAATACATCTTTATATTCAAAAAACAACTGGGGATTTCTAACAAATCTTCTATTTAATTTAACTAATCGAGATTCTGCAATTTTTCTGTTATCATCCAGACGCTCTTTCTTCAGTTTCCACGGCAATTTTACTTTATATCTTTTATTTTCATATTTAATATCGCGTTCAAAATTTTTCATAATTTCATTTTCAAAAGGGTCAGAATCTTGTTTAATATTAATAAGTCCTGAAGTTTCAAGATCCCAAAATTTTTTTATTTGATAGGGAAATTAAGTGTTCTTCAATAATTACGTTTAAAATCAATGAAGATTGGTTTTCGCTTTTTCTACCTTGGAGGCACCAGCCAAAGATGGTTTCAACAGCAACAAGATTTTTGTTTAAATGTTTTATGTTACCTGTTACTATATCATAATAGTAATCGACTCCTATTAGAAGGGAAATGGGGTCTTGACATTGTGGTGAGTCAGCAAGGGTTAAATTCTGTAAAATACTCATGTCACCAAATTCATTTACTTCTGGGGGAGGGATATCAGATCCAGATATTTCGTCTGTTACCAATGCTTCTATTTCTAAATTAGACTTCGAAAAATGTTTATTTTCTAATTTAAATTTAACAACATCATAATTTTTCTCAATTGGGATTTTACTTCCGAATGTGAATACCGATAATTTTTCCTTTCTTCATATTTTAAGTTGTAATTTATCAGCAATTTCTCGAGTTAAAAAGGTTCGCATTGCAGCAGTATCCAATAATAATCGAACAGAAACTTCTTTATTTTTATTTTTTACTTTCGCACAGCAAGTTTGCAAGAAAATTCGATTTTTTTCCAATACACGAAATAGCCGAAATAATTTCATTACTTGTTTCATTTTGTGCATTCGCTGTTTCCAAATTTCTGTCTGTACAACTTGTTTTATTTGGTGAATTAGATTGTTTACAAATATCTCTGTTATGTCTACCCTGACATGTCGTACATCGTATCTTAGAAACACAGTCCTTAATCCGGTGTTTTGGCAAAAGGCAGAGGTAACATCTACCTTGTGATTTCAAAATGTTTTTCTTTTTATCAAGATCAAACACATTGCATATTTCTGACAAATGATTACTCTTACAAAAGATGCAACTTTGTTTCTCTGTATTCTTTTTGTCTGAAACTGTAATCATTAATTCATGCTTGGA
The DNA here is from genome assembly GCA_964019185.1 of Maratus speculifer. Taxonomy (NCBI): domain Eukaryota; kingdom Metazoa; phylum Arthropoda; class Arachnida; order Araneae; family Salticidae; genus Maratus; species Maratus speculifer. Next base: position 399,959,624 of record OZ025295.1, read on the forward strand.
TGAAAAGTTTAATTCTCTTTTTGGAGATTTCGTAAATTTTTGTTTGTTTACTTCTAATCTATTTGATTTTGAAAACGAAAAAGCCAATTCGCGACTTTTAATTTCGGTTTGCAAGAAATTTAGTAATTTGTTTATATCAGGGTTGCATGAAGATTTAATGTTTTGCTTGTTAAATTCCAATTTAAATCTGATGGTAGCAATTTCAAAACTACGGCTAAAAGCATAGAGCTGTAAGCCTGTGGTTCGAGTCCCAATGTAGTCAACGATCTTACATTAATTTCAATATCATCATGAAGTTTCTGTAATTTTGAAGTATCACTAGATTTATAAACCGGAGATAAATTTAACAATTTATTTAAATGATGATTGATTATCATCTCTTTATTCCCAAACCTATTTTCAAGAATTTTAAGTGCTACATCATAATTTTATTCCGAAACTTCTAAACCTTCTATGGCGTTTAAAGCAGATGAACCTAAGTAACTTCGCAAATAATTGTATTTTTCAATTTTTGTCAGTGAATTATTATCATTTATCGATACTTTAAAAGTATTCCAAAAGTTGGTGAATTGCGTGCAATCGCCATAAAATTTTTGTATATTCAATTTTGGAAGTTTCACAAATTTAGTTTCATTATTGGGGGTAGAATCATTAACCGAACTATTGTTCAAGGGAATAATGTTTTTATTTTCTTTAAGTTTCTTTTCGGCGCGAAAATTCGTTAAGGATATTTTGTCTGCATAGTCATATACTGTATTCATTTCATTCTCATATTCGTCTAAATTCAAAAGTGGTTCTATTTTTTCATTTATTTCATCTAAATTACGTGATTTAATCTTTAATTGATTAACAGATTCTTCAAGAGAATCAATATTAACGGTATCATTTTTTAATATAGTCTCTATATTATTTATTAGTTTCGTAACAGAACTTCTTAAAATAGCCATAATATCATTTTAATTTTAAAAAAAACCACTAATGCCACGAGAAAATATTATCTTTTGCCTTGAAATTAAAATGACAATGGGACTTTTTTTTAAGTATGCATATTTTTATCACAAAAGCTGTAAAAAATATTTTGTTAAATAAATCTGGTAGAGCAAGATTAATCTTTTATGAGAGAATAACTTGAAATTTATGATTGAATTTTTTACATGAATTCTATAAATAGCTTTGTATGTTAAAAATATGAGTCTAATATACGATTTCAGGGAAATTACTGTCTAGAATCGCAAATATTTAAAGAAATAAATGAATAATATTTGTTTGTTTAATCCTTTCCGGTGCAGTGTTACCGGTCTGGACACACCTAATTTTAATTCCAAACTTGTAACTGGCACCAGTAATATTTTAGTAAAATCTTTCTTTTAGAATAAAAGCTCAAAATAAGGCGTTCTTTATTTCTTTGCGAATTCCGGTGTCAGTTGATAATTTTCCCTTTTACTAACATAATTTGTCTGCGCTGGAAAGGGTTAATAAAAATATTAATACATGCATTTAAAACTAAAGTTATTCCAAATATATTTAATGAAATGTATTTTAAATTAAAAGAATGAAAAGTATGTAAGTCAAATAAGAAAAATGCGGTGCGACCAAGAAAACGTTGGATCCTTATCGTCTGCAATTGATAAATGAAAAAAAAACGACCTAAAATTGAATATTTTATTTAGTATTAAATTCTACAAATATTCTAAACATTGATTCTGATAGAAAATACAACGGTGTACATCATTTTGTATCACTTAGCTCACAAAGAATTTAGTAAATTATGAGGCTAGTACAAAATTCTGTCTTTTTATATTAACTGCTAACTAAATTTTATGAGTCATCTTTCAGTGCATTAAAAACATACTTAAAATTGAACATATTTAAATCAGCGACACTTATACTGCATAATTAAATTATATTTCATCTTAGTATATTTTATGTTAATATTTAATCGTACTACACTTATTTCTTTTATATTTATTTACATATTTATTTCAAACCTAAAATTTATTTTATGGAATATTTTAGAGTAACATTTTACAGAAAAAAAAGTTTCGTTGCCATTCACAGAAACGAAACTGCAATCTACTTAATAATCCTCTTGTAGTTATCACCCCTCCCGATGCGTGGCGTATGACCTTGATTGGCATGACCCCGCCATTTATCTTGCGAACACCTTTCCCATTTATCATAGGGCGCTTTACTACTGATTTGAGGGAATCACAAAATGTCTGTCATTAAAAAAAATACACAATACGATACAAATTTTCCGATGGGAACGTAAAAATTCAGAATCAAAATACAGGTCAATTTTGGCAACCTTGTATACGGCGATTCAAACTATATAAATAGTTTTAATTAAAAATTCTGGTGTTAATTTTTCTTGTTAAGATTGGGTAAAATTCCTGGACGTTGTATTGTTTCAGAATTATCACAAAAAGCACTTTTGAAATTTCGTGTATAATAGTATGGAAAACAATTTATTTTTCCTCTAATGTAGAATTTTATAGAAATAGAATCAGTTTTTTATAGTACACATATTAAAGTCTCAAAAATGTTGTCATTTAAATTCATCTTCAAGAAAAAAATCAACTTATCTGTAGTTTCTTTTTTTCTGGAAGTCTCAAAATTAAATAAATTTTGAAAAAATTAATGAACTTCCCGCAAATCCCCCCCTAAAAAAATATATATTCATTCATTAAAATTTCCCTTAGCATTAGGATTGTTCTAATCACAATAGTGATGCGTCCCCAGTAGCCAAACAATATTGGGCCAATGTTGGCTAAATCTTGGAGCAATATTGGCACATTGGCGTAATACTGGCATGAAATATTGCTCCAATATTGGGGTGTTTACATTTTGCCTTTATTTAGCCAATATTTTCAACCAATATTATGCGAATATTGGGGTTTCATTGGAAATATTGCCAATAAAACGCCAATATTGGTTAAATATTGGGATTTCATTGCAAATATTTCCAATGTAACACCAACATTTGCACAATATTGGCGTTTTATTGGCAATATTTCCAATGAAACCCCAATATTGGCATAATATTGGCTGCAAATATTGGGTAAATAAGTGCAAAATGTAAACATACCAATACTGGAGCAATATTGTCGTTTTATTTGCAATATTTCCAATAAATGAAATATTGGCGCACCGTTGAACCAATATTCGTTTGCTACTAGGGGTCTTTAATATAAACTTTGCCCATTAATACCAGTGAACATGAAACTAATATTTTGCGTTATTGGCCTTCGACCTATTCTGTTGAGCTAATCCATAGTATCAGACTAGATTCTGTGATCGTTAAGGCTATTTCGGTGAATTAGTCCTCCTGAATTTTTCCGGGATGATTCAGTTGGAAAAGTTTTGGCGGTCTCAGCCAATACATCCCAAGTTCCCGGACTTTTTTAACCCTCTTGGTAAATTTACATCTGCTATAACTCTGCTGTTCCAGCCTTTCTCTAATATCCGATTTATCATTTAAAATGATACTACTTGGTTATCCCGTCGACCAATTTCGCTAAATTATACAAACCGCAAAACTATTAGCGGAATTAACACAATTTTTTTAATAACGAAAAAGCAATTATTTTAGTAGAATATTTTAAAAAGTAGGAATAAAAAGTCAAATTAAAAACCACTCGCGGACGTAATAAACACGTGTATATGTTTAATATCAAGTGAATGGGGCATTTGCGATCACCATTATTGGCATTTAATCTTAGTAACAGTAATTAGGTCGACGGTATAACCAAGTAGTACCTTTAAAATATGTTGCGTTGACGTTCCTGAAGTCACGTTTCACAAGACTAGCAAGAAAAGATAGAAAACCATGAGTTGATGCATAATTTTCATTACATCCATGAAGGCAGACGAGAACGCATCAAGAAAACTAAAATATCGTTAATTGATCAACTACTGATACTAGCACTATAAGTATATTGGTTTACAACTTTTACATAAGTTACTTTTTGTCAAAAAAATTATGTGAATATATATTTTAATTTACACCGGAAAATATGACGCATAATTGTGATAAATATTAAACGGTTGGGAGACTTCTGTTTGTAAATCATAAAGTGCAAGAAGGCGTTGCTGGCAGTATGCGAGGTAACGAAAAGACGTTGACACATTCCGGCACGGGCAAATTCTGCTCGTAAAATGTGTAATCATCGACCGACAATGAAATTTGCAAACGATTTTATTAGATGCCCCCTGCTTTAACCCTTTAACGATCATAGCATTTTTATTGCTAAGATGTCGAAATAAATGAATGACACCGGTAATTAAGAATAAGTAAATTTCTGAATAAGAAAACGTGATTTTTCACATTCAAAATAAAAGAGATATTTTTAGATAAAAATACCGGTGTCAGTGTTGCGTATCGGAATTAAAATTTTGCGGTTTCGTGGCGAAACCAATGAACGTTAAAGGGTTAAGATTTCATTGTAAAAGCAAAATTTTATTCAAATATTACTAGTGCTGTTTGCATGTTTGGAATTGAAATTAGGTAACCCGGACTGGGCACAGTGCGCCTCGCCGTAAAGATTTAAACACGGTATCTCTCTAAAAATATCATAATTTTGAAGATGGGATGAATTAATGAATATAGTTGTATATAGATGGATTTTAACTCACAAATAAATATAGGCATGTTTCATTTATTTTGTTCAACTATTCTGCTTATAAATTCAAAAGTTTCATGCTGAACTATCTTAAAAATAATAAGAATTGTGAACATATTGTGTCTAGTATCATAACTAAAATGGTGATGATCATTAGATTGTGATTGTTTTGCACCGACTTCAAAAAGTATTTCATTACTTTATATATCTTATACTATAATGCGAGCAAAAATTGTGTGTGTGTGTGGGGGGGGGGGGGGTAAATTTTATCTCAAAAACGGCTCTAACGATTTTCGCAAAAATTTGGATTTTACCATTTTCGGGCACGAGAAGACCATTGGGCTGGGTCCCATGTTCGGGAAAATTCGATTACTGGGTCATTTTGGGTCACAATGGGTCAGGATCAAGTTATTTATATCTAGAGAACGGCTGGATGGATTTTAAGGAAATTTTGTATCCAATCGTTTTTTGGCACGAGAAAACTATTGGGCTGGGTCACATGTTCGAAAAATTTCGATTAGTGGGTCATTTTGGGGTCATTACGGGTCAAGCCATTTTTATCTAAAAAACGGCTCTAACGATTTTGACCAAATTTTATATTGTATCGCTTTGGATTACAAGAAGACCATTGGGTTAGGTAACATGTTCGAGAAAATTCGTTTAGTGGGTCATTTTTGGGGTCATTGTGGGTCATGGTATTTTTATCTAGAGATTTTCTCACGCAATTTTGACTAAAAATTGCATTCTATGGTTTTCGTGCACGAGAAAAACATTGGGCTAGGCTACATGTTCGAGAAAAAATTTTAATGGGTCATATTGGGTCATTAAGAGTCTGGGTCAAGCTATTTATATTTAAAGAACGGCATGATGGATTATAACGAAATTTTGTATGTAACAGTTTTTTGACATGAGAAAACTAATGGGCTAAATCACATGTTTGAGAGATTTCGACTATGAGGGTCATTTGTGGGTCATGATGGGTCATAATGGGTCATGGTCAACCTATATCTAAAGAACAGGTGGATCGATTTTAACGAAATTTTGTATGCAACATTTTTTTGGCACGATAAAATCATTGGACTAGGTTACATGTTCGAAAAATTTCGATTAATGGATCATTTTGGGTCATTAAGAGTCTGGGTCAAGCTATTTATATTTAAAGAACGGCGTGATGGATTATAACGAAATTTTGTATGTGACAGTTTTTTGACATGAGAAAACTAATGGGCTAAATCACATGTTTGAGAGATTTTGACTATGAGGGTCATTTGTGGGTCATGATGGGTCATAATGGGTCATGGTCAAACTATATCTAAAGAACAGGTGGATCGATTTTAATGAAATTTTGTATGCAACATTTTTTTTGGCACGATAAAATAATTGGACTAGGTTACATGTTCGAAAAATTTCGATTAATGGGTCATTTTGGATCATAAAGAGTCTGGGTCAAGCTATGTATAATTAAAGAACGGCAGGATCAATTTTAACGAAATTCTGTGTGTAACAATTTTTAGAAACGAGAAAACTAATGGACTAAATCACATATTCGAGAGCTTTCGATTATAAGGGTCATTTGTGGGTCTTAATGGGTCAAGGTCAAGCTATATCTAAAGAATGGGTGGGTCGATTTTAACGAAATTTTGTATACAACATATTTTTGGCATGAGAAAATCATTGGGGTAGGTCACATGTTCGAGAAATTTCGATTAGTGGGCCACTTTTGGGTCATTCTAATTTTATCTAGACAACGTTTCGCGCAATTTTGATTAAATTTAGTATTTTATCGTTTTCGGTCACAAGAAAATCATTGGGTTAGGACAGATTTTTGAGAAAATTCGATCAATGGGTCATTTTGGATCATAAGGGGTCAGGGTCAAACTAATTATATCTAAAAAACGGCTCAATCGATTTTATCTAAATTTTGTATCTAATGTTTTTCGGCATGCTAAAACTAAAGAGCTAGGCCACACGTTCGAGAGATTTCGATTATAAGGGTCATTTGTTGGTCATGATGGGTCATGCTAATTTTATATAGAAAATGGTACTCACCATTTTGACTATGCTTTGTATTATATCGTTTTTGAGCAAGAGAAAATCATTTGGCTTGGACACATGCTCGCGAAAATTCTATTAGTGGGTCATTTTGGGTCTTAATGAGCTAGGGTCATTCTAATTATGTATAACAACGACTCAATCAATTTTACCTAAATTTTTAAACAAAACGTTTTTTGTCACGAGAAGACTATTGGGCTGAGTCGCATGTTAAACAAAATCATATTAGTGGGTCATTTCGCTTCATTGCTGAATGCTGCCAAGCTAATTTTACCTAAAAAATGGCTTAAACGATTTTGATTCAATTTTATATTCTGCTGTTTTTGATTACCTGAAGACGATTGAGCTATGTCACATGCTTGATCAAATTTGATTAGTGGCTCATTTTGGGTAATACGGGTCAGGGTCACGAGAATATGGCAAAAGCCAATAACTTGGTGATATTTGACAAAATATTGACGACATATGGCCAAAAAATCGACTATAAAAATTACGAAAACCAAAACACGTATTTGGAGCCAAATGAAAAGAATGCCTCCAAATTTGGCTATATCTAGCAAAAAATATTGTCTTTCAGAATTTAAAGAATTTTTTTATACATTCTTAAGAGGATTCGAGATGCATGATTAAACCAATTAGAGTCGAGCTAAAAAAGTGATTTAGATCGATGTCCTTTCGTTGTAAAATTTAAAATAAAATAAAATTTATAAATATGCGCATAAAAACATAGTTTTCTTATTGATTGTTTTTCTAAAAAATACTATTATAAACATGTTTTACAGTAATAATACAGAGTTAATGATACAGTGAAAATACTATATCGAGTTGAACAAAAAGTTAATTTTGACCGAGCTAAGCTCGGTCTCCCCAGCTAGTATATATATTCATAATTTAAATCATAAGTATGTAAATTCATCTCTTGTAAGAAATATTCTCTCTAAAATTCATGTTTTGGTGGATATTAAATTTAACGGTATTTATGCCGGAATCTGATATCCGATGTCGGATTTTTGGATAAAGTTTTATCATTAGAGAATTTTTTTAATCTGTTTAGCGCTTTTTTTAATCGGTTGCTATATACTTTTTTTTAAGTTTATCTTATTACGTTGCAATGTGTTAGGGGAATTCGAAATTTCTCTTATTATGGATATATTATTATTCATGGACAAATGAAAAAATATGTTTGTGTCTTAATTATTAAGGGAAAGATAACTTGAGTAAATTATAATTCATTGTTCATGAGGTATATTTTAAAAAAATTCTAAAGAAAATATCCGATATAACCTTCGTCATGAATTATAGTCATCATTATCTTACAGGCATAAAAGATAACGACAATTATAAAACTTACTGACAATTTGGAATAAAATTTAAAATTATACAGATATTAAAAAGATATACAGTTTTACTATTCGTTGCTTGTATATACGATTTGCGTTGAATTGTTAATCCTACACATTTCAGGAGTTCTATTTATTCCACGTTTTTTAAGTTAACCTTTTATATACCGGCAGTATTTTAAACTAAATTCATTTATACTATTTTTTTAATACAATCTAACTGAATAGTAAAGTTATCATACGAATTTGACAGACCAGATGTTACGGCCAATAAGGTTATCTGAGCGAAAAATCCCAGCTGGTTATCGCCCGGTTAGCTTAACACGTAACGCATTGGCCTTGTAATCCAAGTATCCGGGTTCGATTCCCGGAAAGGGTAATTTTTCGCTAAGTTGGAATTATTCAAATATTCGTATAAATTCATTTAACTCTTCGTATAATAGTTTAGAATGAGTTAAAAATATTTTACTTCATATTTTTCCAAAAGCATTACGGGACAAAAAAAATTATTTTTAAAATGATTTGAACAAACCAAAAATATTTCTAAAGGGATTACTTCTTATGACTTTGCATCTTTTAAGATCTCTTGAAATTGAAAAACTGGGTGTTTGGGAAGATTCAATTCGGAAATATTTCGATAATTCTATTGTACAATGCCAAATTTACGACAGAAAATTCGGGGTATGGGCCCAGGATCCCTAATTTTTAGGGGGGGGGCATTTGTTGCTAGAGATATTTCAATTATTGTCAAAAAATTTATGTAGATTTAACATCCAATAAAATTTTATATTTCATTCTGCATTCTATTATGTTAATATTGTATTTTTGTAACGTTGTATATTTTATCTAGAAGATCCCTTTACTACTACTTTATTATAGTGGAATTTTTTTCTCATGTTTTTGCATCCTTTCAGATCTTTTGATATCGAAAGACTGTGAGTTGGGGAAGATTCAATTCGGAAAATTTTTGATATTTCTATTGTATAGTGCCAGATTTACGACAGGGCAAGGGTCCCTGATCTTTAGGTGTGAGGATGCATTTGCTGCTGGAGGTATTTCAATTATTGTCAAAAAATTTATGTAGATTCAACATCCAAGGAAATTTTATATTTCATTCTGCATTCTATTATGTTAATATTGTATTTTTATAACGTTGTATGTTTTATCTAGAGGATCCCTTCATTACTGCTTTATTATAGTGATATTTTTCATTTATCTTTATCACTTTAAAAATACATTGTATTTTTAATTCTTTTTAATCCTTTTCCTGTTATCATAAAACTATTCGAGTGTTGTAAGCGTAGCTTGCAGGTTGTAGAGCTCCCTACTATTGTATATATTTTTAGCTTGGTGTTGTTGAAAATTTATTATTCCTTGTTGTCATTCAAAATCTATAGACTTGCATAGGAAATTAGGGCAATACTGTTCGTTATAAAACGTTTAGCGCCTTTAATTTAATAATTGTGACATAATTATTTAAAAGTAAATTAATGATTATTATAATAATTTTTTAATGTATACTTTAAAGTCGATAATGAGTACATTAGTAACTAACTTTATTTTCATTTTTTAGTTAATCCCCTGTAAGTATCAAAAAGCATCCCCACACCTTAAGTCTCTACTCCCAGGACCCCCAATTTTTTAATCGTCTCTGCTACTGTAAGAATATTATGTTTGCATATTTTCTAATTACATTAAAAAATAAAAAAAAGCTTTAAAATAAAAGATCTGAGTTATTAATATTGCACAAAATCCCTATCAATTCAAATTTGATTAATTGATTTTGACTGATAAAACCATTCTAAAATTTATCAAATAATTGTATTAATCTTCAAATGCAGTTTCGAAAAATCACGAAAAGTGCTTTAATGAGACAAAAAAAATATTACATTACAATTTTCTCTGTTGTGCTTAACCCCTTGGGGACGATCGAAATGTATACGTGTCGCAAAAAGTGCTTAAAAATCAATGTTTATTCCCACCGGTAAAATTATACTGAAAAATTTGCCTTATTTAATAGGAGCATTTTCTCGAATTTAATAATCCACAAATTTCTGTTTTCAAAAATCGGTTAAAGTACATTAAATATTTCGTAAAAGTATCCCGTCGAGAAGTGGGGTCTCGAACCTTTCGAAAACTTTCAGGGGCAGAATGCAGAAATGAGTGATCGACACCATAAATTAAAAAGAGCAAAATAAAAAATATTGAAAATAAGCAAAAGTTCTTGTTTGCGTACTTAATAAAGGGAAATTTGTCATTTCAATTTTCTGGTGCAAAGGAGTCATTTAAAAAAAATAAACAAACTGTCAAAAAAAGAAAAAAAAATTGTTTAAAAATGAGCCACCGTCCTTGAAGGGGCTAAAACGACTTTATAATTATGTTTCTTTCTGCATTAGAGCTGCTAATAGTATTTATATTGTTTTGACTTGTTTTCAAAACTAGTTTTTAAGCAATAGTTGTTTAAGAAACGACTCCCAGTGAAAATGCTATTTTCTTCATGGTGAGATTTTTCGCCTTGTGATTTCGTAAATTAGTTGTTATAATTCAAAAATCGCTAATGATAAATAGTTAACATTTGGAGCTACCTAAATTTGTTTTACTTTAATATTTATCAAGTTTAAAAAAACATTTACTTTCGAAAATGTGATTTAAAAAAAATTTATATCATTTTCTTAAAATTTTACATTTAATATTTTTAATCTTTTTAAAAATGCTAAATTAAAATTAAAATTTATATATGTCTGTTTCTTTAAGTGAAAAACTAAAAATCGACTAATAATACTCAAATTATATAATCTTAATTTAAAACTCTTTTTTCTACATTTTTAAATAAAAAAATGATCATATAATTTTGTTTACAAATACTATGGTTAACTATCAGGAAAAAATGAAAATTTTAATTCAATTGATAAAAAATATTTTAAATGTGTTCCGAACCCAAATTGAAAATTTCATTTGGGGCGCAATTGGTAATTCATAACTTGAGATATAATGATTATTTTAACTTTTTTTTCTAAAATTAACACCGGAACATTTATGTCGTATATTGTCCATATGTTAGTATTTCGTGCAGTACCCTGCATTTGTCCTGCCAGGCCAATTAATTCTTGACATTTTGGTGTTTTAACCCTTTTCGGCACGGGCAAAATCTGATGTAAACTGAGAAGTAATCGACTAACACCGGAATTCACAAACGAATTTTTTAGATATTTTGAATCCTCTAATTTAAGCATTTATGGTACGGGTGCACAACCTGTGGCCCGCGAGTCAAACTGATACCACTAATTCTATGCAGAATAATTTTCCATATAATAATGACAGAAACTTTGCTATGTAATAAAACAAACGTCACTTTTCAAATATTCTGGTGGCAAACGATTTTCTGGTAAAAAAGTTGTGCATCACTAATTTATGGTAAAAGCAAAATTTTACTACAATATTACTGGTGCCATTTGCAAGTTTAGAATTAAAATTAGGTATCCCAGACCGGGCACAGTGTGCCGGAAAGGGTTAAGCGACAGCAAGAAAAGCGTAGAAATCCCGGCACTATGCGTTATTCTTACATTCATGGTTTAGCGCTTTCTTTACGTAATTTTGGAAGGCTTCGAGTAATCGAAGCCTCCTTCTTCCCTTCTAGCGAGTAATTCTACTCCTTTGCTGATCGGATTTGAAGTGCTTCTATTACTTCAATAAAAACATCCGTCAGTCTGCCGATAGCTTTTATGGAATTTTACTTTTCCAACACATAAATAAGAAAAGTTCTGATTGTGTGTATGAGTGAACACGATCATTCTAAACCATTCGAGCTTCCATTAACCAAATAAGATACAGTCCACTGTCGCATGAATCGTATACATTTTCGCAAAATTCACCGACTAATTAGGTATTTAATAGACTTATTTGATCTATTTTGAAATTGTTTCTAGCTGATCTTAGAGAGAAAAAAATCTAACACTAGAACCGCCATTAGGAGTCAAAATGATCCCTGCCAGTTTGATAATAGTCGATTCGAACCAGAATGTTTTTCATAAGGTACGTTAAGTATATGCAAAGTAAAAATAGACTAATTAAATAAGTTAAATAGATTAAAATTAAAATTCTGGTGAGAAAGCTGTTTTAAAAACTTGAGTAAAATACCTAGCGGTTCTAGTGTTAAAATCAAGCATTAGATAAGAATAAATAAAGATAGAATAAATGAAAAGATAGAATAAATGAAAAGATAGAATAAATGAATCCCGAAATGAACCATTGGATTTTTTTTTCAAAGGAAAAATTACCATTTTTTTAAAAACCGAAATGACTTCGGCATGACAGATTCAAAACAGATTCAGACAACTTCAAAATGACAGATTTCTCCAGCTATCACGTTCATACAAAGACAGTGCGAAATTTTAAGTTATTAGTATAAAGATAGCTTCGAAAAATACACATTTTACGTCAAATAATTGATAAACGAGGTACATGTAGCTAGCTATTCATTAAAAAAAAATCAAGAAAAAAACCTCCCAAAAATGTAAATAAATGCTGCCACCGGAAAAAAGGGAAAGGCATTTTTTTTCTATCATTAAGGATCACTTTTAATTTAAATCATTCTAGGTAATACAGCTGTTCTAACCAGATACTGTGATAATCAAATGTAGGTGCAAGATAAATTAACAATTTTTTTAATAATTTCATACTATGTAACAATTTGAGGGCAAAGCACTTCCATTCTTGAAATACTAAAATGATTGAATAGCACCAGTATTTAAAGAATAAATTTGTTCGAATATGCATATAAGCTTTTCTTCACGTACTTGATAAAATTCAAAATTTCATTTCAAATTTCAGGTATCAATATGGCATTTTGCAATTAATATTGTTATTAAAAATTAAAATTAAAATTAAGTTTAAATTAAGTGGTATATATTTTATACCACAGCCCTTCAAGGGGTTAAATTAATTTTTACTTTGGTGTATATTTCTTAAACATCCAAATCGTACGTAAAGCATAAAAAATTCTTTAAGGATATTTTCAAAAGTAATTTTATTTTACAATTTAATTTGGTTAGATAATTCTTGATATTTTCTCGAATTCTTTCAAGTATTGTTCCATGTTTATTTAAGTGAAATCTATTAAGATACCTCTAGTAAAAAAAATTTAAAAGACAAATATGTATCGCAATTATTTCATATCCTTAATAACCTCAATAAACAATGCTAACTGGAAATAAAGACAACTCAAATAAAGTACCTCCTTGCATTAGAGATTGAAAAACAATACTCTTTTTCACTAATCAACAAAAGAAGTTATTTGTTTTCGCATGACTTCACTTATTTCTTTATTTTAGCTGTTGAATAACAGATCAAAACTTGTTGAATAATAGAGCAAAAAATATACTTAAACACGTTAAAGTACTCTAATAAATAAAATTAAAAAATACTTCAACTACACAATATTTAAGGCTACAAACTTTGTGTTTCTTGAGAAAAAATGGTTTATCTAATATTTAATTGTTATTGGAACAATTTTTATAGGGAAAAATTGCTTTATAAATTATTTATAAGGGTTCACATTGATGAAAAAAATCTTCTTCATTTTGAAGAGAATTTAAATTTGTTTTTATCAGGTTTGCGAAATGGAGAAGTAAAAGAAAAAGAAATGAAAATGCTAAATGACGTGTAAATAAGTTCACTTTGCTGATGGTCATAAAGAGTGTCTTTTTTATTGGCAAATTTGTTTTCTTATAAAAACACTAAGCAATTGTAACACTAAGCGTCTGTTCCATACAGCGAAAAAAAAACCCATCATGTTTCGCTACAAGATGAAAAAAAAAATACTGCAAAAAGAAGCTCTAATATACAGTTATAGATTTTTTTTATAATTAAAATAATGCTTTGTCGAAAAACTTTCCTAATTGAAATAAAAACTATTTCCACCCTGTTCCGCCCTGACCTAATTATGTCGCAGATCACAAAACATTTTCTAACATATTAGCTTATTTACCATATATATGTTATCATCTAAAATATTAACATATTTGAAATAGTGTAACATCATTAAAGTACACAGCGAACGAATTTTCCCTAGATGCTGTTATGTAAAGGGATTCTCTTGAATGTTCCTGTAAACCAGTGGTTCCTAATGTGGGGCGTACGCCCATAGGGGTTCAATTTTAGATTTCTTATTAAAAACATTTCTGTACTTTTTTTAACTTTTATTCAAGCAGTATCATATTCTAAAAACATAAATAATAGATATTAAAAAATGTAAAGATTGACGAAAGCCAATTTCCCCAAAATTTTTGAAATTTTCCCCAAATTAGAGCTTTTTTCTGAAAAAGTCCCCAACACAATTTCTTCTCAAATAAACTAGTTCTCAGTTTTCAATTTTCCTTTAATCTAATATTTGTAGGCTGCAATTTTATATAAAAATGCCGATGTGCTATTATTATTAGACGTGCTTTTAAAGTATGTTCAGGTAAATATTAAAAAAAAGAGCTTAATCCCATCAGAAATATCGCTGAAGAAAACGAATTTTCAACAATTCTCATTAATAAACTCATTCATGAATTTAATTTTCACGAAAATACAAAAAAAAGTAAACCATAAAGAAATGATATACAAAAAGTTTAACTATTTCCCTGGTCGATACGAAAAATTAAGATATTCTCTACTGAAACACAATATAAATTTAATAGTCTGTCCACCAAAGAAATTACAAAAAGTAATTTGTACGAAAATCGATCCAATACCGGAAGTTGAATTAGCTGGTGTATATACCACCACTTTTAAAACTGATTGCAATAAATTAATGGAATACATCGGGAAAACCAATAAAAAACTCAAATAAGAATAAAAGAACATAAAGCAGATTTAAAAATTTGTCACCAATCTACTGCTCTAACATTTATATCTCAAACAGAATATCACAATAGATTTTGATCAAACGAAAATCATATTCCCAATATCCAATTATTATTTATCCATTATAAGAGAATTAATAGAAATCCTATGCAAAAGCAATAAAGTGTGTAATGATGCCCTATCTTATAATATACAGGCATGAGAGTGTTCCGACCCAATTGACCGATAACTACGAATAAATTTTAAAAGTATACTTTGGTTTATAGCTTCTCAGAAATTCTGTCATTAAAAAATGCCAGAAATTTTAGTAAAATTTAATGGTAGCAATCGGTCATTTTGGTGGGAACATTCTCATCCCTGAATATACCAAGTTTATGGTTTAACATCCTAAAAATGAAATCATGACAATATGAGAAAATGACGTATTAAAATTTCATGGTACAACAATAAAATATTTCTTTTTACCATTCACCTAAAAATACTACAAGCCACGACTCTCGTTCATTTTCAAAACGAAAGCTTATATGTGTATTTATAAAAAAAATATTCTCTGAAGAAGAACCTGATTAAAGTTTTGAAAGTACTAAGTTGTTTTTAAAATAAAATTAACTATTAACATATCTATATTTCATTATTTTAATCGCCTTTTAAGTAAACCTGAACATTTTAAAGTTCATATTATACATTTTGTGTTAAAAGCAAGGCGAAATTTTCATTCTGTCTATTTATATTTATTTATTTAATGAAAAATAAATTTATTATTAAAAATTAGGTACTTTAAATTATTGTTTTCAAATTTATACATATTTTCAAGCATAGTGTGTATATTTAATACCTTTTTCGAGTTATGAATCTTTTCATGTAAACGTATTAAAATTTGAGTGAGACATTTGAAAATAACGCCCCCGTAAACTTAACATTATCATACGGGTCTTTTTCAGAGAGTCGAGTAGCTTCTTAAATTCTGGCAGTAATCGTTCTGATATTTGTTTGCGCATGACTCATGGAAGATTACATAGAAGGCCTTTACATTACCAAGTTTTATGACTTGAAAAAATTCAATTTATTTCCCAAAATCAGAAAAAAGCCTCATCTTTCAAGAAATTTTTAACCCTTTCGCAACGGTCGCCTTTTTACGAAATTTATAAAGCTTTGTCACCGGTTTTTAAATACAGAATTTGTGTCTTTTTAAATCGAGAAAATGCTCCGATTAAATAAGTTAAATTTTATAGTAAATTTTTACTGGTTGGGGTAAACAAGGATTCTTAACCCAGTTTGCGGCACGTATACGTGTCACTCGATCGCAAGGGATTCAATTGAGTGTTATGTTAAAACTTTTCGGCGCAAAGCAAATTCTTTGCTTGACTGTTGAAATGAATGACTGAGACCGGAATTAGAAAACAACTTTAAGTGCAAATAAGAAAAAGCTCTGTTTCACGCATTCAGTAAACTAGTGATGCGCAGCTTTTTTGCCAGAAAATCGTTTGCCACCAGAATATTTGAAAAGTGATGTTTGTTTTACTTAATAGGAAAGTTTCTGTTTTCGTTATAAGTAAGATTATTCTGCATAAAAACAGTGGTAGCATTTTGGCCCGCGGGCCACAGGTTGTGCATCCCTACAAGCTGATATTTTTCTTACCAGAATTCGGGTGCCAATGTGGCGTTTGGTAATTACAATTAAGTGGTTTCATGGATAAATCACCGCGCCGCAAGGGGTTAAACACGTCATATATACGTATGTATCTAAACTTTTTAACAATCAAAAAGCACGTAAAATATGTTTGAATATAGACAATAAGGCTATTCCTTACAGTTTTAAAGTTAAAATATTGAAATAAAATTATTTAACATTTTTGTGTTAATACCTTCGAATGCCTGCGAAATTTTGTGTTAATACCTGCTAATAATTACCTTCGAATTAAAATAGCACTAAATTCCATCATTAATTCGTATCTCAAAATTTATTTAGATCCCTAATCGATTGAAATTTCCATGTTCCATGATGTTGAAAATTTTATTTTATTTTACACAAAAACAAAATATAGAATCCTAAATATTAATTTTTTTAATAATCTGTGTCATTTCAAAGTCTCAAATTTTAAACCACTTGCCCAGTATCAATATATTTAATAAAACAGGCTGATTTTTCAGCCATGAGATTTCTACTGCGGAGATTTTGATAATTATTTTTTTTTTTAATGAAAGCTGTTCATACGCTGATTTGCCCATTTTAGCAGTTCTTTAATTTATTTTCATTTTTACTTTTTTCGGTCTGCAGTAAATGAAAGTATTACAATCAAATTTTTTTTCGACTTCCGGTTTTCAACGGATTTACATGTTTTAGGGGTCGGAAATTCAAAAAAACATATTTTTACAATATGCCTGTCTGTCCGTGTGTGTGAGAGATAGTATGTATGTGTAAGTATATCTTTAACCTTTTTCAAAGCTAATTATACATAATTAGCAGCAGTCAAATCGACTACTGTTGCTGCTTCTAGTGTTAATGCTTTCAAGGTCAAAGCATTTACATTGCTAAAGTATTGAAAAAAATGATTAGTACTTGAATTTGCCAACAAAGGTTTTTCTAAATATGAAAAAAAGGGGGGAGGGGTTACATATGGCAAAAGTAATAATTGGAAAATATTTTACTAAAATTCTTGTCCTGTTGTGGCATTTTAGAAATAAAATTAAAAGGTTTCATAAACATACCACTGCCCTTGAATAATAAAACTTTTCAATCTTTTCGAGACATACAAAAGTAATTTCCATAAAAATAGATTTCGTATTACTAAAAAAAATTTTTATTTCATCTACACCGGTAAAATTATGTTGTAAATATTGATTGGATTACGTTTTTGCAACATCTGCTGCATTGTTTTTAAAGTTGGACTAATCATAAAATCTTGCTGTCTCTAGTGACAGCGGGATAATGAAATAAAATTAGTCGCATTTGCACCTGAATGTTGGTTGTATGCTTTGCGGAGGAATGTTCCTTGATCGAGGTTCTCAATGAATGATTGAACTGAGAACACATACGTTTTAAAATATGGATTTAGATGTGTTCCGTAGCTTAAAGGCAGTATTTGCATAAATTTCAAAGCAATTTTTTAAAACATTTAATTGAAAACTAATTTGTAATTTTCTAGCTTTAGCAACCTCTTAAATATTTTCACATTAATTTAATGATAAAGTTTTCTGTCGAGACGCAAAATTTGTTAAGGGATAGTTTAAAAGTGTACAATATCACTAGCCGTTTCTTTTTAATTCTAACTTTAATAATTTTGATAGTGTATCTAAAAAACGTTCTATAAACGTTTTAATACCAAGAAGAGAAAATTGATTTTCTTTCTTTTTAAATAAGACAAAATTGCTAGAAAAATTTTGGATGCGTCAAGACACGTTTTTTGTTCAGTTTAATATTTCTTAGAAATGCATTTTTTAATTAAAAGAATTATTTTTTTATTTGTATATTTCACATTTATTTCTGTTCTTTCAGTTTTTATTCTAATTTTCTAAACTTTTGGTATTTTCCAACGAAACAGATTTTTAAAGGAAATCTGTTTGTTATATCAATCCTTAAATTAATTAGTAAATTTATTGGATGAATTTTTTTAAATGTTTTATATTTTAGGAAATAGTATCAATTTTTTACCATCTTTTTCCAATATTTATGAATATTTATACTGGTAACATAATGTTACATCTTATATAAGTTTCGAATGAAAGAATCATTGTACACTTTAAACTATATCGGATTTGGTGAAGTGCTTCAAATATTTTAACGGATTATCCGATCAATTCTTTTGAAATTTTTTTTTAAAATAATGTCTGTTTTTTCATGTCTTTTACAAAATTGTCGATATTTTATCACCAGTTTTTCAAAAACTTTTGACTAATTGAATCAGAAAAATGCTCGGATTAAATATTGCAAAATTAAAAATGAAAATTTAAGGGTGAGAATGATAAAGTATGATTGGAATATGGACGTACGTGGCCCGTTAGTAGATTGACAGAAACACGTTGCTCGTATGACTCTAAAAATGGATTTTATTTTCCGTAACTTCAAAATATTTTTTCTTCTTTTATAATGCAAAGTAACGTACCTTCTTTTGTGTGAAGAATCGTGCATAGCTCTCACATGTGTGAAAGTATAAGTCATCTTGGAAAAGTAAAACGAACAAAAATGACCTTCTTATTTCTCATACTAGAACCTCTCTTTTTCAAATCTATATATATATATATATATTACGCTGTCGTAATTGGTACAGAAATCGCGATTATTTGTTTATTCTCTAATGGCAACACCCAAATGAAACGCATCTTATTGGTTATTGTGTAAAAGTCCTTCGACGGGATTTAGGTCATGGTAAATAGGTGTGTTTACTTATCTTCAACATATCATTATTTTGGGGGGGTTGATGTTGTTGTTGTTCTTTTTACCTAAAAAAATATAAAAAATCACGAATTTTAATTTTTTAGTTTCAAATTAAAGTCGTGCATTATAAGTGAAATTTATTCATCATTATTTGAAAGTCTTTTTCAAAAATATTGATCCGTTAAGTGGCTAATTGATCAAATAGTAATGCTAGTTAGGCTGTATTATGTACGATTTCCTCACAATTGAATTTTGTGTACTAAAAATATAATAATCTTCATTTTAATAGTAACCGGAAAAAGTATGGTGTAAATGTGATTTATAATAATTGTTTGCAACAGTTCACGAGAAGCACCGTGAAATACATGGAATCAAGAAATCTTGCTGATGTAAGTTACATCAAGTCAATTAAAGAAAAAAATACAGCCGAGCCTCTATATAACGAAATCCATCGTTCCAGTAAAAAATTCGTTATATAGAGAAATTCGATGTATAGAGTATGATGTTAAAATTAGTATTTAATATGTAAATTTTGAACAAATATTATTTCTAATTAAGAATTTGAAATGTTTAAAAGTCTATATTAACCTAACATTTTATTTCTTACTTATTTAAGCAGTTTCAAAAAAGAGAAAAGACATTTATTTGAAAGCTTAATGAAAATCAAATGAGGAAGACTTACATAAATTTCAGAGGAAGAAATCTGTAATTTTTTGTTGTTTTGATTTTAAAATTACAATTGTTACGCTCTCAAAGAAAAAATCTCAAATTTTAGCAAGGAATGAAAAATTGTAGTTTATATTTTCCTCCATTTAAAGGTCTCTCTTATGTGCTCTCATTGATTCCTCTCTTATATGTGTAACAATTCAATTGACTGTGTTTTGAGAAGGATGTTGAAAGGTGCGTGGGAGGTGGGATGAACTTGTTAGATTTAAAGAATAAGGAGATAAGTAATATTTATAAAAAAAAAACCTCTCCACTGAACGATAAATCAAAAATAAGTGGTGGAAAATTGATTCCATATGATTTCGAAGCTTTTTTAAAACTGAATAAATTAAGATCATTTTATGAAAAAATTCGTTATATGGAGATAGATATTTCGCTATATAGAGTCTGTTTTTAATGTAATCATGCGAAAAGGGGACCGTCCTTACTAAAAATTCGTTATATGGAGAAATTCGATGTATGGAGTTTCGTTATATAGAGGTTCGACTGTATTCTGTTAGGAGTGCACGTAATTATATAAACACAGGGTGGTTCAACTTAAAATAACCCTGTTTGCGATGCCCTAGCGAGTGAAGTTGTAGATTAAATATCTTCATACTTGGAAGATATACATATCAGACCATGAGAAATTTAATGGTGAAAAAAAGTAATAATAGTTCAAACAAAGACCACAAGGGGATAATAAGGCGCTGCGATCGGTTTAATATAAGAAAAATGTAACATGACCAAGGATATAAAAATATTGGTGCTAAAGAGCTGATTCCCATCAATAATTTTTAATAGTATTTTTTGTTTAGATTTTATCAATACATGCTGCGATTCATTTTATTAGTATTTTTATTACGCGAAGAATACTAAAAATTTAGTGGTGGGAATTGGGCAATTTTCGCTTCGATTTTAACAACTTGTGATATTACGCAACCAATAAAATTAAAACCTTCAAATCAGACTGATTTCTTTTTTTTCTCGATAAACTTTGAGGTTACACCAAAGCCAACGGTCAAGTAAGGTGAACGTAAAGGCCATCTTATAGAAAATACAAGGCTGATTATGCGATTTTCCGTAAAATAGCATCGCAGTATTTTTTGTACTTGATATCCAATGTGAGGTGGTGCACCATCTTGTAGCGAGGCATCCTAGAGTTCTGGAATGACCACACTTTGCAACATGTCCCGACAACGTGCTGCTGTTACGGAACAGGTTTTTGGTCCCTGAGGAATGTTTTGCTCAAAGAAAAATTGCCCGGTCAAAGAGGTCGCAGTGATCCAGGGTGTAATATGCAGATAATGCAGGGGTATTTGTTGGATATGGTGAAGATTAACTGTAGACTAGATACGACAGTTTTGCGTATTCAGTGTTCCCCACATGTTAAAGTGACCTTCATCGGCCGATAGGATGTTTCATGGCCAGTTCTTTTCCACCTCCATCCTAGGCAAGAACGTCAAAAAGTCCGTTTCACAAAAATCGTTATTGCCAGGTTTTGATTCTTGAAAGCGACGAAACTTATTGTGATAGGCCTTGAGTACTACATGCATGCACTTCCATATGGTAGTGTACGGCATATCCATTTTGCCTGGATGCAGCTCGAACACTTGATGCTGCAGTTTCTTTTGTACTCTCTTGCTCAATAACATCGATTACGATGTCATCCGTCACCTACGGTATCTTTTTTTTTTCCTTCCTCGGCCTGCTGGAACTGCAGAGCTACCAGTTTCCGCAAAGCGTTTGACCACAAGTCGCCGAGCACATGGTGTCACTGGACATGTACGCAAATATTTCTGCTGTCGGTGAAACGAAATGCTTTGACAGTATTATTGTCATTTTGGTATAAAAGCTTTTGCAGTAAAGCATGCTCAGAAAAAGAAAGAATCATCGTGGCGGTCTTAGAATGTTTCAAACCTATTCACTTTCCTTTTTATCTGTTACAATTTTCCTTTATCCCGCCTCTTATGCAAATATTGTTCTGAAGTACTGCGCGCGCAAATAAATAAACACAGAATACAAAGTGTAGGTAAATAATATTTAAAAAGTATTTACATACAAATTACTTTGCCGAGGTGTGAATATTTTTATTTTCTCTTATTTAACCTGTTTCGAGTATAGAAATTTAAAATAATGTTAATTACTGATGCCTTGAATTCTGTAGTTTATAGATTGTGTCATCTTCTGAGTTGTACAAATCTTGGCGCCTATCAAACAATTCACACCACTACATTTTTAGTATTTTTTGCCTAATAGGAATGCTAATAAAGTTTATCAATCATATTCCAATAAAATTTAAACGGATAATATTAAAAAAAATATTGGTGGGAGTCACTCCATTGGCACCAAGATTTACATCCTTGTTCATGTTGCATTTTCCTTATCTTAAACCTATCGCAGTGCCTTTTTATCCCCTGGTGGCTATTGTTTTATCTAAAAAAATATTGCACCAATCAATTTCTCATGGTCTGATATGTACATTCTCCAAATATAAAGTTGTTTTATCCACTGCTTCTCTTGCTAGGGCGTCTCAAACAGGGTTACTTTAATTTGACCACCCTGTAGATTTAGTGAAATTTTAAAGAGCATATTATTAAAATGCATTTCATCCATCCTTCAGCCATCATCGGATATATATACAGTACTTCGGAAAGAATATAATTTTTTTAATATTTTGTGTGTCCCTGTAAATGCTATATACTTTTTACTATGCTTGACTGTATCGTATAATTTATATTAACCATCAGCGACATATAACATTTTTATTTTATATGAAATAGTTTAATATAATTAAGATATTTCATACACAATTCCCGGCTTTACCATTATGAAATTGAATTCTTTTGTGTGCTCCTGTAAACGAATAATAGCTATTTTTCACCGCATATTTTACAAGATGCATATTCATAATGCATATTCTCGCAAATTCATATAACTTTTGATATGTTTAACAGAATACAACATCTTTAAAATTCATTTGAAACGATTTTTTTCCTATAGACCGTAAAGTAACGGTGAACTTTTGACTGTCCCTGTAAATAAACTAATCATATTAAAAACTTCATTTGAAATAGGGTTCAAGGTAGATTAAACATCAATATCGTCCAGGGCAATCCAAAAGTATTTACAAGAGTTAGAGCGCGGACAGACGGACAGACAAACCGAATGCATAAGCATTTTTCAAATGGTTTGAAAAGTGCTAAAATGTCCCGGTGACTTGGTAAAATAATAACGAATGAACACTCACGAAACCTCAATTTTTTACAATAAATTAGGAAAAAAGAACACACACTTTATCAAATTCATACATAAATACTGACCGACAGGCGAGTTTCAAAATCATTATTCGACGTTGGTGAAAACACGGATATCTATAGGCCAGTACTCTGAGACAGAAAATTGCAGTAATCCTGGTAGTCATTCTTGGAACCCGGGAGATAACGGAGAGTTAGATGGGGTTATGAGTCGCCATAGGTCTATGCCCTTCCCACTTTCACTTAACCTGCTAACCACGAACCGACCAACGTTGTAAAAAACTGACACTAGCAGAGCCCCCGCATTTAACCCCTTGAAGGACGATGATGCGCTATGGTATCCCTTAATTTTAACCTTTAATTACTACACTGGTACCCAAATTATTTATAAAAATTTTACTTTTTTTAAATACACAAAAATGCTGCTTTACAATAAAATCTTGTAAATACTGGTGTCCATTAACTATTTCATCATTATAGGCGTACAAGTACCTTGCCCCAGAAAGGTTTAATTTAAAACTTAACTACACATTATGCAATTATTAATCTACTCCGCCTATGCACTAGCCTTTCAATGACAAACTCCATCCGTATGAAGCGGGATCATTCTTCCTTTTCAGCAGGTGGGGAAAAGTAGGGCAGTCAATTGAAATTATGGCGACGGAAATTATCTTTACAAGAAAATTTCTCTTTACGTAGTGCACATGTTCACTCTTTGAGAATAAACCAAAGATGATGAATCGAAATGATCAATATTATTCACCGGCGTCAATACATTATCCGTATTCATGCAGTATTTAGCCAAAGTCCATTCCAAATAGTCAACGTTATTTTCTGAGGTCAATGATTTATTCCTATAAATCATGCATGTCAAACTCGTCTACCACCGCGGGCCAGAATTAGCATTGTAAACAAAGCCGCGGGCCAGATTATCAAAAATAAAGAAGCAGATTAATTTGATGACTATCGCACAAAATGAAGACTATACATTAAAAATACTTCATTGTTTTAAAAAACAAACAACGCAACAAAAATACATACAAAAATTTTGAAACTATGTAGAGGAAAAATTAAAAACACGCACCAGAAAATATTTATTAAGTAAAAACAAATCTGCAGCGAAAGTATCTGACAAGAGTGCATTGTAAAATTTTATGTAAAATAAGTTAAAAAAAAAAAAAAAAAAAAAAAAAAAAACATGCGTAAACACATATTGAGCATTAAAATTTAAAACGCAATCAAAATTACAAAAAATTGTGTTATAAATTTTGTAATCCTAATATCTGCATTTTCTTTTATGTTGTAATTGCTACATTTTATAAAACCCATCATTCATAGAACACACTTATTTACAATATAATATTATGAAATAAAAGATTTTCATAATTGATTAAAATATATTAGCTATAGTTATTGATCCGACATAGAAATAATTTTCTGATTCTCCTCACTTATTTTTAAGTAACATCTCGTGTCTGCGAAAAGGAACTACCCACAGAGTAAAATTCCTTGCACCTATATTTTCAAGAATTATGAAGTTAAAGGGCAAAATTAAAGCTAGGTGCTGGCCACGGGGCCACTAAATGAGAAAAAGTGGCTATTAAAAAACATTTGCTGGTGGATACTGATGGCTACTGTCTACTAATGAAATTTGTTAGTTTAATAAAAATTTTCAATAATAGCAACACATATTAAAATTATACAGGGTGTCCACTCTCAACGGTGGCCAATGGCTAATTTCTAAACCCTGAGTCATAGACATATAGTTCCAATTGCAAAAATGCCTTAAAAAAGGTAAAGAATTGTTTTTTAAGCAATTTAGGTTAAAAAAAAATTCATTAAAAATTACGAAAATTAAATTTTTATACGGTCCTCCGATCCTATAAGTGATATTTAGTAATTTTTTACCACTACTTTAACAAGTAATGCAAAAAAAAGTGCCATTCTTCTGTGATTAAAACTGACGAGTAATAGCTGTTTAAAGTTGAAGCATCTTTTTTGCTGCAAATTAGGGGTCAGTCACAAATTTACTGGAAATAAAAATAAACGCAAGATATCAAATTTAAAAAGAAGATTGAGAGTAAAATAATTCTTTTAAAATATTATTTTTAAATGTATGTTGATGGTTACATATTAAAGCAAAATTTGTACTAAAAATATAAGTAAAAAAAAAAAACATTAATTTAAAAAGTTAATTTAAATTATGAAAAGCAACAGTCACAATTCGTTACAAAACGACATATATTTAAAATTATACAGGGTGTCCACTCTCAACGGTGGCCAATGGCTAATTTCTAAACCCTGAGTCATAGACATATAGTTCCAATTGCAAAAATGCCTTAAAAAAGGTAAAGAATTGTTTTTTAAGCAATTTAGGTTAAAAAAAATTCATTAAAAATTACGAAAATTAAATTTTTATACGGTCCTCCGATCCTATAAGTGATATTTAGTAATTTTTTACCACTACTTTAACAAGTAATGCAAAAAAAAGTGCCATTCTTCTGTGTTTAAAACTGACGAGTAATAGCTGTTTAAAGTTGAAGCATCTTTTTTGCTGCAAATTAGGGGTCAGTCACAAATTTACTGGAAATAAAAATAAACGCAAGATATCAAATTTAAAAAGAAGATTGAGAGTAAAATAATTCTTTTAAAATATTATTTTTAAATGTATGTTGATGGTTACATATTAAAGCAAAATTTGTACTAAAAATATAAGTAAAAAAAAAACATTAATTTAAAAAGTTAATTTAAATTATGAAAAGCAACAGTCACAATTCGTTACAAAACGACATATATTTAAAATTATATTAGATTACTTAACCTAACAGAATTTGGTGTTGTTCTAAAAAATAAGTTAATATAAATTAATATTACGCACATAAAATTGTATTAATATTACACTGTCATTGGATATAAATACGTGTGCAAATTGAACCTCGGTCGGATATTTGGAAGTGAGCTAAAACTTGAATATAAATATTGAACTAGGGCGACATACATACGAACGTTTTAAGCAAAAAAAAAAGCTTATTAAAACAACGCACTTTTTAAAAATAAAATCACGATTCCCCAAAATTTGATTTTCTCGATAAAGAGATTTTAAAACTCACGTCTTCGACTATTTTATCCAATCTAGAAGTTAATAAAAATTAATACTATCATGAAACTTATACGGTGGTAGCACCTTAAGTTAAATTGCTTTAGAAATATTTTTTTATTTCATTTAAAACATTTTTGTAATTGGAACTATGTCTGTGATAAATGGTTTAGGAATTAGCTATTGGACAGCGTTGGAAACGGACACCCTTTATAATAATTTAAGCACTTAGTATACGTTCCCTGAAAACTTAGTCCAACTCATTCGCTTTTAGCTACAAAAAAGTGGTTTAAGTCAGGAAATTTAAAGTTTCATAACTCAGTCAATTTTGATGTTAGATAAATGGGATCTTTTTGGTATTGCTTGATAAGGTGATGGAAATTTTTTACTAAATATCACTAATAGGACCGGGGGACTGTATAAAAAGTTAATTTTCGTAATTTGTTAATAAAAAATTTTGTTGACCTAAATCCCTTCAAAAACAATTCTTTACCTTTTTTAAAGCATTTTTGCAATTGGAACTATGTGTCTATGATTAACGGTTTAGAAATTAGCCATTGGCCACCGTTGAGAGTGGACACCCTATAGACTTCATGCGATTATTGAAATTTCTAATTATATCATGAATACTTATAGAAATGACCCTGCATATTTTAAATTTATTTAACTATTCTTGACATCCTTTATTCAAACTTGAACAATTTCGAGTTATGTGCAATTGCATCCTATCGTTGTTTTTAAAAGCAGATGTATTAAAGCAGATGTAAAGCTTTTAATTTGTTTCACGAACTCACTTTTTTCAGCAAAGTTTCACTTCAAAATCTATTTATTTTTCGAAATTATTTCTAGATATTTGTGGAGTTTTCGAAATATTTGTGAGTAAATTCTAGGCAAACTTCAACGAAGTTTCTACATATTAAACACAATTTTTAAGTCTGTTTGATTGTGAAAAATTATTTCAATTCAACTTTTATGAATCTGTGATGCTATGGCTTCATCATCAAGAAAGATAAAGATCACATCGGGATAATTTACAATGATACGTTTACTAACTTTTAAGAATGAAATTAATCAATGAGCTTATATTCAAAATGCTCACTTTCGACTATACATGTATCCAAAATATAAAAACAGGGTAACTTTTTTTGTTATTATTATTATTATTACCATTATTATTTCACAAGACCAGAAATCGTGTCACTTTCTTTTTTAAAAGTTATTTATTTCTCTTGATTTTTTAAAAACTTTTAATTAGAAATTAGCGTCGTATTTTAATTGATTTTCTATACATTTTTAATACCTAAAAAATATCACGCGTTACTTTTGTAATGTCATAGTGAATCAAATAAAGCAGTAAAATAATGTATTCGTTTTAGCATAAAACACATAATAAACTATCTGAAAAAAAACTTTTATAAATTTTTAGATTAAGATATCCTTTTCTTAACTTTCTTACTTATAACTTTTGCATACCCTATTTCCTGGAAATGAAATTTTAAAATAAATTAGATTTGATCATATTTAAGACAGTATATTTGCATCTTTTATGCCACAGTGTTGTTGAATCGGTGTTGTTTGCATCTCCTATGCCAAACTATAAAAAAATTTCATCCAAAATAACAACCATTAAATTAAAACATTAAACTTTTCTTTATCTAATTGTGGATCATTAAATTTAATGCACGTCAATATCTGCCATTAAATGTAATGAAGATTAATATTCTAAAATAATGATAGATATTTTGAATAAAATCGTTCTTCAATTTTGCAGCGCTGCAATATTTGCAATGCAAAGTGTCTTTTCTGCATCAACTAAGAACTGAATCAAATATACAAAAATGACATAGGCTTGGCGGGCCACAGAGAAGTTCCTGGCGGGCCAATTGTGGCCCGCGGGCCACGTGTTTGACATGCCTGCTATAAATGTTAGCCAAAATCTAATCCAAGTCGTCATCAAAATTAGTCAAAGTTGGCCTTGAAAAAAAGCCTTTTGGTTATAAAATCATCAGACATAGCGCAGGCTTACAGTGTTGCCAGATGGGCTACTTTTTTAAAATTTAGATTCTTGATTGGCACCACTTTTTACAAATGATAAAATGTGCCTTAATTAACGACATGATAACTAAGACGAAAGCAAAAGGTTTCAAATAAGTGGTGCCAATCAAGAAATCTGAATTTTAAAAATGTAGCCCACTGGCAACACTGGAGGTTTAATAAAAATATCAAAACGACGCAAATACGAATCCTACTACAAACATTCCCTTCGTACCGCACTCCCTACCTTTTCCCTTCCTGCCAAAAAATTTGAACGATCCCGCTTTATAGGGAAGGAGTTTGTTATTGAAGGGCTAGCGACTATGCAGGGTAGCGTGACTCTACAATACGTCCATTCATCAATCTCAACATTAAATCTTCTTGCTTTCGCTAAAGACAGCAAGATTTTCGTGATTTAATTTCTAGACATTGTAATGTAGACGATAAGCATTGGGAAAATATTTTGTACATATAGTTTTTACAATATACATATTCCGGTTGACATTTGAAAAAAATCTTAAAATTTGATCTCTAGTGATAGGAAACAGATTTTCGTGCTCTTACCTGTTAATTATCGGTTGAAAAGACAATGTAAATTGCAGAAGTATTCTAAATAAGGTATTGGTTACAATTATGTTTTTATTATCATTATTTTCCATAATTTTGCCTTGAAAAATCCAGATCACTCAAAATATTCTGACCATTCCTCTTGTGGGTATTTAACTCTTTATAGGGCAGTAGTAATGCACTTACTACTTAATTTTTATTAAAAACTGATTAATCCGCACCGGCATTTTTATTGAGATAATGTTTATCTCAAGATAGTGGAGATAATGGTTATGAGTTATGAATTAGCCTGACGAAAATGAGACATTTTATTTTTAAATAAATTTCTTTGTAGATTCTGGAGACAATGAATCTTTTCGACATTTTAACCAAAGAATTGATTTACCAGATAAAGAGTTCAGAAGAGAAAAACTTTAGTATTAACAGCATAAGACGCAAATTTAGTAATGGACAGGGTTTGATTAAATAAACCTCCAAGTAAAAAAAAAAAAGTGCTCTTGCACACCATCCTTATTTAAAAAAAACGACATATTTTTGTTTTTAAAAAACTCTAATTTTATATTATTGAATTCTAATTGATATTATAAAATGAACATAAATTGTCATCATTGGGAATTGTGAATCGGTACAATAAATAGTAAAAAACGTTTTCTATGTGTCTGTTCAGGGATGAGACTTCCGCTTTTTTGCACACCAATAAAATTTTAGAGAAAATGCTATATTGTGTAATCGGAACATTTTTGTGATTTAAGAGAACAACATTTTCTCTAAAATTATACTGGCGGCCAAAAAAGCGGAAATCTCATCCCTAGTCTGTTAAAAGAAAAAGCCACTTCTTCAGTGTGCGCCTACGACCTCAATTCCTGTCGCACAGTTGTACGACATTCTTGATGGGTCAAACATTATAAAGGTAATCATAATAAAAATAAAAACGTCTTTATTTAATTATTTTTGTTCTTTATTTAATCCATTTTAGGGTAAGTTACCTCACTCGCTAAAATGTTGAATTGATTGAATAACACCATGTTTTACGAAGAAGTAAGTGTAAAATAAGCAAATGCTTTTTTGCTTTTTGACACTAGAATTACGGCAGCGGTCATTTTGACCGTAAATCCAATTTAACGTATCATAACTTTTTTAATTTCCTGTTTATAGTCTGGATATTTTTTGACTTTTCCTAAAAACGCAGGAATATTACATAAAATCTTTTTTGTTCAATTTAAATAATTATTTTTAAAAATATTAATATGTATACCTAGAATTACGGCTACCGGTCATTTTGATCGTATCTAGAAAATTACACATTCCAAGTTATTTTCTTCACATTCATAGCTGTTTCCGCTATTCTAATAGATAAGCAGGTGCATCTGTGGTGAGGGGAATATTCTTTTGTGTATTTCAAAACATTATTTGTTAGGTGGGAAAAGGGGAGAAAAAGGGAAAACACCTGTTTGACATCTGTTTAGAATGGCTGCGCGCCTTCTGACTGCGCATTTCTTTTATGTAAGAAATATTATTTTTCAACGGATACAAATATATTGAGCTGCATTTCGTTTCAGTGAATGTCAGCGTTCAGACTTGCTTATTTTATTTGCTTCTTGTCATGGCGCGTAGAAGTGTTGGTAGAAAATATCTAACAAAAGAAGATGCGCTAAAATTTTTTGAAACTATTTCCGATGATAATTCTGGGTCAGATATTGAACCTGATGAAAAATTTAATATCGAAACTATATCCAGGTTATGTCTAGGGATAGGTTCTTGGAAATTATGAAGTATTTGCGCTTCGACATGAAGTCAACTAGATCCGAAAGATTGCAAACTGATCCATTTGCCCATATTTCGTATATTTGGAATACATTTATCGAAAATTGCTTGATGAATTATAAACCGGGGGAAAATATTGTAGTGGATGAACAATTGTTTCCCATGAAGACACGATGTCGATTTATTCAGTATATGCCTAAAAAACCGGACAAATTTGGCATTAAATTTTGGCTTGCTACTGATGTGCATTCAAAATATTTACTGAATGGATTTCCGTATTTGGGTAAGGATGCAACCAGGCCCTATGGTAGAACGGTTGGCGAACATGCAGCTTTCCGCTTGATTGAACCTTACTAAAACACTGGAAGAAACATGACAACGAACAGTTTCTTTACATCACTCAATTTAATAAAACAAATGAGAGACGCAGGAATAAGCTGTGTTGGTACAATAAATCGTTCAAAAAGAGAAGTACATAATTCTTTCAAGAAAACAAGAGATGTGCTGTATTCTAGTAAGATTGCTAAGCATGAAAATATAACGCTTACGTCTTATCAAGGAAAGAAGAACAAAAACGTCTTGCTCCTGAGTAGTTTACACCTAACACTGAAAATTTCATCTAATGAAAAACAAAAACCTGAAGTTGTAAATTTTTACAATGCGACCAAATATGGAGTTGATGGTTTAGACCAGATGGCCAGAAAATATTGTGAAGTCCTCATCCAGACGTTGGCCAGTTCAAGTTTTTTTTAACATTCTTGATTTTGCAGCTATAAATGCATGGATTATTTATAAAGAGACGACTGGAAATAACAACTACAGCCGA
Source organism: Maratus speculifer (assembly GCA_964019185.1). NCBI lineage: Eukaryota > Metazoa > Arthropoda > Arachnida > Araneae > Salticidae > Maratus > Maratus speculifer. Next base: position 399,991,109 of record OZ025295.1, read on the forward strand.
CGTGATTTCATTTTAGATACAGCTGAGGAGCTCAGAAAGATGTGCGTTTCATAAAAAAAAAAAAAACGCTTTCTTTTTCTAACCAGTTGAGAATTGATGCTTGTCCCACTCCATCCCGTAAACGTAAACAATGCCAAATAAATACTTGTAAAGGCAACAAAACTCAGAATATTTGTGAAAACTGTAGAAAATATGTTTGTGGAACCTGTACAAGTAAAATTAATAAGTCAGTAATCTGTGTATACTGTCAAACCGAATAATGTAAGTAATAAATTTATTTAATTTTAAATAAAATCAATTTGTATTTAAATTTGTTAAACAATAACAAGTTTTTAAAATATTGAATTTTTTTTTTATTTTTTAATTCTTTGTTATGCTAAATTAGCATTTGTTTACATTTTTTATCTCATTAACTTTATAGTTTACTTATTAAAAAAGTATGTCGTATATTTACAAGATTTAACTTACATAATACTAACAAAAAATACGCTTTTTCATTTATCCGAGAGTAGCGGTCAAAATGACCGGTGATCGTAGTTATAGGTATACGGAAAACGCCGTAATGCTAGTGTTAATAGCTTCTTCAACTTTGTCTTCGCCCAATCCAAAGTTGCGGGTGTGACATTTACACAACTTAATTTAGTCACCAGCAAAAAAAATTTTGAGCATTGGTTTCAATTTGTATGAATTTCAATGTAGACCACTTACACATACATTTATCCAAATCTGAAAATTGTCCGATGTATCATTTATTTATAAAAAAAAATAACAATAATAATAATAATTTCCGCCTGTTGCGGGTGTGACATAAAAAGGACATGCATTTTCATCTTTCAGTGCAAAAATGCAAAACTCTGTGAATTATGACAACTGGGTGAATTGATATTTTTATATATTAGACAGTAATACTTAAATAATTATTCTATGAAAAAATTAAATTACTTCCTCAATTCCTGCTTTTGTGGAAAATATTCAAAATTTTCGTTGCGGGTGTGACTTGTATAGCCAATAAAATAATGACATACACAAATATTTTCAAGGCAGGTTTTTTTAAATTAAAGAATTAATCAATATTACAATTAGAACATCTAGAGCGGAAAATATAAAAAAAATTCATTTCCAATCTTGAATTTATAATTTCTGGTGGTGGTAGCATTTTTTACAAAAATGCTCTTTTTTTCCTAGGATGCATATGACTGACTGGGCCAAATATGCACGTTTTCTTAAATTTTTTTCAAACATTCTAAGTCTATATCGTCACCATCCATTTGTCTTATTTGTTCATCAAAGTTTTCACTTTTTTAATGTCGAGAATAAAACAACGTCTACAAAATCTCCAACTGCATATTCATCGTTGGATATTATATCCTTGTCAAAGTATGGATACGTCTGACTGAGCCAAATATACACATTTTCTTGATTTTTATCCCGATACTCTTATTCTATAATATCCGCATTCATTTGTCTTATTTGTCCATCAAAATTTTCACTTTTTTTTAATGTGGAGAATACAACAACTTCTACAAAATCTCCAACTGCACTCTTATCATTGGATATTATATTTTTGACAAAATATGGTAACAAACAAATTCTCTTGTGGTCACTTTCTGAAGTTATTGCTACATTGATTGTTCCTACGTCAATAAAAACAACCTGATGTATCGATTGAATGTTGAGCTCAGATTGTGCTTGGTGCCAGCATTTATGAAGAATTTTCACAATATCTTCTGAAATTTCACATTCAGCAAAGTTCTTTTATGTTTTTTAGGACTTTTTCTACACACATGGCAAAATCTGAAACTGAATTTATAGTTGCAGAGCGTTGCTACTGATACCATTTTCTTGGCAACTGCACCAACCCCATCGACAACTCCTTTACCATGAGATGAAATGCAAAAGGATTGCCATCCTTTACCATGATTTTTTAAAATAGTCTCTTCTTTTCTCTCCTTGCTTTGTCTCTTTCCTTCTCTTGTTGTACATATGATTCATATTTAAAAGGGTTTTCCTTAATCTTTTTTCAATGATATCGTGATCTTTCTGTACTCTTCATTCTCTGCAAAAGAGAAGAAATTAATGTGTAAACTGAATAAATAAAACACTTCCAGTCCAAAACTAAAAGCTTAACAAATTTTTAATAGTTATCCCTTGAAATTTCTAATCTTACATAAAGTTAATTATGTTAAATTTTGGTTAATTTCAAACTGACTATATACATTTTATGCTAACTTAATAAACATTTTAACAGTTTCTTACTTCAGTTTCAATTCTTACTTCTACTTTTTATTTAATTTGAATTAAAAGAGAAAAAAAATCTTCCCCTAATATTGATTTACTTATTTTAAAATCTAAATATATATATATATATTAGATAAATACTACCAAATAACAAAATTTAAAAAATGTATATAAAAAACAAAACAAAATTAACAAATTTAAAGAAAATTGCTAAAATATTGTTTCGTAATTTTCTTTTTTTAATTTCTATAAAAATCTTACCTTTAAAATTAATTTCTTAATCATATATCATATATCACTAATACAATTATTTTCTTCAAGTAAAGCAACAATTTTATCAATCCAAACTGAATAAATCAACTGCTCACAGTGTCACATGCTCAGATGATGCAAATTTTTATTTATTAACTGGAATTCCCTCTACTAAATCAAAGGGTATAGTTAAAGCTGCCAAGTACATGTTTTCCAGCATATTATTCTTTTATAAATTTACATATAATTTGTTCAAATATGCATTTGTAACCAATTTTAAAAGACGTTGCGGGTGTGACTTTAATTAAATGTCACACCCGCAACAGGGACATGTCACGCCCGCAACGCTCAATAATTATAATTAAAATATTAATTAATTTCTTTTATGTCTGTAAATCAAAGTATATTAATAAACTATTTTTGAATATAAAGTTTCATAACTTTAAATCAAAAATATTTTTCTGCAGAGATATAAATGTAACTTTTTGTTGCGGGCGTGACACAATAATTAAGAATAATTAAATATGCTTAAATTTTGTAATGAAGATTAGTGAACACTTCTCTGCAGACAAAAACTCTCAATAATAGCTGTCAGATCATATATATCCATGTTTGGAGGTTTTCAGAATGTTTGTTCAGCTGTACGAGACCATGCAATGTAAAGATTTTTGCCACAGTCTATTTTACAAAGACATAGTGTCACTTTATTAATTAAAATAAGTATGTTAATGACAAAAATGTAATTCTTTTTTGATAAAATATGAAACAGTACACTCTTAACAGTTAATATGCAAAATTTCAATCATATTTAAAGAAATTTAAATTTTCATCCTCATGTCCATTTTTTCGTGGATTGGGCGTCTTATAGAAAGAGTATTTTGTTAACTTTAGAATAAATATAATTTTTTCAAGAATTAGACTTACCAACATAAAGTGCATTTTTTATTGAAACTAATTTTGTAGGTTTATTATAAATCAATGAAGTAGCTTCTTCTTAAACATTTTCTTTCTTCGAAATTCGACGGGTTCTACCTTATATACCATAAAAATGAAATAGCAAATTATGTTTATTAAAAATCTGAGGCAGCATGTGTGCATTTTTTACTGGCTTGTATCTCTTCATGAGCCTAAGCGATACCATCAGACGTTTAGATGAAAGTGAAAAAAAAAATTCTTATCGTCTTTAGGAACAACAAGACTCAGTGCAATCCTGTTGGACATATGCACGCTTTAAAATCCCTTACACGGAAACTACCTGAAAAATCATGTGATAAAATTTGGAAACTATTAAAGCAATTATGATCGAGATTTATGACAGGCAATTTTGTTCTGGGACTAAAACTTTTTTGAGTAGAATATAACTTAAAATCAAATATGAAATGTTAACGTAAGATTAATACAAATGGGCGTATCGCCAGAGTCGTGTCTTCCTTGTGTTTTTTAATTATTTTTAATGGTCAAAACAAAACAAAAAAAAACTGGGTATACTAATAAATTAAGAAATGTTTTAAAAAATTCTAAGCCAATGATAAAACGAAAACAAAATCACTCATGTCTTTCTATTAAATTATGTTTGAACATGTCTATTTCCATTCTTCTTTTTAAAATTACCGCGTTGCTTTATGTGCATTTAGTAAAAAAAAAAAAAAAAAAAAAATACTTTATATATAAAAAATATGTTCCATAAAAAAAACACCAGGATCTTGAAATAAATATTAGTTTTTCAGTTTAAAATGAACTAACTAAACAAAATACATTTGAGAACGTGAGTTTCAAAACTCGCTTTCAACTCGGGGGAAAAAAATTGTGTTTTCTCTATCAATTTATTCTATTGATGAGCCTGAACCGCAAAATCACTACTATCTGCATAGGTGCCAACCTTACATCGATTATCCGTAATACATGCGTTAATTTGACCCTCGTTTAATGAGTTTCGAAACAGAATTTTTTCAAAGAAAGGAAGTTAAGTATGTTGAACTAACAATCCTGAAATTAAATAAATAACGATTCATGAAATATGTTTTCTGGTTTGAAATGACGTTAACCTGGATCAAACTAATCCAGGTATTACGGAAGATTAGTTGAAAGTTGGCAGCTATGTATCTGTAAAAAGAAGCTTTATCATGTAATTGTGATATGCAAAAATCTTGGTTTACATGGAAAGAGGTTAAGAGGTTTACACTAAGAGGTTATTCGCGATTTCCCAAGATTTGATTATCTGGAAAAGACAAGTTTTAAAACTCTCATCCCTTATTCTATGAACCGTTTTTAGGTGCGTTTGTAATTATTTAATTACGTAGCACCTATAGTTGTCGTTCAGTCCGTCCGTCTGTCTGTCCGCATATAAGAACGCTAAAACTACCCAACCGAATCGTTTGAAATTTAAAATACATAATTATAACATAATTTTGTCGAGACATTTCAAATTTTATGAAAATCGGATGAATACATCGATTACAGGGAAATCAAAAGGATTCCCTTACATTGCCGTCGATGGAAAAAAAAAAGTTTCAAATGCATTTAAAGGTGTTACCCTCATTCGAACATAATAAAACTAACATGAACCTATGAAGTATATATAGATATACTAAGATATACATTCTGTAGAATGTGTGATGCAAAGAATATTTATTATTAAATTACAGTGCCACGCAAAAATATTCCATTACATAATGCTATACGGAGAAAAATTGTTGGGACGCGTTTTAATTATATAAAATTATTTCACATTTTATGAATATAATATACGTTGCTGAGGTGTAATGAAATTACTCCCTGTATATTTACAGGAACAGAAAGATTTCGACAACTATAATGTATTCAAAGTACTGTCTACTATGTAAGGAAGATCCAGATATTTTTAAAACTTTGTTATCATACCTCATTGTAACATACCTGATACTTTGTTGTTGCACCTCATTTTCTACACTTCACGTTCAATTTCCAATTTGTTAAAATCTATTGAATACTGATAAACGGACGAATGTTTCATTAAAGTATGGAAACAAGAAACGCAGTTATTCTTGAACATTCATTTTCATAAATTTAATGACAAATTGAAAAATATTCACTATTTCCTTCTTAGGACAGCAGGAGTAAGGGACATGAAGAAAACATTTACTTAACACGTTGACCGCCACGACAATTTTCAGAAATCTGTCCTAAAATGACAATTTGATATAATCATCAGTATATTATTAAAAATTCCTACCAGTATTTTTCTAATATAAATACTGAAGTTGTTTTCTCTTGCAAATATTGTTAAAGGATATGTCAAGCATTTCTGTTTTTTAAATGTGGTGCTGTTTAGATAAAATAGAATTAACACATTGACAGCCGACTACGAGATAATCCGTAGTTGGCTTCCTAGAAAGGAACGCAACCTACGAATTATCTCGTAGTCGGCAGTCAACGCATTAATTATATGCACAAGAAAAATTTCTAGTAATCACTTTAAAAAAAAAAACCTGTTATACGCGCAGTTAATTGGGTCAATATTTTTATTTCGTTAAACACACCTATGTAGAAATATGAAATTTTTTAGTAAATTCGATAAACGAGGGCTGTATGATAAGCAAAAGGTTTCGGCCAGAGGTAGTGCTACCAGATTTCAAAAAAATATTAATTTCGTGAAGTAGACCTTTCAATCAAACATAGCAATTTCTGCTAAGTGGTTTAGTTGTGAATGGAAGCCATTTAAATAGAGAAACTTTAGTGATATTTCAACAATAGAAAAATTTGAATATTCAGCAGAAAAACCTGTTTTTGAAAAAGAAAACAATTTATGAAATTAAAGAGGAAATCAAAAAATTTATGGGGACTCTGCATCTTCGTTATCAACTGTAAAATATTGGATAGCTGAATTAAAATGCGGCCCTACAAGCATTTTTAACGAAGAATGTCGAGGTCGTCCAATTGAGGTTACGACATCAGATCTGATTGAAAAAATCCACGATATTATGATAAACAATCGAAGAGCGAAAGTGCCTGAGACTGCTGAGACTGCGAGCATCTCAATTGAATGGAAGTGAAAAATATTTTAACAACTCATTTGGATATGGAAAAGCTTTGCGCAAAATGACTGCTACAAATGTTCCGTATTGGGGTACACGACATTTCGGTCCCTGGCCATTTCGGTCGCGAGACAATTCGGTCCCAAGACATTTCGGTCCCGAGACAATTCGGTCCGTGGCCATTTCGGTCACTTGTTATTTCCTTGCTCGCTATCTTATAAGTCGGATTCTAATTGTTGTGGGCCTGCCAAATGGTATAAGTTCAACATTATTCGGGCCCTTTTTTATTTTTTTTTAACCCCCCCCCCCCAAGTTTTATAAAAATTTGAATATAAGAGTCCGATAAATTTAAGCTTTTATAACTCGTGACAATGAAATTACAGTGAGCTGAAAATTTTGTTTGGTTAAACAATGTGATATAAATTTATGGGATATTGCCTTTTGCTTTTAGTATTATTATTATTAATCAGAATAAATATTAAATATTTTAAATTTTATTATTAATTACTAGTATCAGTATTTTATATAAACTTCTATAAACTATATAAGCTGAAAAGTATTTTATATAAACTGCCATAAATATTTTTTTTTTTTTTTTTTTTTTTTTTTTTTTTTCTGTTCGCGCACATTTTTTAGAACCTTTAAATTTGCATTGGTTAAATAATAATAATAAAAAAAACTTTATTTTTTCCCTTCCAATTAGCTTGATAATAAATGTCTTTAATATTTCAATTAGACAATCATAAGTTGAAAATATATACATATTTCCTCAAATCACCCATCTATACCCTCTCCTTTGATTATTCAGAAATGAGATATATTTATTGAAGAACAAATTTTTTATTTTTCTTATTATTTTTATAATACAAAGTTGCACCTTATAAATTTGTTTTCATAAGTTACTTTCCATTATGAACATTGCGAAAGCAATAGTGATTTCGTAACTGGGCATGCTATGAAAAAAATTTGTTTTTAGAAATTTGCCTCCGCCACTTTTTTTTAAAAATAATAATTGTATTTATTGATTGCATTTTTTAACAGTCTTCTCACGCCATGAAGACAATTTTTGTGAATTAATTTTATTGAAACTGAACTGGGCCTATTTCATTGTAATAAGATGATTATTTTTTATTTTTATTTACATAAAATTTATATAATAATATTTTAAAATATAATGATATAAATATTATATATAAAATATAATATATAATTTAATAAAATACACTAAAATTTAATACAATAATATTTTAAATAATTTTATTTTCATTTTTTAAGTGGCAAAACTAAATTTTTTTATATATTTATTTATTTATTTATTTGAATTACCTTTTCGCTCTTACTTTCCCAGAAAAAATAATAATAGTTCTTATTTTAGTTTTATTTTTAACTATACTAATTGTTTTAAATTTCTGTAGTTTTAAATATGCAATAAACAAACAAGTAAAAGATAAATTTCAGTTTAGAACAACAGTAAAGTATCGTTTATACGACAATCGCTTATACGACGTTTAATTTTATAGGACGTTTAAGTTCGGACCCAATTCATTCCTATTCATTTTTGTGTTAAAATATATCTTTTATACGACGCACAAAATCGTTTGTACGTCGATTTTGTATAGGTTTATTTTTGTTAATTTTTTCTTGTGTTTTTAAGAACGGGCAGAAGCTGGCGGCTATGAATGACACCATAAAACGTTTTAAATGTACCCACAAAACAATGTAGGCTGGTGTTCGATGAGTCTGAAAAATCTGCTTACGCTTAATGGATTACAATGGAGGGGTCATTGTTTTTTGCGAGGATGATTTTGTCAGTATGACGACTTTTAGTTGGCCGCGCGGTGTATTTCATGTGTGCCTGTAAAAGCAAAGGAACTGGTGTCCTGCAAAAGAAAAACCTTTATGTCAAGTACAGTTGAAATGCTTCAACCATAGGCAATTTTTTCATAATACTACGTAAAATGACCTAAAGTAAAAAATAAATAAAGGTACGCATATTTAAATTACTTATTAATCCCACCTTTTATTTATTTTTATTTTGGTTATTTGTTTGTTTTTCTTTGCTTAATTTAAAAATTTATGTAAATAAATACATTAAACATAAAAATTAAGTGAAAACAAAATTAATTGTAGTTTTAGAAATGAAATCAATTATACGACGTTTTTCGATAGTCCATTCGGCGTCGTATAAACGATGCTCCAATGTATTTAGAAATATAATGATGTATTGAATATAAAATGGCTTATGTATTGAGTTTATTTTAAAATAAAATTCATTATGTAAATTATTCATGTTATTAATAATAAATATATTTAATAAAATATTAATTTGATTTTTTTATTAAAATTACTAACTGTTTTGAGAATTAGGATCACCACTTATCATTAAGATTTACCAATTATTATTAAGATTACCATGAAAATTTTTTTATGAATCATAATATTTTGGATAAGAGTTATACGTGTGTGCGGTTTTCGGGCACTTATAATCGCATTATACTAAAATTTTATGGCCTTCAGTTTAAAAATTCTGCAATGTTCCCTATAAAATGTCCCCTGCATGTCTTATTTCACGAGATTTCAGTTTGCAGGTGAAGGGTCCGAAATGTCCTGGGACCGAAGTGTCTTGGGACCGAAACGGCTAGGGACCGAAATGTCTTGGGACCGAAATGGCTATGGACTGAAGTGTCTCGGGACCGAAACGGCAGGACCGAAACGTCCTGCTTCCTCCGTATTGACACACTTGTGCGTCAATTAACCGAGGAGGACGCGCGCAGGGCCTAAAAGTCCCGGAGTGCGTATGGTTTTACAATTGTAACCACTAATATTTTTTAAGTAATCTTCAACTTATTTTATATCAAAATTTGTAAGGATTATCTCCGCCTGAGTAAAATGACGGTTATAATTTGATTTTATTGCTGACATAGTTAAAACCATTTATACCCTGGGTAAGCGCGCGTTCTCCCGTGTTAAAAAAAACTGCAGCAGTTAAAACAAAATGCAAATGATTTTTGGTGTTGATTTATTAACTAACGAAAAGTTCATTTCTCAACGAACATATTTATCTAAAATTTCAATTCAAATATCTTTTCCATGATCGAATGATATTTTTTTATGATTTTCACGTACAAGCATCTCTTTGTTTTCATGTGCGCAACATTACAGATGAGTTTGAGCCATTTATTAATTCTTAATAAATAGATGAAATTAAATAATATTATAACTGTACTGGAAATTACTGTTAAACGTAAATAGTTCACATTTGTGTTTCTTGTTCAATTGAAACGTTATTTTTAATGTTTAAAAACATCTAATCATGAAAAAAAATTGTCGTTAGTTTAATTTCACATTCGAAGTATCCTGATCAATACATTCTATATGTGAAGGTGGTTTTTGGAAGATATTGCCAATAATTTCATAACTAGTAAAAATTTTACAGCAAAAAAAAAAAAAAAAACTGATTAAAAAAAATGGGTAGTTTTTTTAATGAAGTTGAAAGAATTGAAATCATCACTCCTGATGTAACAAAATATAAAATCTATATTAATAAAATAACAAATCGCTCTGTCTGTTTGCGTGTGTGTGTCTGTGTGTCTGCGATGGCTAGCAAAATCTATTGGACGTACGAGGCTCAAAATTTTTATGAGAGTAGCCCAATATCTCTCCTGATGCACCTGAAGCTCAGAATTTCCAAATTCTATTTATTAACTGAGTAATTAATTAAATTCCAAAGCTCACTCGCGTAAAAACAACCGCCTTTTTTCACTTTTTTCCCTTTCATTTTCTTATGGTTGGTTGGTTGCATAAAATTTTCACAGAAATAATTAAAAAAGCTGGGACAGACCTTTAAAATTCATAGACTGGTAAACTGTCAGTTTAAATGAGGATTTTCTTTTTTTTATCACAGCTGCTGTACGCCATTGAGGAAAAAATAGGTGAAGGCGAAGTAAACCGAATAAAAGGTTTGCACTATGAAACCATTTATCGCTGAAATTTTAATGTCTCAAACAAAAGCGCGAGGAAGGAATTTCGTATTAATAAGACGAATTGAAAAAAATGATTTACAACTGGAGAATATTTTACGAAGAAATAGTATTTTTTTAAAAGTGTTTTTTTTTCTATCATATTATTTATTAAAATAAATGTTTGCTTTTAAAATAATTGAAATTGGAAAATTAGAACTAATTAAATGTCAAAATGAAATTAAATAAAACATTGAAAACATTTGATTTGAACTAAAAATTGTATTACTAAAAGTTTTCTTTTTTTTTCAGAACTATTTATGATTTAACAACATATTAATAATTCATGACAATATATAAAATATATTGATGAAAACATTCTTTTAAAATCATGCAGGAAAACTTAAATATCAAATATTAATCTGAAATCTAGATTTCAGAGTGCAGACGATTTTAAGACATTAACGAAAGAATGCTAACTTTTCAGGCAAAATCATAAATGATGCCCCCGCTTTTATAGAATATCACTCTTTTGGCCAATGAGAATGCTCCATTATAGCCTGAAGTAGTCGTTTTCGATAAAAGCGGTGGAGTGACGATGCAGCAAAATAGTCATATTTTTTATAGTGTATGATTAATCTATTCGTATCTTTTATGCATTACAATCGTGTATTACAGCTAATTATGGCACAAAATGTTATTTTTTAAACGAAATTTTAGCCATCTATTCAATAACAGTTTAAAAGGTAAAAAATAAAAACAAAGAAATACGGGTTTAAAACAGTTTGAATTGATCGGAGTGTCAAAGCACATGGTTTTGTTGGTGCTTATTTGCACATAATGTAGCGGATTTTAGAGTTACATTTTTGGCGTCACCCCAAAACATTATATTGCCACTCTATTAATTTCTTTTTACTGTATGGTTGTACTCAGATTTTTAGCGTTTCGAACTTCAGAATGTTATAGTCATTAGCTGTGCTGCAGTAAAAATATCACACAACCCTTTTCTGGGAGTTTATTTTTTTAATCGTTGATTTAAATTAAATGTGTTCTATTCAATTTAAAATTGTAATATGGCTTTAATTTGTTTTTAAAACAAAAATAAAATAATTGTTTGGCGTACAATTGTTTGAATCCGTAAACGATTCATAACCATAATAAATTGTCAAACAGCAAAGTAAATTATTTATCAGAAATAGCCATAAAAATAATAGTAGCAAAACTTATTATAACCTTAATGTTCAGACTAATTTAAACATAACCCGATCCCAACCAGAAAAAAAAAGACCACACTCCGATCCGTGATAGACAAAATTTCCGTGAGTTCGATGTTTTTTTTTTAAACCCGACCCGAACCTAAAAATTCTGTTTGAAAGAAAGTATGGATTTGATAACTGACCCGAACCAAATCTGAATGCCACAAAAATGTTCAAATGAAGCATAACCCGAACCAAACAAGGAAAAATAATATTCGTGGCATGAAACATGACCCGAACCTAAACATTTTCTTTAAAAAAACCCAAAATATGACCCGAACGAAATCTGAAACCGATGAATTCCAGAGAACTGTAACCCGATCCCAGAAAGACAAAATAATTTCCGTGGTCATAAACCACACTCAAACCTAAAAAATTCCATTTGAAAAATCCTAAACTTTGACCCAAACCACATCTTAATCTGACCAAAATATTCGAAATAATCATAACCGGATTCGAGTAAGACAAAATAATTTCAGTGGACATGAACCCGATACGAACCTAAAACTTTCATTCGAAAAAATACCAGAAATTTGAATCGGACCAAATCTCAATCTGACAAAACTATTTCAAAGAAACGCAACCGGATCCAAACAAGACAAAATATTTCCATGGACATGAATCCAATCCGAACCCAAAAAATTTCTTTGAAAAAATACTGAAATCTGAACTGAACGAAATTTGAACTTGTTAAAACTATTCCAGTGAAGCATGTCTTCTTTATTCGAACAAGACAGAATAATTTCCGTGAACACACAAGAAGACCTGAACCCAACAGTTATATTTGAAGAAAAACCAGAAATCTGAATTTAACAGCATCTGAACCCGACAAAAATATTCCAAAGAACTATAACTCAATCCTAGCAAGACGAAATAATTTCCATGGACATAAACCCGACTCGAACCTAAAAAATTCGATTTGTAAAAACCTGAAATTTGACCCAAACACATCTGAATCCGACCAAAATATTCGAAAGAATCATAACTGGATTCGAGTATGACAAAATAATTTCCGTGGACATGCACGATATCCGAACCTAAAAATTCCATTCCAAAAAATACCAGAAATTTGAATCGGACCAAATCTCAATCTGACAAAACTATTTCAAAGAAACGCAACCGGATCCAAACAAGACAAAATATTTCCATGGACATGAACCCAATCCGAACCCAAAAAATTTCTTTGAAAAAATCCTGAAATCTGAACTGAACGAAATCTTGTTAAAAATATTCCAGTGAAGCATGTTCTTATTCGAACAAGGCAGAATAATTTCCGTGAACACGCAAGAAAACCCGAACCCAAAAATTCCATTTGAAGAACAAGCTGAAATCTGAATTGAACCAAATCTGTCCACGACAAAAGTATTCCACAGAACCATAACTGGATACAAGCAAGGCAAAATAATTTTCATGGATATGAATCAACCCGAACATAAAAATTCAATTTCAAAAAATACCTAAAATTTGAATCGAACCAAATCTGAACCCGACGAAAATATTCTAATGAATCATAACCAGATTCGAATAAGACAAAATAATTTCCATGAACATAAACCCAATATATGGTTAGGTTATATTGCAATTACATTACGGTAGGTCTTTGATTATATTTAATTTCCCGTTAGGTTACAGTTGATTCTCGGTTAAGTTAAAGTTAAATTGCATTTATATTATGGTTAGAATAAGGATATGTTACAATAAAGTGAAGGCTATGTTACATTTATGTTATATTTAATTTACGGTAGGGTACAGTCAAGGCGCAGTTAGGTTACAGGCAGGTTATAGTTACGGTACAAAAGTTTACGGTTAGGAATTTATCCACAGAGTGAACATTACGCATGATTTAATTAAAAATAACACTTACTTTTGTTAAATGGCTCTGATATTATAATACTATATACCAACCTTTTAGCTACCATCGAGTATCGATTTCATTTATGGTATAGTCGGATTTAAGAATGATATAATTTGAAATTCAAAATATTTCACTTGAAATTTCTATGTAAAAAAAAAAAAAATTAGTTACGTGGCTTAACGGTGATTTTTACGGGTAAATATCAACATTTTAACACGAAAATCACGCAATCGTTGGATACATATTCCCTCCCGTGTTTCTCATTGCTCATTTTGAATATTTTTAGAGCTTAATATTAGTTGTTTTTTAATTAATTGTTAAGTTGTTGCATTTCTGCATGTTTCGAGTTAATGATAAAAGCATACAAATTTCAAGTTCTTTAATATTGTTAATACACGGACCCGGGCAACGCCGGGCGGATCAGCTAGTGAAATAATAAAAAATAAAAAGCATTAAAAAACAGCCATGCAGATTTCACTTTAATTTATAAACAATACATTTGCCAAAGTTGCTATCAGAATTCACTGAAAATTAGTTTATAAAAAAAATTATCAACAATTGCATTTAGGTTTTTCAGATGTCAATATATTATAGGTCAGTAAATCCTATATTGACATCAATGATAATTTAAAATTTTAATTATAAATAATTTCATATTAGCTATTACAACTGACATATTCTTCATACTGATTGATATAAATCAGACGAGTAGAATTTATTTTTCTACTGAGTGAAACATATCCAGACTAGAAATAAAATTTAGCACCTTTGGTTTATTCCGGGAGTACGTACGTAGTGCGCATGCGGTTTTTATGTTTCAATGAATATTTCAAAATAATTGTTTCTCATTTAGTCGCCGTCAAATTTTTACAAATTCTGCGATATTTTAAATCCAAGATTAGTTTTCATAAAATAGCGGCAATAAATGATAATAACAATAAGCAAACAATGTATTGCATACACTGACCGTGTGGAAACGCTTTACTATTAATTTCTACCAACAGAAATGGCCTAGAAAGCTTTGGTAAACACCATTTAAATCAAACAATCTTTTAGGCAGTATCTTTACTGAAAAATAAGGATAGTAGAAAATACAATGTGCTACCAAAGTAACGAAACTTTTGTTTATGTGTTTATTTCAGAAAAACAGTTAATACCGTAAAATGTAAGTAGCAAATTATGGTCATTAAAACATATAAACATATGATGACGGGCTGACAAGTTCTATGTATTGGTTGTAGTAACTAAGCTCCGTCACTCTGCAGCTTAGATAATCACTTAAGATTATTGAATACACAGGCCTCGTGTATCTTTATCTCTTGACGTATGGAACTTTCTCGCAAGTCTTCTTAATATAATTAAAGGTCTCAGATTATAAATATGGTAAGTAACTCAAATTATTCGCAATTCTCTTAAAGTAATTAGAGAATTTAAAAGGCACATTCTGCGAAAATGGGCTGTGTGTTTAATGTCAAATGTTTCTTTTATCAATTAAAATCTCAGTGAGTATTCAGGTTTTTCAAAGAGTAATTTAACAGATGGCTCAGTACCCTTGATTATCTGCAATCATGTCATATTAACTCAGTCTGTTCTATTTTGCCAGTCATTACCATCTGAATTCTTCAATTCAATTAATCCTTTGAGGAGATTATGGGTCGGAGATTCCCGGCGTAACTTCCGGTGTATAATCCTCAGATCAAACAATTCTTTTTGGACCCAGAAATGTTACTTAGTGAATGAAGACAAATATTTACGGCGATCTGGAAAGTTATATTTCTTTTTAAAATATTTCTGGGTCGAAAAATGATTGTTTGAACAGCGGATTATACGCCGGAAATTACGGTATATCCCACCTAATTTATACGAATATTTCCACAAGAAAATTTTAATTAAATTTTACTTTTACAATTTTGATGGGAGAAAATTTGTAAAATTACTTTTCTCGATTTAAGAAAAAGAAAATTTGAATTTCTAGGTATGAATTCAACATAACAGAAAAAAATTACGTGACCCTCAAAGCATTAAATGTGATTTTAAACCACCAACTGAATATTTTTTTCTGAAATCTGGAGCTATCTCTATAATATCTGATCAATAAGAAATTAGGAAGCCTGTCTAATATTTTATCTCCTGTTGATATAAAATATTGTGTGCTCCTATGTATTCAAAATTTAATTTTAAATAAAGTTTAAACTAATTTAAAGTTTAAAAGTTTAAATAAACGTAGATTAAAGTTTAAATGAACTTAATTTTAGATTGTGAATTTATCATCTTCTATGTATTAAAATAGAACGTGATATTATTTTTACTATCTTACGAAACTCAGAAGAACAGATGTCAGTTAAAGAAAAACTCCATCAACCGGATATACATATCTTTAAGGATTTTGTAAACATTTAGTATTTATATACAAAAATAATGTAAATAATCTTATTAATCTCTATTCATAAGCTAATATTAATTTTTGTTGCAATAAAATGTCTCAATTTTTTGATTTTCTAAAAGCAAATAAGCCTATTGGTTTCCATTGGATGTCTATGGAAACTTGGCAAAATATTAGAAATATCGCCAATTGGCGTTACTTTTGACGACTAATTTCTGTCTCCAAATTTGTCTATAGATTTGGCAACAAACTTAGCGACAATGCACCTCCCTCACCTTATAGGTATGGAGATCAATCAGAAAGTTCTGGCGTTAGAAATTTGTAGAAAGTTTTGGTGCATACTCTCGCTCTTATATATGTATGGAAGCGGAGCAGAGCAGCGGTCACACATTCAATGAGTGAGTTAGAGAATTTTCTGAACGCGATACGCTTTCTTGCCTTAGCGACTTATTTACATAGTTTTGCATATGTTATAGTATTAAGACGTTACGTAAAGAGATACAGCTGTACTCGAACGCTTAATTTGCTCCGTCATTAGTCTTTTTTCTGAGATCTGCTTGTATTTGTGAGTTACACAGGGCTCGCACCGTTCCGAAAATTTTCACACATTGCTACCAGTATTTTAAAGTAGAAATTTTAATGTAAAGTTCCTATAATACCTGCAACTGAATTATACAATAAATATTAACGTTTTAACCTCTTCAGTCCCGAGAAAAATCTGCTGCATAGAAAAATTATTTTATTAGCAAATTATAGTGCTTTTAGGCTTAGAAAAAAAGAAAATAAAATTAGTTTTATATTTTTTAAATTTTTAAATAGTTAAAATTTATGTACCCATATGGGTACATCAGGTCGCAATTGAGTAAAAATGAATTTTTTTAAACAAATAAAACCAATTTTGTTTTACAAAAATAAAACTATTTATTGTTTAAAAGTTATATCAATTTAAACAACTTAAATGATTTTTTACCTAAAGCTATGTATTGCGCAAAAATATTATACACATCTTGTAATAATTGTAATGCATATCTTGCTACTATACATCTATCTGTGTATCTGATATGTATCTGTGGCTTCCAGTAATAACCAGGTATGGCACATTTTTGAAAAAAATGAGATAATTTGGGAAAATGTAGCTTTAAAAGTAATGTAGCTTTGATCTGCCATATTACTGAAAAAAAATTAAATACTTCCCGTCATAGGGCGACTATAAATTTTCATTTAAAAATTGAAAATTTTTTTAATTGGTTCTCAATTAATAAAAAAATTTTTATATAACTATTTTGGCAAAAAAAGAGAAGCTCTTATATCCTAACTGAATGTAATAAAAATTATTAAGCTCTAATCTATTTTATAAAAGTAATGATAAAAAGACATTTAAAAACTTTAAACGTTAATTACTCAAAATATTAAGAATGTGCCTTACCTGATTATTACTGGAAGCCACAGATAATATACACATACTACTACACATACCACTATACATATACTACATACCTTTTAATAATAATCTTCTAATAAAGTATCATTTATTATAGACTTTTTTTGACTAATACATGCGGGCTTGTACAACTATACAACCTTTCAAAACGTGTTAAAAAAATTTAAAGTTATTAAAATTTGTGACATATTTTAGCAGTAAATTCAGTATATTACTTCATATTATTTTTAAAAATGAAAAAAGTCCTTTTAAATTGTTTTGTAAGACTAAATTAAATAATTTATTCGTTCCTAAAAATTTTTTTTAATAACCAAATGTACACAATAGTTACGCAGAAAATTAGTTTCTTTAGCTGGAAATGTATAGTTAAGACCCATTGTACCCAAATGGGTACAACATATTTACAGATGTTTTTCACATCCATGCACATATGAACAACATATATAAACAACTCCAAATCATTCTTGAAACATAGTTTATAAAAAATGCAATATATTGTTTTTAATTCACTCAAAAATTTGTATTATTCACATACTTTGATGTGAAGTCGTTGAAAAATTGTTTATGTCATCCATCTTGGAAATGTTCCTTTTTCAATGTCACATGGTTCCTCCATTTTCAAACATATAGCACATTTATTGGTAATATAGGGCACTGTGATGTATCTGAATAGTGCTAGCAGAAATCCATGCATTTATAAAAAAAAATTTGGTGTAATTTTGGCTTTTGTTTTAATGTACCCAAATGGGTACTCCAGGACTGAAGAGGTTAAAATTGTGGTATAAAAGTAGGAAAATTTTAAGAACAGTGCGAGCCCTGGTTACAATTATTCTGTCGCTGTAAATAGTTGTGAATGAATTTCTTTTCTTAAGAGACTGTGGTCATCTGAACGTTATGCACCATCAAATCGGAAGAACCCCTATATATGCAACAATATTTATGTATTTTTGTGCAAATGGTTTCAACAGGAGTTGTCCAAATAATCCTCTTGGTAGAGCACGGACATATTAGGCCAGAGATCCTTAGTTCTAATCTTGACTTGGAAAATTTTCAATTCAGATTGTATAAATTCTCCTTCTGTGATTTTACATTGTTTTTATTAATTGTTTTTATTACATCGTTTAATTAAAATTACTTTACTGTTATTTATTTTTAAATTTACATTTTCATTCAAGGGATTCATCATAATTTCAAAAATTAGGCACGAAAATCAAAGTTGATCTGACTGGAGTGCAAATACTCAATTTTCACTTTAAAAAATCAGATACAGATGAGATTTTTTTTAAAAGCTAATTTTTTTAACGAAATTTCCATTTAGCTTATTTAAATGAAAATAAGCTATATAATCGGGAATGACAAAACAAAGAATACTTTAAAACAGGAAAATTTAAATTTTCAGCAAATAAGACGCAACTTCCATATTTTAAATCAGAAAAATGACACAAATAAATGTTTTGAAAAATCTGAATTTATTTAAGAGCTTGTTATTGTTTAGAGCCACCTTTTATATTTCAAAAACCCTTTTGCAATTTAAAAAAGGAATTTCTTTATGTTCTATTTTTAGAGAGAAATTATTGCGAAATATTGCGAAAACTGAACATGTAAAATAGTCTATAAATGTTGAACTTTTACCTTAGGCCGAGTTTCATTTTCTAAGAAGAAAAATATATTTTGCACTTACGTTCCTCTGAAGTAATTCTAAATGAAATCTTGCACTTTTTTTCCATTTTTTTTCATCAATCCATTTTTCCATCAAATTTTCCATCATTTTTTCCATCAAATATGGCTATATTGGCTATAATATTGGCTATAAAAAATAAATTTTATTCTAATCAATTGAATTTGAAACTCGCTTTTCGTTATATTGTATTTGCTGAACTTACATCTTAAAATTCTGTTTATCGTTCTTGTTTGAAAAAAAAGGTCTAAAAATATCTCTTCAATCGCTTGTAAATCAACTGGAAATTACCAAGAAGACAAATAATGCTTTCTTACCTTCCCCCACTTCCCTACAACTTACGAATAAGATATTGCATTTAAAACCACATAGAAGTATTTAGATGTTTTATCTGGAAATTTTATTTTTGCACTCAACTTTTTTAGAAAATTTTTTAAATATTGGATTACCTGCATTTCCATAAAAAATATTCGTGAAATTAATATTGGTTTAAATTTTATTTCCCTGTTTGATTTTAAAATGGACGTCTTAACCCTTTATAACTCACCCCTAGTATATATATGAGGACCCCAGAAGTCAAGGGGTATAAGTGACAAAATTGAAAAAAAATAAACTAAATACACAGACGACCTAAAAATATGCTTTTTTCATTTCAGGTAAAGAAATATAAGTGATTTTCTTATTATTTGCTGAGTTATAGAGGCAAACCACTTTTTTTCGAAAAACAAACAATATTGATTAATTATACATTTAAAGAAAATTGTACTCTATTTTTTAACATTTATTGAAATAAGAGTTCAAAAACCAGAATGCAACAAGGAGAAATTTTCTATTTCAATTCACTCAATTGTTATTATGTTCCAATTTAACATCAATTATATTCAAACTCAATTTACTCCAAATCGAAATTTTGTCACTTGTACCCCTTGGCTTCTGGGGTCCTCATATAGATTTTGTCCGGAAAAGATTAATGAATCAAGAAAATTCTGTTATTTAAAGATTCAAAATTTACAAAAAAAAAAAAAAAAAAAAATACTGTTGAGTAGGGGTGCACAACCTGTGGCCCGCGGGCCAAACTGATACCAGCAATTTTATGCAGAATAATTTTCCTTATAATAATCACAGAAACTTTGCTATGAAAGAAAACAAACGTCACTTTTGAAATATTCTGGTGTCAAACGATTTTCTGTCAAAAAGGTTGTGCATCGCTACTGTTGAGGATAATAAATTATGATTGAAGTACGGATAGTGGTACTTGGTACGGACAAATCACGATTGTCAAAAACACATTGCTCTCACGACGTACGGGCAACACAGCTAAGCGGTTAAACAGTGCAAAAACGGTATGCTGCAAATGACACATGACCCCCACGTGCTTAAATGAGTAACAAATATTCGCGCGCCTAATAAGCGTTTAAGAGAAATCCTTTTCGTCACTCGACTTGCTGTAACTTAAAATCAGCAAGTATCAGGATTATGTAATATTTGATGGGTAAATGAGCAATACTTAAACTCTTTCACATTTTCACCATACTTTTTCCGGTGAGAATTAAAATAAAGATTTTTTTCTGCATAAAATTAATTTGCGATTGTAATTAATATCAATAAAAAAAACCCTTAACGGGTTTAAAGTTTTGATGCAGCTGTTTATTTTATGCCTCTAAGCATTCTAAATATGAATTTTTAAATTAATGATATCAAATTTTGCGTGACGCCATGCTATTAATTAAAAAGTGCATTTTTGTATTATTTATTTCATCATTTTATTTTTGTTCTATTTATAATAGCATATGCAAAAGTTATCTTCAGCATAAAAGATGCATAAAAGATGCATAAAATTTTATTAACTGATGCTTTTTCGCATGCATCTCTTATAAATTTAAAATATGAGTTGTAAAATATACAATATAAAATTTAAATGGCGTCTTTATGTGGCTTTGAAAGGTTTGTTTTAAAATTCAATCTATTTATTTATTTTATTTGGTAAAGTATATTTAGAGATATAAAAAATACTTTTAATTTTCCAATTCGTTGCTAAATTTATAATTTTAATTGAATCCAAATTATGCATTGAAATGTATTTATTTCAATAAATTGATTTATGTTTTGTGTCATATTACTCAAATTTGTAAGTAATATCTATGTCAATGGTTTCTTAGCGTCAAATTATCTAAACTAAGTGAAACGCGTGGAGATGGATAATTTGACGATAAATTGAAATTGTGACATCTGACCAAGCAACTTTTTTCCAAGTCTACGATCCAATTGATATGATCACGAGCCCAGGAGCGCTGCTGTTGGCAATATCGTGCATTTAGTAATGGCATGTGAGTCGGTATTCTGCTGCTATAGACCTTTAAAGCCAGATTTCGACGGACACGCCCGTCGGACGTCAAATATTCATTCCTGTGGTCATTTCATTCAGTGTTGTTTGTCAGTTCATACTGACAAGTCTACACAGACGTCGCTGGTCTCGGTCATTAAATTAAATATCTAGCAGTAACATAAAATTGACCAGCTACACTTTGGAAATCAAAGGTTTGGTTTAATAAGTTTATAGTTTGCCCATTTGAACTGAATAACTTACGATGAATAGTATTTAAATTATACTAGACATTTAAATGCGCAATTTGTGTTTAAACCTTTACAAATTTTAAAACGAAATAATACAGTGCTGATTACAAAATTTTTGTTAATTACTTTCTGTACTCTCTCTGCTTATCTTACGTGTGGACATATAAACAACTTTGGACGGTTATTGGGAATTAGAAAGAAACTTAGAGAGTTCTCAAAGATTGTATTTAAGTTCTCCAAATTTGTTTAGGGAGGTAATATGTAATTATAGTAATAGAAACGCCTGTTGCGAGTAAACTTGTTTTAACCCTTTAACGATCATAGCATTTTCATTGCTAAGATGCCGAAATAAATGAATGACACCGGTAATTAAGAACAAATATATTTCTAAATAAGAAAACGTGATTTTTCACATCCATAATAAAAGGGATATTTTTAGATAAAAATAACGGTGTCAGTGTTGCGTATCGGAATTAAAATTTTGTGGTTTCGTGGCGAAACCAATGAACGTTAAAGAGTTAATAGCGTACATTATGTGAAGATGTAAATGTAATTTAAACATATTTTCGTATTATATTTAGATTTATATACTTCAGCCATATTTAAGTTACTTACCTTATTCAATCAAAAATATTATTATTCGTATAAAGCTGTTTTAATATCGTAAATAATATTATGTCTATTATTTAAAAACCTTTTTTGTCTTAAAATATATGAATTTTTTAACAATATGATATCATATATATTATAAAGCAGAAGTTCTGAAACTTCCAAACGGGTGTTTTCAAAAACTACCCGATGGATCTTTTTGCAGATTATATCATACGATAGGAAATATTTTTGCGGAGGTTTATGATACAATTATACAGGGATAACTCTGATTTTTCGTACTAAATTTCGTATTTTTCGGTTATTTTTGACGAAAGGGTTGCCAGTACTTATTTTTTGGCGAAAATTATCATTACTAAAGAAATTAAAAAGGATATATCTGTTAGAAATATTTCAAACATCTTGCAAATAAAGGCAGAAAATATTTACTGATAATAAAATAACTATTGATAATAATAATAATAATAATAATAATAAAGAAAAACCATTTAATGAGACATGATATCATAAAAAAAATATTTATCTTAAAAATAAAAGAAATATTTGTAACGCTTAAAAAATAACGAGAACTATTACATTTGATGCAACATTTGGCGACTTATCCTTGCGTTAGAATAAAAAAAAATAACTTGAAAATTTGATTAAATGAATTTTGAACGATATTTATTTTCCTTTCTCTTTTTTATCAAATTTCGATAGTATATAACTTACTCCAGAGAAAGGCAGATCTAATTATAAAAGTAATTGTGAGTTATTTGTTTGTTTCTTTGAGATTTTTTTTTTTACTTTTGTCGGCAAAGAATTAAGCCAAAAATGCATATGTCTAACATTAGGTCGCAATAAAGTTTTTTTTTCCAAAAGGAGATTTTTTTTTTGAGTATATTTTAGTATTCAATTGTAAGTTCAATAAACATAAGTTAATATTTTAAAAATTGTAATCAAATATTTAAATTTTAGCTTCAGTGTGAAATTCTTTCACACACATATATATTGTAAAATAATGTCATTCTTTTTCAAAAGTTTTTCACCGTAATTTTGAAAATTGTAATCAACAAACATACTTTTTTTGCGCCATTTTGTCAAATTCTCTTCCAGGGAAAATTAGTTTTAAAATTTACAAACTGAACAAGGAAATCTATGCAATTTAAATGAAATTTATCTAATTTCGCGTTATTACTATCGATAAATTCAACATTTTGAAATAAAAATTGCCTGCTGAAAAAAATGGCACAGATGTCATATATGCACCACATTGGCGCGATTGCAACAAAACGTCGATTTTATGTTCATATGGTAGCTCGGCTATTGTATATTTATAATAGTTTATTAATATAAACTATTTACTCTTATTTATTTTTTTTAAATGATGTAAATTGTTTTATTTTATAATTTTTAACAAAACATTATTTATTTATTTTTATTTCCTTTTTAAAATAATAGAAAACAATTAAAAAATGTATGTGTAATTGATATTTAAAAACGAAGTTTTCGCCAAATTTGTGTAAAAAAAGAAAAAAAATGCACAAATGTGGTGCATATATGGCATATGTGCCAAAATATTTTACAAATCTATTTTAATTAGCCATTTCTTCTTCAATTTTCTTCATATTTTTTCCTGCGTTAGATAATATTTAAAATGATATTGGACTAATCTTCGATAATTGAACACCGCCAAGTAGCATATGTACTATATTATTGAAAGTTTTACTGGCACAGATATTATATATCACCGAGGTAAGTAATAGACTTTAAATTGGCATTATTTTGTCTGACATATTAACCCGACTATTAATATTTATTTATAAATAAAATGTTTATTTACTTTATAAATTATATAAATTGTTTTGTTATATACTTATTAATTAAACTTTTTTCATTAATTTTTATTACTATTTAAATAATATAAAATAATTTAAATATACACATGTAACTGGTATTCGAAAACAATGTTTCCGCCAAATTAGCATAAAAAATTATCGCGCCAAACTCGGCGCATATGACACCTTTGCCGTTTTGTTTATGTATTAAGGAGACTTCTAGATCATCAACGATGTTATAGAAAATTTGTCAGATTATTTTATTTGAGATTATTAAATTTATGGTTTTTCATTATGAAACAAACGAAGAAAAGAAATTTTACTATTGATGCAACAACAGAATTAACGACTGCTTGGTGTTTTTTTTTTTTAATCGAAAAGGCAATTTTTTAATTATTTGTTTACTTTTTTTTGTTTACATTATTATAATCATTTTTTCCATTTTTATATACGCATCACCTTAGCGCGTTTTTTTTTTGTTTTTTTTTTGTTTTTTTTTTTGTTTTTTTTTAATCTGACGCCAGTTTGGCAAACACTAAGTTTTCAAATACCAGTTACATATTATATTATTTTCAATTATTTTCTATGATTTTACAAAGGAAACAATAATAAATAAGTGAAATTTAATTAATAACTATAGAACAAAACAATAAAGAAAAGTAAAGAAACAGTTTATTAGTAAATAAACAACAATAACCAGATTACCACGCAATCCATAAAATCACAATTTTGTTGCAATCGCGCCAACGTGATACATACATGACACCTGGCCAAAATATTATTGCCTATATTATTATTTATATATTATTATATCTGGTACTACTTAATTATCCCATCAATCAAAAAACTGCTGCATTTAAAATATAAGATTAAATGTCAATAATGGATTATCGTAAATGACACATTCATTTGACATTAAACATGTTACATGCGTTTGTTACGTTATCAACTATTTTTTGATTCGACGTTTTATTTGTATTTCCATAAATATTTTAGTAATTTATTGATTCTTTTGTTATTTAAAATAAAAGTTATATCCGTTTGTATAATATGGTGAATCGTTTTGCAATATGTATAATTTAGCGAAAATGATCTATGGAATAATAAAGTAGTACCTATTATTTGTTAAAATTCTATCTGGATATTTAAGTTGACAGAACTCGCGTACTTTTCAAGTCTCCGTAGAGGCATTCGCCAAGCTGTCGTTAATTCTGGGTTTTAGCCTTATTATCTATTTTTCATCTGCAGTTATTTTACTATCACTAAAAAAGCAATATTTGCAATGCGCAGGAAAAATCTTCGGAATAACAATGATATCGAATTTAAAAAATATATTTTCAATTAATTTATCAATCATTCAGGGTAAAAAAAAAAAAAAAAAAAAACTTTAAAATTGGCTAAGAAAAAAATATACATGAAATACCGACAGTAGAAAATTTTGTTTTTAATGTTTATGTTGCAGTTTTAATTAACATTTAAGCACTATCAACAGAATTTTATCAAAAATTAACTATTAAATACTACTTCATTACTCCGTCGAACCCCCGCCCCAAAAAAACTATCGCCAAGGTATAAGATTAAATGCCAATAATAGATTATTGTAAACTTCACTTTCATTTGACAATAGACACGAAATAAGTCTATCGTTATAAATGTTTGGCGCCAAAAATCATATGGAATTGATTACAAGCTGAAGTTTTATTTTTCTACAAAATTTAGCATAAAGATTATCCCCTATTTAAAAGCTACATGTTTGCAACTGGTTTAAAAAAATGAAGAGGCAATGAAACTGATGTAATTTTAATTTTACTCAAATAATTCAGCTTTAAAACACACCTTTCATGCTTCATTGTTCTAATAAATATATAAGTTAAACACTCTTTTTTACATATTTTGCTATGTACTTTGCTGGAACAGACCAAGGTAGAGAGAAAATTGTAGTAGACCTGCCAGGAGAGGACGGTTATTAAAAAATGTAACGCAACATGTAATGGAGATTGTATTTAGGCTACCAGATCTAAACATAGTGTAAGTTCAGATTCGGGAGTTTAAGAACTAACATATGATAATGTGCGATATGAAAATTAATAGAGTTTGATAATCATTGCAATTCTTTCTAACAAAATAATGTGATGAGTAGAGAACATTTTGATTCCTGCTGTCATAACGATCTCATTTTCATATCAAACTCTACTATAAATGATAAAACAAGAGAGATAGTACTTAATTACCCAAATTTTGTCCAATGCATACAATAGTGCAATATCGCAATGTCATTGGCACTGGCATCGTTTTCAGCATTGCGGAAGGACATTCCAGGTGATGGTATACACTGCTTTAAAAACGAAATTTCAAATCACCATTTTGTTTGAGTCAAGATTCGTTTAGAAAAATGGACCAGCGCAGCGGGCATAGCCTGCTAGTTTATAATATAAATATGAATAATGTAGTAGTATAATAATATAAATTAACAATAAAATTTTAAGCAATAGTTAAATAAATATTAAATAATATTAATTATGGATTTTTCACTTCCGCCTCCCTCTTGGATTCTTCTGAGCCCCTCATCTATTTCTTGGATTGAAATTTAGAAAAAAATCCTCTTAAAATTTACTTTTTTTCCCAACTTGACTGCCAGACATTAACCGTTTTCGTCACGGGCAAATTCTGTTCGTAAAGTGAGAAATTTTCGACTGATACTGGAATTTACAAATAACTTCTTTAGAAATTATGAACTCCTTAAGCCCTTAAGGACGAACGACAAGTATACGTGCCGCAAACAGGCTTAAGAATCCTTGTTTACTCTCACCGGTAAACTACTCAGATTGCATGTAGGTAACCGTTTAACCCTTTAACGATCAAAGCATTTTCATTGCTAAGATGTCGAAATAAATGATTGACACCGGTAATTAAGAACAAATATATTTCTAAATAAGAAAACGTGATTTTTCACATACATAATAAAATGGATATTTTTAGATAAAAATAACCGGTGTCAGTGTTGCATATCGAAATTAAAATTTTGTGGTTTCGTGGAGAAACCAATGAACGTTAAAGGGTTAACAAGAATTGCCCGAAACCCATTTATTACCGATTGCAGGGAGAACTTCTGGCCTAAGTTGGATTTTGCAACAGGGAGACGCCCTCATAACCTTTGCAAAATCTTCTGAGGAATGATTTTTGCATAAACTTGTCCTGTACACTTTGAAATAATTCTTAAAATTTAATGGTGCAATTGTGCGAACCCTGTGGATTTCGTACCCATTTAAAATCATCCAGCATCTTTTTTGAGAAGCTGGAAAGTAATGCCCGAATGACTCTATCATAGCTTCGAGATGATCTTGAATACTTTTCTGATTTTTTTTTCAAACTTGATGTTATGGCCATTTAAGAACATTTTAGTAAGAGGAAAGCAGCTTACATTAGCCTTTTCTACTCATTTAGACTAGAAGGTAAGTTTTCTCATAAATGCTGACACATCAGAGTTTGCATCAAAAACAGTAATCTTTCTCCTTGCAACAATAAATTAATTTTGTTCACTTTACTAAAAATATCTGCCAAATATGCCAATTTATATTACCAACCTACATCATTTAAATTTGTTGCTAATTCAGGGTCGTGATCTGCCAAATAGTCTTTAATATCTGCACGAAGATCCGGAAAATGTGTCAACGCTTTTCCTCGGGATAACTATCTTTAGTATGCAGCAGCAGGGACTGGTGCAGGCTTCCCATATCTTCGCAAATTACTTTGAAAAGTGTACTAATAAGTGGTCGTGATTTTATAAAGTCTATTATTTTTATGGCATCATTCAGAACTGTCATTAATTCAAGAAATACCAAAAGCGAAAAAAATTAAGTACAATAGAACCCCGCTAATTCGGATCTCCGGATAATCCGGATCGGTTTGGTCGATTTTTTTTCAAGTTTGAGAAGTCATCGGCAAATTTCCATAACATAAATTTATTTCAGCCTCATATTATGTATAAAAATGTATTTTCTGAAATCTTTTCGGAAGCATACCTCAAGTTTTCTTATTTAAACTTTTAAATATTATCTATGAAAGGAACAACTATGTATCATTTAACTTTGACAATCCCAATTTTCACAGTTTTCTATTTAATCATCTAGAAATGTCATCAAAAGCTCACTGCTTATAAAAGTTTTACTCAGTGCACTGCAAGAAAGCAAAGTAAAATAGTCCTTATAGACACACTGACGCATGGATCGCTTTCCGATCTTTGTCAGCCAGTCCATAGATCTCTTGTCTTGGGATTGTTTCCTTGTTTTCGTGCCAAAACTGTTCTATAAATCACTTGCGGAAAATCGAAATAGAAGGAGGAATAAACAAGAATGAAAGAGAAGTTACATCTGAAGATTCTGTTATCTTGTTTAAAAAAATTGATGGTTGCTCAGATGTTGATATCAGCGACATTAGCAATTGGTTGGAAGTCGAAAATAATGGAGAAAATGTCTCGCTTACAGATCACTTAATAATCGCTTTGTACAGAACTGAAGAAAATGAAGACGATGCAGACGAAAACCATTATCAATGATGATCAACGAGAAGTTATAAACTACACTCACTTCCAAAAGTTAAGCACGGAAAGGAAAATGCTAATTTCCTGGAGCCAATCAGAATTGAAGAGGATGCAAATCGTTGTATAGGTAGATGGAAATATGAAAATATGTTAGGCAACAGCCAATCGCGCTTTCATGTCAAGAAATATGCAAAAAGGGCAGTCTTATAAGAAGCCAGCTTTATGAAGGGTTACAAAAGTTGATTGTAAGTGCTGATAGGTGTTTAAAACTTTCGTACAATTTGTTTTGAAGACATACGTGTTTATATGACTTCAAGAATACGAGTGGAAAATTCTGAGCGCTGGTGTGCTGTGAGCGCATTGAAGCAAGAAAGTCGATCACAGATGTTCCTTTTTGCTTCAGCATTTATCATTCTGCAATTTCACGTTTACGGAAACAATTCCAAACCACACAGACGGTTGTTCGAAGACCCGTATTCGGTCGCCCAAGGGTTACAACCCGCGTGGAAGATCGATATATTGCTATTGTAGCCAAACGGAATCGCAGAGTAACCTCCACACGTGTGACATCTATGGTTACAGCGTCCGTTGGTAAGGCGATACCTGCAGCTACTACACGCCGATGATTACATATGAGTGGACTGTACGCCCGGGTACCTCGAGTTTGTGCTCCTCTATTCGTCCAATCAAGAGGGGCACGATTAAAGTGGTGCCGGGAACATGTCAATTGGACTGTGTCTGACTGGGGAAATGTCATGTGTACTGATGAGTCAAGATTTGCTCTGCAGCCAGATGACAAGCGTATAAGGATTTGGCGTGGACAAGGAACACGAAGTCAGCCTCAAAACACCACCGAACATCATGCATTCCGAGGCGGAAGCATTATTGTGTGGACAGGGATTTCATTATGATACCGCACCGACCTACGTATCTTTAAATTGGGTTTTGTGACGGCTGTCCGGTATCGAGATTAAATCCTTTAACCCAGCGGTTCCAAAACTTTTTCGGTACGCGACCCACCTTTCAGTGAAAAAAAAATTTTGCGTTCCAACCAAGATAAAGTTATTTTTTATAGTTATTTTTTATAGTTATTTTATAGTTATTTTTTATGATCTCTATTTGCTCGGCTATCCTATCCTATTAAAAACGCAAATTTTCATACGGAAGATACATTATCCACAAAAACAAGAATTGATAATCTCAGTGTGTGTAAGTGAATACTAATTAAAATTAAAACAATGCACAAACTACAAAGAAAGCTAAATATACGCTTAATTATTCTGAAAACGTAACTTTATAATCAATGAGATTTCTCGTACTGGTGTTTTCCAATGTGGAAACATGTATTAACTCCCAGTTTGTCTCAGTACTTGTTTTTCAAAAGCAGCAAAGTAGAAAAAGCATGTTCAAACACGAAGTGTTGAATTTCATTAGATCTGGATATCCTGTTCGTTAATCTAGAAGGAAATTAAGGCTTTATCCTTGAAATATTATTTCCTGTTCAAATTGTCATATCTTTTTAAACAGATCAAAAAAAAAATATATTTTGATTACAAACCTCGATTGTTCCGCGACCTACCAAAACAACTGCCACGGCCCACCAGTGGGTCGGACCCATAGATTGGGAACCGCCGCTTTAACCTATTATGAGATTGTACGCTGCAGCAGTTGGCCCTACTTTTGTTTAATGGACGATAACGCACGTCCCCAAAGAGCTACATGGATGATGACTACCTGGAGAGTAAAAGGATTGCGCGTATGGCGTGGCCAGCATATCCGCCCGAACTTAATCCCATTGAAAATCTGTGGGATGCTCTTGGCCGTGTTGTATGTTTACGTTCAGCCTTCAGCCACTCTTATTGAGCTAGAAACTACTCTACAAGAAGAATGGCGATTGCTTAATTCTGCGGATGTTGAGCACTTAATTGAAAGCATGGTCACAAGGTGTAAACTTTGTATACGGATGAGGGGGGATCACATACCCTATTAATGCCTGTTTTTTCATTTTATGCTGCTTATTTTCATTTTATACGTAATTCTGTTTAAGTCTCCAGTATGTCACTATATAATAACTTATAAAAATTTAATATTGTTTTCTTTTCTGCATATAATTTTTTATTTTATTTTATGCATTAATATGTATGCTACTTTCCTGCCGAATTCTGTGTCAATCAAAGCGGCATTTCTCGATGACATTTCATTTTACACCTCTGTTCTTAACTTTTGGAAGTGAGTGTATAATGAAGCAACTTCCCATTTTGAACAATTAATGATTTATTTTGAAAGTCATGTGGAGACTACATCTAACGAACTGCTTATGCTCAAGGGAATGTGTGACCATGCGGCTGTAAAACTGGCATAGAAGAATATGACAAATTTTATAATTACAGAGTAAACATTTGTACTGTCTGTAAATATTAAATATGTTGAGTATAAAGGTGATTTTCTGTGCGTTTGTTTTATTTTAATTCATTTGTTCACATTCTCTGGATAATCTGGATTTTCGAAAATCCGGACTGGGCCTGGTCCCAATTTCTCCGAATCATCGGGGTTCGACTGTATTTAGTAAATTTTAAATGAAGCAAAAATTTATTATTGAAATATTCTTGTAAAAATTAGGTTTATTTGAATTAGGGAATTTTGCAATGCTTAATCCGAGCATTTTTCTGATTCCATTTGGAAAAATTTTCTGTTTTGAAAAATCGTACTAAAAATATAAAAATCTTTATTTTAATTTAAATACCGGAAAAAGTATGGTGTAAATATGAAATAGATTAATTGTTTAGCTTTTATTGTTAATTTGTATTTAAAGTAGGTAAATTCACGAAATCTTGCTGTTTTTCGATGACAGCAAGTCAATTAATGAAAAGTTTATGCTTTTTGTGACGTTCGTAATTATATAAATACGTATCGCTCATTGTCGTTCGTCCTTTTGTCTATTTGTCCATTTGCATATAAGGGAGCAAAAACTAACCAACCGAATGCTTTGAAATTTTAAGTACATAATTATTACAAAATTTTGTGAGACATTTCAAATTTTATGAAAATTGGATGTCTACAGGAAAAAAAAATATTTAAGTGCATTTTAATATTGTTTTCAGACTTTAAAACAAAATGAAATTCATATGCATTTATTGAAATGTACTAATGTATACATCCTGTTACCATATACGGTGCAAGAAATGTTTATTATTCATTTACAGGGCCACACAAAAGAATTCTGTTACAGAATAGTACAGAGTGAAACTTTATTTTCGGCATATTTTTATCATGATAAATTATTTCACTTGTAATAAAAGTGATATACATTGCTGAGGTTTACTATGAGTTACATCCTCTATCATGGAAGGTGCATTGCAGAGTTGCCAAGTCTCCGGCTTTTTGCACACCAGTGAAATTTTAAAGAAAGTGTTGTTGTTTTAAATCCCCATAATGTTCCAATTAAATAAAACATCATTTTCTGTATTAAAATACCGGTATCCAAAAAGCCGGAGACTTGGCAACTCTGGCATTGTATTTACAGGGGTATACGAAAGATTTCGGGTACTACACTAAAAAAAAAAATGCTGCATATTAGAGATGATTGTTAGAAGTACGTTTTTTTAGGTGCGTTCGTAATTATGTAAATACGTAGCAGCTATAGTGGTCGTTCAGTCCGTCCGTCTGTCTATCCACATATAACAACGCAAAAACTGCCCAACCGAATCGTTTGAAATTTAAAATACCTAGTTATTACATAATTCTGTCGAGTTATTTCAAATTTTTGTGATAATTGGGTGCATAGATCAAGTACAGGGGCAATCAAAAATATTCAATTACATTATAGTCAATGGGGAAAAGTTTCAAATGTATTTTATACATTTGAAATTTAAAATGCATAATTGCTACATAATGTTGTCGAGTTATTTCAAATTTTATGAAAATCGGATGAATGGATCAATATCAATTTCAGGGACAATAAGAAGTATTCCGTTACATTACAGTCAATGGGAAAAAATGTTTCAAATGCATTTTAATGGTATTACACTCATTCGAAATTAATAAAATTTATATGCAACTATAAAGTAAATATTATAATATACATTTTAAATAATTTGTGGCGCAAAGAACATTCGTTATTGATTTACAAGGCCACACAAAAGTATTCCATTACATAATGATATAGGGAGAACATTGTTTGGTGAGCGTTTTAATTGTAATTCACTATTTACAATTTTGTGAGATTGATATATGAGAGTAACATTTTTAAAACTTCGCTATCGTATGAACGCACCTCATTTGCTACGCTTCACGTGAAATTTCCAACTTGTTTTGATTTGATATGAGTTTTTAAGTATAACTAATTTTTTTCATATCGTATTGTGTGTATAAATGCTGTAGGTCATATACATGGTAACACAGCAGAAACTCCGCAGGTTAATTTAATTGAACAAAGTAATTGAAAGGTGTTTTTTAAAAGAGTTATGTGTTTTTACACTGAACTGCGTTTAACAAACGAAGATTTACAGAATGTTGATAAATGATATACAGGGCTACGCAAAGAATTAGATACATTACTGACTGTGGAAGAAAATCTCTGGAAATTTTTTTGATTCCGTCCGTCAGTCTGTCTGTCTGTTCCGCGATAACTGCCGCAAAAAGCATCTGATTTCCTTGAAATTAAGTATGCACGCTCATAAGATGCGCGGATTTTGCTGTATAGTTTTTTGTTAAAATTGATTTATTTGTTCGGGAAATATAGTACATTTTATTTTGCACCATAATGATTTTCAATTGTGATTCAGACTTTCTTCAAATCTCTATTTCTTCAAAGTAAACGGCGCGTTTGATTAGCGTAATTTTACCCTTTGCGCCGCAGGCCAAATTCATTGCTTAATTATTGAAATTAATGACTGATACCGGAATTTGAAAACAACTTTATTTGTAAATAAGAAAAGGCTATATTTCACTCATTCAATAAACAAAATTTTTTTAATGAAATTCCGGTGCCAATGTGGCGTTTGGAAATTGAAATTAAGTGATATATCTATGAAACCATCGCGCCGCAATTACGAAAAATTAAGCAGAAAGTCTGGCAGGCAGAAATGAAAGGCAGATAATTTCGTAAAATTGTGGTGTGCAATATAGCTTTGCGTCACACATAAAATATGTTAATATCATTACCTTTTCAACACTTTCCAACATAGTTCAAAAGTGCTTATAAATTCAGTTTGGCTGCTCGCAAGTCTGTGTATTTTTGCTCTATCTCGCGTAAGTGTAATCCGATTGCTATAAAATTGATATATATCATTTTGGTTTACTGTGACATATTCTGTATTCAAAATGAGTAGTAAAGCATTTCCTGTTCATTCAGAGGGCCACTCAGAAGAAATCCTTCTATTAGATTTAGTTAGAGGTTTACAGGGGGAAATCGTTTGCTGTTTATTTTAAAAATATTTTAAACATATTGAAATTTATGTACATCACGTATGTTTATTACAGGGTTTTTACTAAGGTCTGTCTCAAAAGTTTAAACACAAGCATAAAATGTCGATTTTTAAAGAATTATAAAAAGTTAGAATTAATAACATTTTTTTTTATTTTCAGGTTTCGTAACATTATTTAAATAAATAATATCAAAAATAGAAAAAAAAAATAAATTACATAATTTAAAAAATATATAATAGAAAAATGTTATAAAAAACTGTATCAAAATTTATGCACAAAGTCAAAAACAACCAGATTAATAATATTTACGGAACTTTTATTAACAAATTATTTTTCCGTGATCTGTTTAGTTCAAAAAAATGCGTCTCCATTGAAATTATTAGTTTTGGTAGGGTTTCTGGTGACAAAGACTATAGTGCTCTCTCAATGTCCTCTTGGAATACTTCAATAGAGTCATACTGCTTTCCATTGCTGTAAACCTGCCGGGTTAAAATCTCTACACATTCTCAATCGGGTTTAAGTCTGGATTTAAAGCTGGCCAGTCAAGAACTTTATCATTTTTCTGAGAAAACCAAAGTTTTGTAGAATGTGATACGTGGATTGAGGCATTGTCTTGTTGAAAAGTCCATTCAAGACCCCTCAAAATGTCACGAATGGAAGCAAATGATATTTTAGCGTCTCTTAAGACTTTTTTTAATCTTGTCTTCCTTTTAGAAAAGCCGGAGAGGTCAGGCCATTAAATCCAAACGCCCCCAAAAACATAAGTGATTTACAGCTTTGCGGCCTGCTGAAAAATGCCATTGGTTCAGCAGCAATCATGCCATGGCAGCATCATGGCAGCAATCAGCCATGAATCATGCCAATACACGTTCCCCTTTTTCTCATAGCTGAATAAAACTGTAAGCCATTTGTCTTCGTAGGACATGTGCTTTTTCGAATAGTTCATTCTTGACTATTTGTGATGCAATTTGAGAGACGGTTTGTGAGCCATTTTTTAGTATGATGTAATCACACTTTTAAATACATCTATGTACAATGTTTTTGGACGCTTGTACACTGAGATTATTTTCAATTTGCCGTATGGATATATTTTTGTTTAGATACCAATCTCCGTATTCTCCGATCAGTCTCCATACGTGGTCGTCCCACATCTTAGTTTCTGCTTAAGATTATCATTTCTACAGAGTATTTGATATATACTTCACTTTTATAGAATTAAAACTTCAGAAACCGCGGTTTCAATTTAAAAGCTTTCTAAATCTCATATTTTGTGAATTCTTTACCCTTCGGCATTTTTTAAAAAGTGAGAAATTAATTTCTCTACCCTTTATATTTTTATGCAAGTGCAATATGATGTCATACAGCGTCATTACACACGGCCTATCCCGTGTTTCTAGACAAATTTGCATAAAGTGCTTAAACTTTTGAGACAGAACTAATGGAAAAATTAAATAAAAATGAATATATTTCTCATTTTAACTACCTAAAATGGATTATTTCATTTTGTTTTGAGTATATGTCGAGTACTTATTGTAGATTAGCATAAAATATTTACTTCTTCACTTCTTTTAAACCAGATTTGCAGAGTGCTTGAACTTTTGAGACAGACTATATACGGCGACAAGTTGGTTGTTTAAGGCAATTTTAAGTGGAAAATGAAGTTTTGGGAATAAGAAGTGATGTGACGATGACAGTAAATATGAATAATAATTTAAAAATTACCCTAAAGAAGAAGCTAAATGATAAAGAACGTGATTCTGTATTGCAATTTTTACTGCAACATTTAAAAAAATGATCAATTAAGCCATGATGCTATAAATGCTACAGTGATAAACCACTTAATCATCGCGCCCGAAACATTCACGGGCTGCAAGTTTCACGGCTTATATTCAAAATTGTATATTCCCACCAGTTTAATCAAATAGTGTAATTGGTTTTATTTTGGTATCGATTTATTTGGCATTAAATAGATGGATATAATTTTTTTTTTCAAAAAAGTGGTGGCAATAATGAATTTGAATTTTTAGGCTGTATTTCAATGCGACCATTAAGTGGTTAAGTTTAATTTTCATCGTAGTACCCTAATTTCCTGCGTATAATCCGCGGATCAAACAACCATTTTTCGACCCAGAAGTTTTATTAAATGAAATATAACTTTTCAGATCGCCGTAAATATTTGCCTTCATTTACGAAATAAAATTTCTGGGTCGAAATAGAATTGTTTGATCCGCGGATTATAGGCAGGAAATTAGGGTACTATCTCCTGTTTGTCGAAGCTGCCAAAGACATAAAAAATAAATGATAATGAAATTTACAATGTAAGATCCCAAAAAATTGGTAAATGTGGACGAAAAAAACCCCACTAAGCCGAAGAGAAACATTGCGAAGTTTATCTTGTGCTGTTGATATTCCTAAATCAACATAACACAGGATTGTCAAGGATGAAAACATTTCGAAGCGTATTTCATCAGCAATTAAGCCTTGTCTTACAGAAAAAAACAAGCTAGTCAGAATTCGGTTTTGTTTACAGTATGTTCAAAGTAATGGATACTTTTCGGAAATTTTGGAAATTTCGGAAATTCATATCGATGAAAAATGGTTTTATAGTACGAAAACTAGTACTAATTCGTTTTACATCACCCTAGATGAAACTGAACCTTTGAGGCATTCCAAAAGCAAAAGGTTTATTACCAAATTAATGTTTTTGGTAGCGGGACCAAAACGAAGATGGCACTCAAATAGAAACAAAATGTTTGATAGAAAAATTAGAATATGGCCTTTTGTTTTCTCTGAAAATGCAAAAAGAAATTCTAAAAATCTTGCAAAAGGAACTGTTGTGACAAAAATTGTCGAAAGTGTTAATAAGGTAGAAACCCGAAAAATGATTATAAAAAAAGTTTTGCGGGCAATACGTGAAATTTTTCCAATTAACGAAAAATCGAGTTCTATATACATACAACAGGACAATGCCAAGACGTATTTTGTCAGTAGATGATATTAGTATCACAAAAGAATGTTTAAAAGGTGGATGGAATTTACAACTACAGTGTCAAACTGCAAATAGTCCGGATTAAAATGTGTTTGATCTGGGTTTTTTTAACGGAATGCAGTCATCGCAACATCAGATGCCCATAAACAATATTGACAATTTAATTGATGCTGCTAAAGTCGCTTTTCAAAATATAGAAATAGAAACGCTCTTTATGTATTTTTAACATTAAAAACATGTATGGTAAACATTATGATGTCAGGAGGAGGAACTCGCACAAAATAACCCAAATAAGGAAAAACTTTGTTGTCAAAATCTCCTTTCGCGAAACTTGGTATGTAATTCCGAAACTATATTATGTGCAAGAAATTCTTTAAATATCATTTAAATTTTGTTTTATTTGCGATTAAATTATCATAACTTGGTATTTTTATTCTCATTTTTTACTTTCTGCAAATGTAGCATTTATTTTAGACAAATTTTTTGGAGATAATTTACCGGATTCGCACGCTTTGAAGCCACGTAACGTTTCCTAGGGATTCCACAGCCATTATATTAACCAAAAATTATTTTCTTCTTAATGAATTACCGATTAATTAGATAGAAGATAGTTCTATGCGATTACTGGTGGGAAAATCCTTAAAAATTGAGCGAGGTTTAAGAGCGCGCAAACCTTGTATCTTTAAAATTAATTTGGTTACTGATTTAAGAAAAGGCGGAGGGAATGTTTGGTAAGTAAATGCTATTGATTGATAGCATATCATCCTGAAGTATCTGAAAAATGTTCAAACAAAACCATAAAATCATTATTATCAATAATCAGTACAAAAGTATTTAAATGTAGCAACTAATTTAGGACAGAGGGAGTAAATAACATTATTGATTAAAAACACCATAAACGAAAAACTAAATATATTATCCGAACTTAAACTATAATAACTTAAATCATAACGAGAACTTGACGGGGAAAAAAAAAAGAGAGCAAAGAAGTCGATCAGGGAATGGCATTTATACTATCTCAGAAACAAAATGGGACGGTCTAAGACTAGCCAATTACGGAACACCTAATGCCATCTATCGAAGCCTCATGTCGAAACTTAGTTAATTTATGTTTTAAACTCAAAATAACCATAAGTGACAAGTAAAATCGGCTGATTAGCCAACAAACTCAATAAAGAATCCCGAGTTACTATTCTATGTAACTTGGTTGCAATACCAAAAGATACAAGACGTTCTTTGCATATAAAAATATGTGCATACTTCTTTCTGCATTTACTGAGTACTATTTGTACAAGATTTTTCTTTTTAAACCTTTCCAATGCTATCACTTCACAAGCATTCATTAAAAAAATAACGGTCAAACGTTGTACCATAATAAAATGTATGTGCTATAACCAATTTCATTTTCAATGCTAAAGTGTTGAAATAAATGAATTTACTGGGTTGCCTGTTTAGACTCTACTGTCAATTTAAAAACTTCAAAGTCGCATCATTAATGTTGAAAGAAAAATTTTTACTTTAGGTATATCGCGCCGTTACATACCGATTTTACTGTTTCAGTCGGTCTAAAACGTAGTAGGTAAAAAAATACACACTATTTCTGATTTAAAGCTTTATTTTTTACATATTTATGTTTGATTCAATTTTAATATGAAGACGAAATTTGATGATTAAACAAAGGAATTAAAATACTGCATCATCATTTTCCGCGTAACGTTTCGCGTTAAAACCGAAGACAGCTTCAAATTCTTTATCAATTTCATTTTCATTTTGAAACTGCTGGTGATAATGAGATGTTTCTTTTAATGTGTGTCCTAAATTTTCTATGTTTGTCGATGCCATACGGTACCACGGATCTTCCAAGTCAGATTCTTTGACTTTCACTCCAAAAGCACTTTCAAAATCGACTTCGAAATCCGAACTATTCTCTAGGATCAATGAGCCACCTAGCATACCATTCTTTTCTACACGCAATTCAGGAATTTCTACACAATTTTCCCTCTCACTATCACAAGATTCCAACTTTTCTATTGTCTCCTGACGATTTTTATCTAATCCTTCAAGCATTGGACCTTCCCGCAGCATATACTTTTCTAATGGACATGGGGTACCTTTTCTAATTATTTTTTGTTTACAATCCATTAACTCTTCTTTATTTAGCGACATCTGGTTATCCTTTTTGAAATAATTCATCAGAATGCCTGGAGACGCTGGACAATTATTTGAAGGGAATTGAACACCTTGGTTGGATATTTCTGCGCTATTTTCTTCATATTCATCTATTTTTGGACTGAATCCTATTTCATTTTTAAACGCTCCTCCAGAATGTCTGGGGAAAATAGGGTGTCCAAAGTCAGGATCTTTCGTTGGGGGAAACTGACCACCTTTTTCAGAAATTCTTTCATTTTCTTTAACCTCGTCTCTCCTCTGTGTCATTTCTTCATCATTTTGAGAATACTCCTTCGGCTTTTCTGGAGATAAAGGACCCTCGAAGATCGTAGTTATTTGTGGATAAAACTGAACATCTTCGTTAGATACTCCGTTGGCTTCTTCCTTGATTCTATCTCTCATGCCATCATGATGTTCAAACTCTTCAATCACCTGTTCTACAGACACGTTCATCGCAACACATACATCCTGAGCAAGCGCTTTAATATAGTCTCTCCTTTGTGGAATTCTCTCATCATTTATAGAATACCCGTTTAGCTCTTCTAAAGGCATTGGTCCCTTGGAGATTGTGGTTGTTTGTGGATCTAACTGAACATCTTCGTTAGGTATTTCGCTGTCTTTTTCCTTACTTTCATCTGTCAACCCATCATCATGTTCAAATTTTTCATCCAGCTGTTCAACAGGCCAGCTCATTGCAACACGTATTTCTGGAGTAAACTCGTCCGTTTGATCAGCGGTTTCATTCTCATTCGATTTTTCACAGCTTTGACATACCTCAGCTGACTTATCCTTCTGTTTTCTATGAAGCAAAGGGCAGAAAGTAAACAATACAAATATAAAACGATAAGATAGAAAATATAAAAAGTATACTTTTCAGTAAACAACAAATTTTCGTATTTCTTTCCCAAGTAAATTTTTAAAACTACGCTGTTAAAAATTTGAAACTTTTGCTTGATCGAAATTCCACTGCTTTTATAGAAAGCGATTACTTCACTGTATTATGGAGCATTCTCATTGGTCAAAATAGAGTTATTCTATAAAAGCGGTAGGGTGACGATGCAGCAAAAGGGCCGAATTTTTTTACAGTATACTTAAAAGTTTATCAACAGATTTTTCTTAACCCTTTCCGGATTGGTGCCCCTTAAAATGACACCAAATTTTAATTTTATTTGCACCAAGAATATTAAATTATATTTTCCTTTTATAACATACCTGAAACAAGTTAGTTCGTATTTTCTAATACATCCCTTTATTAGCCGTTTCTCTGATTTGCCTGTACGTCATACGGACAACTTTTTTTGCCAATTATTACCCAGCAAACACAAATTTGTCTAAAAAGTCACGATCGGATGTCAGAAATATCATGTTTGTCAAGTACATCGATTTTCAAGCATCATTGCGGCATGTTTTAATGACAAAAGAAAGTTATATCATACAAGTGGTGCCAATATTATTAAAGAAAGACGATAGAAAATCCTAGTTCTGTAAAAGCGTTAAATACTGTTATCTATCAATTATCCTATACATGACAGTAGTTTAACATGTCACTTATGTATGTGTTTTACGATATCACCTTTAATACCATGCATATGATAATTTTCTAGCGCGACACTGATTTAGCATCGATGTCCTGCCATATTATTCGTGTACAAGTTTGTCGCAATGAAAAAGAAGAGTGGCAACATCCATGAGGCTTGATTTGCAATAATGGCGTCTTCCGCTGTGAAGTGTGTGTGTTGCATAGCGTAGTGTAAAACTATCGTAATTCGTCGTTTCCGTGTGGATTTTTTTTAATGTAAAAGGTAAGTGCTTTACTAAATATTCTTTATACACTAATTATTTAATATTTATAACTGAGTAAACATTTTTAAATATTGTAGGTGACTTGCAAACATCATTACACGTTTTCATAATGTAAACAATCAAGCATTTCTTAAAACATTATTTACGTAACTTTATGAACAATCGATACAAGTTTTTTTTTTTTCTTAGGACCCATTTTATAAAAAGTAAAAGTTATTTTTAGATATGTATCATATCTTTATACTTTTTTTTTGTGTGAAAAACATTGTCCTCAAAAAGGAAATACAGTTTCTCAAAATAACAACAAATGTTTATTAATAATTACTTCTTTAAATCCTTCTGCTAAAGTTTTTCTTTATGGTAAGTTTAATTTGTTAAAATATTAAACATTAACTTTGGATGTATTTATAAAAGTATTTATATATAATCAATGAAAGCATATTTTTATCGAATGGAACTTGGAGAAAAGTCTGTTTTATTGAAAGAAATTTTTTGAATGGACCTCTTTTAATGAGATTATTACGAGTACAAAACTGCGAAGGAATTTTGTTTTTAAAAACATCAATTTAGTTTTAAACTTAACCACCATATTTGGTTATTGTTGAGTTTGACTTGCAATAATTTTCAAAAATTGCATTTTGGCATGTTTGGGAAAAAAAAAAAAAAAAAAAAATCAGGGACTTCATTTTGAAGACGCAAAACACATTTGTTTAAATAATTTGATAAAGTGCAGGGTAAGCCCAGTCTTGTATTAATTGAACCATTAAATGATTGCCAAAAACTGTTATCAATTGTTTATTTTGTTTATCATTGCTAATTTCCAGTCATGTTAAAGACAATTTTTTAATGTATACATTTATGAAATCATTATGTACATTTATATTAACATTTACTGCTGTTTGTCCACTAGAATGAATATAACTAATCAGATTTAATGATTTACCTGGGTAGGGGCACCTGCAGTGTCGTAGCTATCGCCAGGGCACTGCCCTGAGGCCTCCATGCCTGGGGACCCCCAAACTGATGGTTAAAAAACACTATTGATTTTAGTTTCTTGTCTAACTTCCTATAAAATGCCCAGCACCTAGCTAAAAGTAGTAATTAGATAAATCAAAGCACTAGAATATATGTTTTTGCATGTCTGTCGATATACTCCATACACTTCACATGCTAAAGCAGCTCTAGAGCAGACAGTAAAATTTGGAGTTGAATGTGTCATGTCATGTTTGTCGATCCCACTGAAGTTAGTATAAGAAAGAAAATATGAGTTTTTGATCACTTGAATGATACAAAAAGCGTCTAAAAAATCTAAAAAATCTCTCTTATATAAAATCGAAAAAAAAAATTATCAACATTTATCTTTCAAAAGGTTTTTAAGCAGAATCAGAAACAGGTACTTATGTATTAACGCCGCCGCAGCAGAAGTTATGCTAATGTGCAAATAAAGAGCAATTTTGTTATTCTTACGTGCATGTAGTTATGTTTTGGATTCCTTGTTGTTTGCTCATTTTTTACGGCATCTTTTGTGTACGTGCGAACAAGAATGTTCTTTATTATTCTTCTGCTTATTCTTATTCTTCACCCGGCGTTAATACGTAAGTACCCAGAAACATATGATTAAAGTTACATAAACAAAAATGAACCTAAGCAAAACATTCAAAGTATTCAACCAATCAGAAGTCTGTATTTTCTCCCCTATGCTAGTTTTAGTGGGATCGACAAAAATTTCGTCAGCGCCAAGTACCTGCCCAATTCTATATTTTTAAGCCATTTTTTGGTTTATCATACTATGTATATTTAAACAGCGGTGTGCTGGGAAAAAACTGCACCTGGGGCCTCCAAATTTATAGTTATGGCCCTGGTCACCTGGGGTAATTCCTGATCAAAAATCAGCATCCAATTATTATGAAAACTATTAAAGGTATATTGTTCTTAGTTTTTTTGTGGAATAAACCCCCCATGATGGTTATATAATAAAATATCTTAATTAAATATATATATGCATATAATTGGAATTTGAAATAACTTTTAAGTGACCAAGAATTGTTCTGGAAACGGGGTAATTCTCTGGCTTTCTAGGGTAATTATTGGTCATTGGTCAGAATCCTTTTTGACGAAAAGAATGTATATTGATAGTTAATTTTTTAAGACTGAGTATTAAAGTAAATATAATCAATCTTGTAAAAGTTTTATTCATCTCATAATTGTTTAATAACAAACCATAATTTGTTTTGGTATAGATACAAAATTATTTCATATACAAAAGACTTGTATAGTTTATAAAGCATGAACTAGCCAAAGAATTTTTGTAGCATTTATTAGCAGTATTTATTACTTTTTTATCCTCTGTAAATGGATTAATCCTTACAAGTTTATTGGTTAATAAAATATATAACTAAATGTTTATTTTTTCGATTTTATGACTGAAGTTTCTGGATCCTTTTTCAAGAAATTTTGCATAAAATTTAATATGGATCTTTAACACTCGGCATAACATTTGGATGTTTGTATTGCCTATATATATGTTTATGCATGATTTCAGCATTTTGCAATAAGAGAGTTTTTCTACTTAATTCTTTTGTCATAGGGTAGGGTGTGTCTTATCTTACCGTTAGAGCACTTACCGTTTTTGCATTTACAGTTATATTTTTAAGGAGGCTTTAAACTTGCGATTAAAAAAAGTTGTAAGACAATAGTTTTTAGGGTGTACACTTAAAATAGATAAAATATCATATATATAAATATAATAAAACATATATTATTAAGCAATAACCAGGAATTGCCTCACAAATATGGGACAAGTTAAGATTGTAGAAAAATAATGAATTCTGTTTAAAGACAAGAAAGAAAAATATGCAAATTTTGCTGAAAAATTGCAAATAATATGC
Organism: Maratus speculifer; assembly: GCA_964019185.1. NCBI lineage: Eukaryota > Metazoa > Arthropoda > Arachnida > Araneae > Salticidae > Maratus > Maratus speculifer. Next base: position 400,035,000 of record OZ025295.1, read on the forward strand.
GACTTTTACCGAAGGATTACTGAAAATATGCAAATTTTGTTGAAGAATCACAGAAAATATGCAAATTTTCTCTAAAAGGGCTGTAAAAAACTGAATTTTGCTAAAGGATCATGGATAAATGCCAAATTCTTTGAAAAGGCCATCAAAAAAAGTGCGATTATCATCAAATGGTCGTGAAAAACACATTTTGTCAAAATACTTTTTAAAAAAAAGTGAATTTCGTCAGAAGTCTGAGTTTCACTTAATTAAAATAATGCATACTTTGTGACGATCAGCCATTAGCATCCCCCTATCACCACCACCATCCATAGATATGTACTACAATTTTAATATGTAAATGCTTCCCTCTTATTTTATGATTTTCCTTCACATTTGATTGGGGGCGGGGGCAGATTAATGGGACTTTGTTTTTTACGATATGAATTAAAAATGGAAGTTTAAATTAGGTTGATAGGGTGTGGAAAATCTCAAATTTTGCTTATAAGAAATAGAAAAATCATGAATTTTGCCAATGAGGTGCAGAAAAAATATCGAATTTCAAAGGTCAGGCACGGAAAAATCACAAGTTTTGTCAATCAAGCTTGGAAAAATCGAAAATTTTTTCTATCAGATGCATGAAATTGCACATTTCAATGATCGCACAAGTAAAGATCGTCAGCTTTCTTGATGATGCGTCAAAAAATTGCATATTTTCTTCATCGGCTGTAATAAAAAACAAATTTGTCTATTTATCGCTCAAAAAACAAACAAACAAACAAACAAAAAAACATGAACATTGTTTGACACATAAAAAAAATATCGTTGATCAGGCATGAAAAAATTGCAAGTTTTGTAGATCAGCGCAGAAAAAATCACAAATTTTATCGATCAGTTCATGTAAAAATTACAAATTTTGTCGATGAGGTGCCATAAAGTTGGAAATTTTGTTCATTGGCTGCATACAATCTCAAGTTTCATCAATGAAAAACATGAGAAACAATCACGACTTCATCAATTTGTCGAGGGGGGGAATGCAGTTTTCATCAGTCATTTAACAATCTCAAATTTCATTTATCGGGTGCAGAAAAAACCTTACATTGTCAACAGTTGGAGGAAAAATCTCAAATTTTGTCGACATGGGTGCAACACCTTCAGTCTTGAAGAGATTTTTGACTAATTCTAAATTCTACTTTATATACTTAAATAATGGTAGTTTTACTGTCAAGAACATTTAATCACTTTCTTTTATTGTAAGAAATCAATTTTTTAGCCGTAATGCAAGGCTTAGAGACATAGGTGCAAGTTTTTCAGTCCTGAGATGGAATTCGGTCTCTTAAAAGTTCCTGAGGACGGAAACGAGATGGAAAAATCTCCTAGGATGGAAGTGGATAGTGAAAAACACGTGCTTTTCATCAAAGGATCGCAGGAAAAAAAACATGATTTTCGTGAAATGATCGCGGAAAAAACTGCTATTTTTGTCAAGGGACTGCAAAAAGACACGTTTGCCGTCAAAAGCTTGTGAAAAAAAAACACGATTTTTGTCGAAGGATCGTAAAAAACACTATTTCTGCCGAAAGATCGCAAAAAACACTAATATCATCAAAGGATTGTGAAAAAAGGCACGATTTTTATCAAAAGCTTGCGAATAAAATGCAATTCCTGTTAAAAGATTGTGGAACAGATATCATCTCAGTCAGAGAATGCAAAATAGACGCAGTCTCTGTCAAAGGATTGCAAAAAAAGATGAGTTTTCTGTCAAAAAGTTGCATAAAAAATGCAACACCTGTCAAAAAATCGCAAGAAAGATGCTATTTCTGTCAAAGAATCGCAAGAAAGATGCTATTTCTGTCAAAGAATCGCAAGAAAGATGCTATTTCTGTCAAAGAATCGCAAGAAAGATGCTATTTCTGTCAAAGAATCGCAAGAAAGATGCTATTTCTGTCAAAGAATCGCGAGAAAGATGCTATTTCTGTCAAAGAATCGCGAGAAAGATGCTATTTCCGTCGAACAATCGCGAGAAAGATGCTATTTCCGTCGAACAATCGCGAGAAAGATGCTATTTCCGTCGAAGAATCGCTAGAAAGATGCTATTTCTGTCGAAGAATTGCAGAAAAGATGCTATTTCCATAGAAGAATCACGAAAAAGACGCAATTTCTGTCAAAAAAATCATGAAAAAGATGCTATTTCCAGTCAAAGAATACTGAGTAGATACAATTTTTGTCAAAGGATCGCAAAAAAGTGAAAAAACGTGTGAATTTAATCAAATGATCGTGGAAAAGACATGAATTTTGTCAAAGGATCGTGGAAAAGTCGCGAATTTTGTCAAAGGATTGAGAAAAAGAGGAGATTTCCATCAAATGATTGCAAAAAATTCCACAATTTTCATCAAATGATTGCAGTAAAAACACGATTTCTGTTAAAGGATCGTGAAAAAAATGCGAACTTTGCCAAAGCATCGTGGAAAGATGTGATTTCTGTTAAAGGATCACGAAAAAGACACTATTTCCGTTGAATACTTGCAAAAAAGATGCTATTTCCGGTCGAAGAATACAAAATAAGTACACTTTTTGTCAAAGGATTGCAATAAAGGTGTGAATTTAAACGAAGGATTGGGGAAAAGCTGCAAATTTTGCCAAAAGATCGAGAAAAAACGTGATTTCCATGAAATGATTGCAAAAAACCCACGAAGTTCATCAAATGATAGCAGAGAAAATGAAATTTTTGTTGAAGGATAGCGAAAAAGGACGCGAATTTCATCGAAAAATTGTATGAAATACTTGGATTTCATCGAAAAAACAGATTTCTGCTGAAAACTGTAGAAAAATCACAAATTTCAGTGGAAAATCGCAAGTTTCGGTTTAAAATCGTAAAGAAATCACAAATTTCAGCAAAATATTGTAGAAAATTTTGTTGAACGATCGGGGGGCGGGGAGGGGGAAGAAACTAATTTCATCATATGGTCATGGAAAAAAACAAGAGTTACGTGCTTATGTTCTCAATCAGTGGGAGGGTGAGGTGTCAAAATATTTTCAGTCTTGGCAAAATTTCAAACTTGCACCCATGCTTAGAAATCTTCTAACCCCTTTTCATTTAATTACTTCTAATACTCAGAAAAGATTTCACAGATAGACTTCTTGTACCTATGTTTGTTGATCGACTTTGTAAAAATCTCGAATGTTGTTGATTGACGTCATACATTCGTATGACGGTCTTGAAGTTTCTCGATAGACTTTGTATGAATCTCGAAGTTTCTCGATAGACATCGTACAAATCTCGAAGTTTCTCGATAGACTTCGTACGAATCTCGAAGTTTCTCGATAGACTTCGTACGAATCTCGAAGTTTCTTGATAGACTTCGTACAAATCTCGAAGTTTCTCGATAGACTTCGTACGAATCTCGAAGTTTCTCGATAGACTTCGTACGAATCTCGCAGTTTCTCGATAGACTGCGTACGAATCTCGAAGTTTCTCGATAGACTGCGTATGAATCTCGAAGTTTCTCGATAGACTGCGTACGAATCTCGAAGTTTCTCGATAGACTGCGTACGAATCTCGAAGTTTCTCGATAGACTGCATACGAATCTCGAAGTTTCTCGATAGACTTCGTACGAATCTCGAAGTTTCTCGATAGACTTTGTAGAAATCTCTAATTTTTTCAATCAGGCGTGAAAAAATAAAAAATATTAGTGGAAAGAATTGAAAATAGCATTCTTCGAACATGGCAAAATTGTGAATTTTGTCGATTAGGCTTGAAAAAATTGCAAATTTTGTTGATTGGTCACAAAAAAGCACATTGTGTCATTAGGAGAAAAAAAAAAATCGCACAATAGATTGATATGAAATGGAAAAATCGCTGATGTTGTCTATGATCAATGGAAAAATTTTAAATTTCATTAATCGGCAGGGTTTGAAAAAACCCGGGTTTTTCTGAAAAAACCTGGGCTTTTTCAGATTTTATCGAATTTTTTTTAAACACTTTAATTTCTAATTTTCATATACAGAGTTTCCCCCAGGTTTAAAAAGGGGCAGGGCTCTACTGTTCTGAAAAGGGCACTTTTTACATTCTTCAGGGCACTTTTTTGATTTTTAAAGGCACTTTTATAGAGTTGAATCTAGCGGTTCAAAAAATCAAGAAAAACAAAAAATCGAACAAAGAGAAAAAAAAGATCAATTTTGTTACAAGATCGCAAAAAAACAGCAGATTTTGTTAAAGGTTGCAAAAAAGGCACAATTTGCAAAAACAAAAAAAAAAAAAAAAAAAAAAAATCACGAAAAAACGACAAATTTCGTGAAAGATCGCAAAAAAAACGACTGATTTTGTTTAAAGATTGATAAGGGGCAAGCTTGATTTATTAAATAAGACATTTTTTTTTTTTTTATTTATTTATTTATTTTTAAGAATAGTTTTGTTGAATAAAGGGTTCTTTTTGTCTTTTTGTTTTGTTAATGGGTGCTTTCAGGATTCACATTTAGAAAGTTTTGGGCACTCAAAAGAGGATTGTGAACAGGGGGGGGGGGGCGACGGAGAAGGTCGCCCCGGAGAAATTTAGGGGGTTGCCAAATTTATATTACGCGAACATCATTTTTGGGCTGTCACAAGAAAAAGTTGGGATGGAGAAAGCCTTTAATTCTAATTATGCCTCGGGTACAATTTTCTTTTCACACACCTTGATTGTGAAGCAGGAAAATCTGCTTTTTGAGCATTAAAAACACAATTATGAAGCAGGAAAATTAGTTTTTAGAACAGAAAAATTTACTTCTGGCATTAACTTTTTTTGTGTGTGTGTCTCTTTGATGAAAATTGCATTTTTTCGCGATCTTTTGACGAAATCTGCTGTTTTTTTTGGGATATTTTGACAAATTTTGGCGTTTTTTCGCGAATTTTTGTCAAAATTAGCCGTTTTTCGCAAATTCTTGAGACAGAATTTTCCGTTTTATTGCGATTTTATTTATTGTGTACGAAATTTGCCATTTTTCCACAAATCTTTTGACGAAATATGCAGTTTTATCCTGATTTTTTGACTAAAATTGCCGTTTTTCAAGAATTGTTTGACAAATTTTTTCGTAGCGAATTTGTGACGAAATTAGTCATTTTTTTCGCGAATTTCGTCGGAAATCAGTCGTTATTTCGTGATTTTATTTTGTGAAATTTGACTTTTTTTCACAACTTTCTGACGAAATTACACGACTTGTGGGACGCGTAAGAGCTATTTTTTTCGTTCCGTTGCCGATTTTTTACATAATTTACACGTTATAGCGCGTCCGCATCATCGCTAAAGGGCTGCGTTTTTTCAAATGTGGGGAAAGAAGGGCACTATTTTTTGGATGAGGGGCAAGAGGGGCGCTAGTTTTTGGATGAAAGGCAAGAGGGGCGCCATTTTTTAAATTAAAGGGCAGGAGGGACAGAGCGCCCTCCTGAAACCCTCTGGGGGAAATTGTCATATATATAACAGCTAAACTGTTCATGTATCAGTGAATCCTGGGTATAATTTTGCATTAAAAATAAATCAACAAAATGTATATGTTAAAAAACCAAGTTAATTTAAAAGGTAGATTTGTGTCTGATATGACTAGTTTCTTGCATTGTTATATTAAGCCAGCCAGGGCCGTAACTACCGCCAGGACAGCCAGGGCACTGCCCCGGGGGCCCCAAACTGATGGTTAAAAAAATTATTGATTTTAATTTCTAGTCTAACTTCTTATAAAATGCCAGCATCTGGCTAAAAGTTAGTAATTAAAAAAATCAATCGGCTAGAGTAAATATTTTTGCGTGTCCGTCGATATACTATATATGCTTCGCATGTAAAAGCAGCTCTAGAGCAGACAGCAGAATGTCGAGTGGAATGTGTCATGTTACCCCTGCATGTTTGCGGATCTCACTGAAGCTACTAAGGAAGAAAACATGGGCTTCTGATCGGTTGAATTATATAAAAAGCATCTAAAATATTCTAGAAAATTTTCTTATCTATTAAAATCAGAAAAAAAAATATCGAAATCCATCTCTCAAAATTTTTTTTAAACAGAAATGCATGATTAAGTTACATAAACTCAAAAATGAATTTAAACAAAATGCTTTTTAAAGTATTCAACCAATCAGAAGTCCGTATTTCCTCCCCTATATTAGCTTCAGTGTGATCGGCAAAAATTGCATTGCCCCCAAGTGCCTTCCGAATAGGGTTACCCAATCTTACGTTTTTTAATAATTTTTGGGCTTATCATACTGTGTTTCCTTTAAACAGCGGAATGCGAAAAGAAAAAAAAACTGCAACCGGGGCAAAATTTTAACTTGCCCCAGGCGCAAGGGGCCTCACCAGTTTGCCCCGGGGCCCCCAACTTTATAGTTACGGCCCTGAAGCCAGCTGTAAATGGATTTTTTGAGTTAACGAAGAAGGTTCAGAATGTTTGAAAAAAAAAAATGTATTTACTAGTACTACTAAACACAATTTAAAGTAATTACAAAAATATATAAATACATGACGATCAAAATTACTTTGCTTTTACAAAAATTGATTACCAGTAATAATTTTGTGGATAAAATTATCATTAAAATACTGTATTAATACTAATGCTAAATCAGAATTAGTATTTTTTTTTATTATAACTAATTAACAGAATAAACTAAATAATCTTACATAGCTACTTCAATAAATTAGGATTCATTCCCAGCATATGTGGTATTTTGTTACTAGTTTCAATTGTATAACATAACATAGAATAAATTATATATCATTTTTTTATGAGAAAAAGTTTGTTTTTGTGTTTCTGATATAACTTTTAATTATTCTTATACAGATATGTAATTTTAGTAAGTCTGATCATCTACTACACTGTTGGTCCCATAATTGGTATTGGTGGATAATCACACGTTTACAGTGTACCTATAACATATTTATAGAAAAGTATTCATTTTGAATAAACCCAACATTTTCGAATAATTACATTTTTTGCTTTAAAAAATCATACATCTTAAGGTATGCTTGATAAGATAATGGCAAATAAGTTTTTGACTTCATATAGATGTTAATAGAAATTTAAATTTTTTGTATATATATGCCTGTTGTATTATTTTTTAATTTCTGTTTTTAGATGGTGTTGTTTAGAAATTCAGGAAGACCTTCTTTCGCATCTCAAATATATATTGGAGCATGAGGATATTTCCAAACATGTAAGTTATTTTTTATTTTTTTAATAGAATTCAAACTTTGATAAATAAAATAGACTTAGAATGTGTTATCTTTCAAAGTTCTCTTTTAAATTTTCTAGCTAATAGTTCTAAAATATTTTTGTTTTCTGTCTGAAATAATTATCATTAAAAGTTATTTAGTATGCTTTAAAAAACTGAAACCATTTATGGTGCATATTACACACTGCCCATGTCTTTAAAGGTTAAATTTTAAACATGGAAACTCATAATGAAGTACAAGGGAGGGGAAATTTTTTCTGGTGACTAAAATTTAGAAAAATTCTAGGCTACATTCACAGAAACATTTCTGAAAACAGAATTGTCCTAGATTTTTTAAAAAAGCAGAGTGTTACTTGTAGGTAGAAGGCACTGTTATTCAATTCTTAAGATTCAATAACTATATGTTGAAAGTCTGATTTCTGGCTGCACAAGTTTTATGCAAACTTTCATCCTTACAGTGTGGATAATTAGCTAGTTATATTACAACTGAATACTGGGGTTCCCACTTTAGGGTGACATCATGATCAGGATAGATGCTGTTGAGCACTTCGCTGTTTAGGGTAAAGTAAATAAGATTACCGTATATACTCGCATATAAGTCGAGAAATTTTAGACAAAAAAAGAACTTCAAGGGGAGGGGGGATCAACCTATATGCAAGACCTAAAAAAAAAAATCTAATAATAAAATATCGGGAAATAGTTTGCTAGTGAATCGTTGCTGCAGCACCCCATTGTGTTTGTAGAGTCCAAAATCCGGAATCCTTCCAACCTCGAGGATTCCGAATTCAAGATCATTTTTTATTTTTCAAAAAAATAATCTACCCAACCCTGTTGCAAAGAACAACAAAAAAAAGTGCGATTAAGATGGCTCTCAAAAGGGAATAATTTAAAAAGATTCAAGGAGTTGTTCGATGTTCTTGGTGAATTTTTAAATGAAAAGCCTGACATTAAGGCCCTACAAACTGTTGATGGTTGATGGAAAAGCATATGTTAGTTATTTAGCAGATATCTTTGAAAAGTTTAATACATAAACAATTTCAAGGAGAAAACAAAACACTTGTTAATGCAAAAGTGAAAATATTTGGGGTTTTTTTGCGTCTGCTGAGGTTTGACAAACATATTTCAGAGAGAAAGTTTGACCTATTTTTCTGGTTAAAAAAATGCGAGGTAACAGACACCGCTATAACTGCCATTGTTAATCATCTGAAAATGTTGGCCTCTGATATGAATGATAGATTCGTTGATTTAAAGCAAATGGATTTTCCATCATGGGTCATCCAGCCAATGTTAGTTGATTTATCTAATGTTTCAACGCCATACAGAGAAGAAATCGCTGATATTCAAAACGATGAGTCAATTAAAACTCTTTTCAACATAAAAGGCAATATGGTGTGGCTTTGTGCTGAGACTGAAACTAAATAGCCTAATTCAACACAATTTGCAAGAAAAATATTGTTACCCTTCCCATCTTCATACCTTGCTGAATGTGGCTTGAGCAGTAAACGATTTACTACTAAAATAAAGAAATCGACTAGACATCACTAAACGAGGGATTTGAGATAAAAGCTGACAAAATTAGTGCCTGATATAAAATCTCTTTGCAGCCAACATCAAGCATAAAAATCTCAATTTTATTCTATTCATCTTAAATGTTATAATTTGAATTTATTTTATTATATATTTTATTTATTTATTTACTTTTACTATCAGCAATTAAAATGACAGGTACAAAATCAAGAAACATCCAGTTAAAGTTATTTTTGTGTATCAAAGTTCACTATTAAATATTTGAAGATCTAATTTGTTTTTCTTTTCATTGCTGCATATTATTATTATTACTCTTACAGTCGTCCCCGCATAAACGAATATCGACGGTTCCAGAAAAAATATTCGATTAAGCGGGGTATTTGATTAAACGGGGAGGCATATAAATGTAATATTTAAGATGCAATAAAATGACATAATTATTAAATATAGTATATTTAGTTACCAGAGTAAGAAAATCGTTAAAAACTTTAATAGAATAATACAAACTAATATAAAAACAAAATGGCATGTAAATACGCAATAGTTCAACATGCATTTTGTTTACATTGCATTTAATTCAGATCATGTGAATTGGATCCAAATTTCGTTACGAAAATTTAATTTACGTAATTTATACAGGTTTAAAAAAATAGATGAAAACGGTTTATGTGAAATTTTAGAGTAAATAATGATCGAGATTTTTTTTCGAATGGTATCATAATTATCATCCTGAACCTCTAAATGACAACACATTATTATTGAAGGGTTACTTCGAGGATTTATGCTAATGCTATAGAAAAATTTATAAAGATATCTCTTTTGCATTTCAATATTTTTAAATAATCTTTTTTTGCAATGGATAGCTGAGATCAATTTGTACAAAAAGCGTCGTCGTTTTTAACTTTTTCCATTTTTATCGCGGATATTTTTAATGAGGATGATTTTTGTTTCGGGACCGGTTTTGAAAATGAAAGTGTCTCCATTAAAAATAATTGTAAAAAAATCGAAAAAGCGAAAAAAATTGCTTTTGACAAATGAAAGTAAACAAAATACAAAATTGATCGAAATTCCTGTCTAATTTATGCCACCATTTTTTAAATTAATTCGAAAAAATGAACAAGGAAGGGAACTCCCTTGACCAATACTTATACACCTGCCAGGCGAAATCCATGCTGGGAGTTCTGGAAATTTGTTTTCTGTGTAACAACCGAAAATGACAAAAAGTGTGAAGGAAATTCCAATTGAAACATGTTTTTCACGCCCATTTTTCAAATTGTCTTACTCATTTGTTATTCGATTAAGCGAGGACATTTCGTGAAAAGTATTCGGTTAAGCGGGGAAAAATAACATTAGCCCAATGGGATTAAATTCGGTTCCGAAGGATTTTATTCGAATAAGCGGGGTATTCGATTATCCGTTACCCGATTAAATGGGGAGGACTGTACTAGATCTAGAAGCGGCTGCACAAACCATCACCTTATCGAGTTGATGACTGAAATTCATGAGCTAGCTAAAACTTGATTCGCATATCAAAATGCAACTGGTCTACCAAGTCATATCTTAACAAACCTGATTTTAGTGGTTGACTAGTAGATTTACCATTTGTTTTCTTGCTAGCAGTCTTTTACATTTTCATACTTTTGACTGCAGTAAAGCACTTAACGATCAATCACTAAAATCAGGTCTTTAGTGGATTCCACCAAGATATGATTTGGCAGACCAGTTGCATTTTAATATACAAATCAAGTTTTGTCTAATGCTGAAACTCCAACAATCAATTCTATGAGGTGATGGATTGTGCAGCCGCTTCCTGGTCTATATTATTAACGATTGCTTCCTGAACACATTTCTTTCGTTTATGTTCATTTTTTCATGACCTTTCTTTTACTTGTTTGTTTTCTTTTCCATTACATTTTTAAATGGGTATTTTTTTTTATAACTACTTTAAATGGAATAACAGCTCAATTTTTATATAATAAGAATTATTTTTCAGTGAGAGGGGAGGGGGGCCATCAGTGTTTTAGATATGATTTGGTGGGGCATGGCCTGAAAAAGGTTGAGAAAAACTGGTATAGTTAATTATTTAGTTTAATTCTTAAGGGCTCTTTTGGTTTATGTATGATTTTGATTCTTTTAAATGTCATGTCATAATATTTTATGGGAAAGTATTGATTGTGCTGTTGATTTCTATTCTTTTGAAAAATGTTGAATAAATCCTAACTCTCCAGTAGAGAGGCGCACTTAACATCCAGTTACAGGGACATGGGAAATTAATGTGTGATCTGATGTAAATGTGTCTGCTTTTTGTAACAAACTGGATTTTTTTTTTTTTTTGGGGGGGGGGGGGGGGGAGATATTGCAAATGAAGTATTTATTCATTTTCGAACAATACATACTGTAAGAATTCCGAAATACACACTGTAGTGTTCTTAAAATTTTATGACAGTTTGTAAAGGAATTTTGAAGCAAGATTCCAAAACTTTCCAGAGATAATTAAGTTGTCTCAATTCTTTGTCACCTTAGTTATTCCAGTTGCAAAATAGATGGTTGTAAAGTTGTTCAATCCTGAAAAACTTCAAATGAAAATATTTCCCTACCAGTGTATAAAAATACATCCTCTTAAGAGTTTTGGGGTAATAATGTTTCAGTAATGTATGAAAATTGCAAAAAACTAGCTATTTACCTGGTTACTGTTTTTGACTCTTCATGTCTTCATATGTATGTAAAAAATCTTTGTTCAAAATTAATTTTTTGATAAACAAATATTGTTTTGAGATTAATGGATGCCCACCTTCAAGATACTTTTTCCATTATTTATTCACCACATGAACAAAACTATAAAAATCTGGCTCAAGAAAGCAAGTGTAATTCTTCGCATTAATTTTTCAACAGATGCCTTAAGAATGCCTTTTCTATTTTGTGATGAGAACATTTTTAGACCTTATACCTATGTATCTAGTAATTGTTCAGAACTAATGCATGACTTTTCTATTACATGTGTGTATATCTATAATAATAATAATAAAATATAAGTAGGTAGTACTTATGAAATGTGTTTTGTTCTTTGGATCTCAATAAAAATTTTCAGAACCCATTTAAAATTACTTGCCAATCTCTGCATTAGAATTTCAATAAACTGTTGATTCTCTTCTATACAATGAAAATATAATCCATGGAAAATGCTGTCTAATGGTTAAATCACATAAAAATAAGTTGGTCTTAAATAAAAATCCTAGTATAAAATATTTTTATATATATTGAATAAAATTCCTTATATATTTAGTGTTAATGCTATGTATGTGTAATTTACTTGTTCTCAAGGTGTGAAAGTCAATTATTTTATTATATTTCTACGTTTTTAATAATCTGATTTTGTGTCTACCAATAACAATTTTTGATCTTTTTAAAATGTTATTTTATGTTGTTTAAATAGGTGGAGAAATTATCAGATACTTGGAGCACCCAACTTGGAAGGAATCTGGGTTTGAAGTATACCAGTATTGAGAGTAAAGGATTGAGGACTTCTGAGCCAGTTTCTGAATTTTGAAGAAAATGTATTATAAAAGAGCATAAATGTCGATATGAAATATTGTATTGCTAAATCTCATCTTTAAAAAAATTAAAGGAAAATCTTTGTTAAAAAATATTAAATTTATATAATTTGTATTCTGTAAGCAAAAATTGTAGTTAATAAATATTGTAGCACTAACACTAGCACTGTTCTATATTGTCTGTGTTTATTTATTTCAGCTATCTTAACATGGTAGGTATTTTCAGATGAAACATAGAGAAGAATTGACATATGATTTGAAAAAAAAGACTCATAAGGTTTATCGCAAACAAGAAGGGGGGGGGGGGGGATGAAGGAATTTTTTTTTAATGTCTCACCTATGATTTGAGATAAAATGTATTTGGTGTGTGTATACATTATTATTAGTATTCTATTTGAAATAGTTTGTACATTTTTAATTTAATTATATTTCATACAAAATTTTCAGTTGTTCTAAAGTCTCTCAATATGAAAATTTATGAAGCATAAATTATTCCATTTATCCCCACCCCCCCTTCATTCCAAAATTTGTATTGTTGAAATTTTATTTATATATTTTTTTACTATTTAAATGGTTTACGCATCTCAAAGACAAAATGTTGTTAATTAGTCACTGAAACTTTTTTGGAGTCCAAAAATATTGAATGTGATGAGAGAAAAAAAAAAAAAAAAAAAATAATAAAATGGAAATTTTTAAATGAAAAAATGTTATCTCAAAAGTACTTTCTTACTCAAGTGTGTGTGTGTGGAGAGGGGGGGAGGGGATTAGGATATGTGTTAACATCTGATAATATTTAAATTACTAAGTAATAAGAAAACTTTTTATACTTCTATTATGTAGGGATTACTGCAAGACAATAATGCCATAAGAGGAAAAAGCAATAAAATATCTAGTAAAAATAAACTTTTTATTTAATGCTAATTTCACCACTAATAATAATAATTTGTATTAATTATAAATCTTTTACTTATAGACAAAAGCAATTTGGCCATTGAATAAAAATTTGAATATATTTTATGAGGGTTGCAGAAAATCTAAGCACCGTCGGGCAGTCTCTCACCACTAAATTGATTTATATATATTTTGGCTAATATTTTGTGCAAAATTCTTGCTAGAATGTTATTAAAATAATAATTAATAATGTCATGAAAATTTTCAGCAAAGAAATTTTTTAAATAATTTTAGTGGCAAGAGACTACCCACTTATGCCTAGATTTTTGCACCCCTTTTTATACTTCATGATTAGTTAGAAAAGTTAAGAGAAAATCCCCCCCCCCTTCCATGCATATGCATTTATATTAGAAAAATGTTTGCTTCTTTGAAGCAATGTTTGATTTTTTTTTTCAAGGTACTACACTTGGATCTTAATTGAAATGCTATTGTAAGGGGGGGGGGGGATAAAACATTTTTATTGTAAAAAAGGTGCTATTGAATAGTTGAGCAAAAATTAGAATATTTTTTTATCCTTCATAATTAAGACAGTTAAAATACTTTTAAAAAAGAAACTTTTTTCAAAAATATTTTTTTCTTTGGAATGTTTTTTCTTTTCTCTAAATTGGAATTTCAGGCAAATGTACAATAAAAAGTGAAGGATAACATCCGTAATATATGAAGAAAAAAAAACCTATTGTATTATGTGTTAGATGCATTTTTTCCTGATCAGTTAAGAGTGGATTTTAGAAAAGTTTTTTAATACGATCAATAGTATGAAACTTCATAAAAATAAAATACACGTATGAAACTGAATAAAGAAAATATTTATGTTAAAAGATTCTCTAAGCAGTACACAGAGATTCTGTATAAAATTTAAGTAAAGTTAAATACAGCGTTACAAAATGTGCTAATTGCAAAATATAGAAGAAAAAATTCTTCAGTCCTAATTTTCCACAATAAAACAACGCAAGCTTGATTTCCTTATTATAAAATTTAGAGAAAATCTTCCAACAATTTATGATTTTGAAACTTGAGAAAAGGTCTTAAAAATAACTTTGATTGTACCAAGTTTTTTTTTTTTTTTTTTTTTTTTTTTTTTTTTAATCATTCTCCTATTATATAACTGGAATAATTTTTTTTTACTCTTTCAAAGGCGGTTGTATATTTATGGAACTAATTAATTTTAATTTACAAATGTTACCAGAATTTTGATTAAAAAAATAGTTTGATGTATGTAAAATTTAGTTTTTTCTTCTTTACAAATATACATGTAAATTCCAGTATCATTCATTTCAACATATTAGCAATGGAAGTGATTTAGCCCTCAAAGGATTTAAATAGTATAGATACTACAAAAAAAAAAAAAAAAAAAAAAAAAAAATTCTATTAAAAGTATCCGCCGACATGTGTATAAAGTGTCATTAGATTGGCACAAAATGTTATCATATGGGCATTAAAAAAAACGTTAAAATGATTCCCATTGGATATCAGCAATATCAAATTTGTGCCCTTATTTTATCATTTTTATGTCAGAAGTGTCGGAATTCCTACGTATTTGTATCAAACACGTATCATCTACATCGCCGATTTTCGCCGTGGTGCCATATTTCTGGCGTCATCATGACAACGCATGAAAGTATCGCCAAAGATATCGAAGGAAAGGACAGAATCGATACTTTTAGGTTACGATTCACTGTTATCGAAATAACACCTCTAGTACTTGTCGAAAGATATAATTTTTGTACCATTCTGTTAGTTCTGTGTTTGCTGGGTATGTTCCCGTACCATGTACAGATATCCATATTCCAATCATGATTTATTATTTTCACCAGTACAATTTTATTGTAAATTTTGCATTTTTAATGAGAGCATTTTCCTGGATCAATTAGGCAAAAAGGTACTACTTTGTTATCTCGTCGACCAATTTCGCCAAATTGCACAAATCTCCAATCTAATACCGTAATTTCGGGTGTATAAGCCGCGGGTCAAACAATTCTTTTTCGACCCAGAATTTTTTTAAAAATAAGTGTAACTACTTAGATCGCCGTAAATATTTGTCTTAATCACTAAATAAGATTTCTGGGTCCAAAAAGAATTGTTTGATCCCCGGCTTATACACCCGAAATTACGGTACAAATAAAAAGTCGAAATAAAAATCACTTAATGACATTTTAAACACGTGTATCGTATTCAATGTCATTCAATGTGACATTCACGATCATCCATAATTGGCATTTAATCTTATAGTTTGGCGATAGTTTTTTGATCGACAGCATAAGTTAGTAATATCAAACAGTTTTATTCCGCGCTGAAAAGGGTTAAAACTTTTCTAATATAATTTTCTTGCCGACTGCCTAAAAATTTGTGGTAGCTCGGGATGGATTTCCATTCTTTATTTACCATCGTTCGGTGTTTTCTTGATCATATTCCGGTACATCTTGAATAAAATAAGATTCCGAGAGAATGTGCCGATCTTAAAAGGACCGGGTTTCCTCATTTTTCAGTCCTATTGCTTTTCGCGAAATGTCTTTCATGTCATTAAAATGTCTTTCATAGATTATTCTTTTTTTTTTTTTTTCGTAGTTTTAGAAATCTAAAAGTGCTTCTTCTGGTTTTCAAATACAACTGTAATTCGTTTCATCTTCTGATATTAAAAGAGCAAGTGAAAAATGGCCTAAAGTAGAATTGCGCAAAACCATAATTTATTCATAAGCTGATCATCACAAAGGGAAATTTGTATACTCAAACGATTAGTAACTATGTTTTTTCGCGCAAATTTTATAAAAATACATTTTGAACAATTTTTGAGAGCTTATCTTGTAACTCTACATATCTCTACATATCTCTACATATTGTTATCTCTTGAGCTTATTTATTTTGAGTTTTCGTGTTGTATATTGAGGGTCGATCATTAAAAGAAAAAGAGGACAGCTTTATAATAACTATTTAACCGTTTGAGTTCTGGTGGGTAAATTTCTTCAAAATTGAAAATGTCATGTTGACACCAGTATTTTCCAAAGGAAAAATTCTATTTACGCTATCAAAGAAAAAAAAAATTCATTAAATCTTTTTCAAATAAATTTGATCGAATATTCCGGTGGCAATGTGATATTTTGGAAATAAAATTAAGTGGTAGAAAATTCAACCGTCAGAGCTCAAATTATTAAATGTACTTATTTTATTAAAGCCTGCCGTTTGCAAATTTTTGATTCTAAACTTTTTTGTCACGGGTAGTATCACATGCATAGTAATACATCAGAAAACTATGTCAGATCTTAATGACTTCATTTATCGTTACAGAAATCCTAACAATCTTTTAACCCTTTGAGGGGCGAAGCACTTCTATTCTTAAAATGCGGAAATGATTGGTCGACACCAGAATTTAAAAACAAATTTATTTCAAAATGCATAATAAAAGCTGATTTCCGTGTACTGGATAAAAATTAGAATTTTCATTTCAAAATATTGGTGTCAATGTAGCATTTTGCAATTAAAATTAAGTGGGGGTATATTTTAACCACCGCCCTTCAAGGTGTTGAAAATCTCTATCGCATGTATAGTATACATGTATAAAAAGTATAAAAGAAAAAGAAACAAAAATAGACATATATTTCCTATCACATCATAGGCTGCTATTTTTACTATTTCAGTATTATTATTATTCGAAAAGAAAAATAATTTATTTTTATCATGCAATTTATTTATTTATTTATTTATGTTTCAGTAATCGTGAGAAGGAATTTTAAATATAGCTTTTACGGTCATTCTTGCCAGATGACATCATTGTGTCATTATTGTGAAGATCTACGGAGGCGATTAAAGAAATATCTATATTATAAAGGCGTAATGCATAGGTCATTTTGCGAATGGCAACACTTTCTCCTGCAATTTTGATTTTGCAATTTTCGCTACTGCAAATTTTAAACTTCTAAACATCGCACATTTTTTATTTTTACACCGTCGAATAGAGAAAAAAATGTACATTTAAATGCAATTTGTTTGAAAACTGTATCTCATTTTGTTTTTGAGATTTAATTTTTTTTTACAGTTTTTAGAAGCAATTTTGTCATTGTGGAAACAGAACTACTCAATTTTCTCTTAAAATTGAAAAGAAAAAAAGAAATAGAAATTAAAATGCGCGACACTTTCCCATGCAATTTCGGTTTTAAAATTTTCGGTACTGCGAATTTTACACTTCTAAACATCGTACATTTAAAATTTTTACACCGTCGCGTCGTATAGAGAAAAAAATATATACTTTTAAATGCAATTTCTTTCAAATCTGTGTCTCAATTTCTTTTTGAGCTGTTATTTTTTTTTATAATTTTTTGTACCAATTTTGTAATTGTGGTAACAGAATCACTCCAGTTTTTTCTTAAAATTTAAAAAAGAAAATTAAATGCTTATAGAATTTCAAAAGTATCGTCCATTATAAAATCCCGTGAATTTCTGTTTTAGTTTGTTTAATAATTTGAATATTGGGGTTTTATAGTATTTTGTTAATTTTAGCTTAAAATAGTATTTGTTTAATAGTTAGACTGAACAATATATGATGTATTTTTTACTGTAACTAATTGTGTAGATTTATTATAAATCAATGAAACAGTTCTTTCTTAAAGGTTTTCTTTCGTCGAATTTCGACGGGTTCCACCTCGTTCATATAAATTTTTGTTATCCTTAAAGTGCAGAAAATTTCAGCCAATAATAATCCACGAACATGATAATCACAGAGAGTTTAAAATATACACATATCTAGCACTCTATGTTTTGATAAACGTTTACGAATAAAGACTTTTATCTTATTTAAGGGGTAACACTCTGCAATAAAATAAGGCAAAAACTACTATTTGGAAATTTTGCTACTTAAGTTTAGTAACGATATCAGAACTACGCATATTTGACACAGATGTCATATACACATCATATTTGCACGCATTTTTTTTACACCAATTTGACGAAAAATTTGTTTTTTGAATATATTGTTGCGTTTATATGGCTCTTTCTATCTTATGGTTAGACAACTTCAAACTCTTTGCTCTTAGAAAAGTAGAAAATAATTTATTTACAGAACTTCAGAACAACAGAGTCCTCGAAACTCACAAATATTTCTAAATATTCAAAAATAACGGTTAAAATCTATCGTATAAGTGCAGATATAGGTTCCAGAGACTCTTTATACAACGTCTCTACACTAAATCACATTCAAAATAACGTAAATAAGACTCAAGCAAACTTGCTTAACAAACGCGTTGTTCACTCAATGACTGACTGGTAAATAATAACAACAGCAGCTCGTATCGCTCTCCTTATATAGGTTCGCAGCATGCGGCGAAGTTTCTACCACCTTCTAGAAAAAACTGGAAAAACCACGGAACAACATTCAATGTATCAGTAGACCTAAGGGGGGGTTACCATAAATAGGGAAGGGTTACCATCGCCAACAATCGCCAAGTTTGTCGCCAACTTGGCGATATATCGCCAAATTTGGCGACCAAAATTAGTCGCCAAAAGTGACGCCAACTTGGCGATATCTCTAATATTTCGCCAATCTGCCGTAGACATACACTGAAAATAATAGACAAGTTTGCTTGATAACAGAGACAATGTAACAAAACTAATATTAGTAAAGAAATGGAGCTTAATAAGATTATTTACATTATTTTGCAGTACAAACACTAACTATTTACAAAATTCGTAACAATATGTTACAATTTGCATGCAATAACAGCATGTAATTTTTATTGCGATACAAAAATAAAATAACCTGCAAAAATGAAAGCGATTCTAATATTTTAATAAGAAGGAAATAAAAATAAATAAATTTTCGTTTGATATAAATAATTATTGATGTGGTATATAAAAAAATAATCTAAAGAATTAAAACGAAAAAAAAACAGTAAATATACATGAATTCAATAAAAAAGGAAACAATAAATTAATAGTTACAAATAATAAATTTAATAAGTAATGAAACAGTAAATATATTTTTCACAGTGAATCGTAAATATAGTAAAACTCCTATAATTCGGATTAATTGGGACCGGCCCCAATCCGGATTATCCGGAGAATTAGAAAAAAAAAAAGAAATAAAATGTAACATACTAACAGAAAATCACTTTTATGTTAAACTTATTGAATATTTGCAGACAGTAATAAAATTTACTTTGCTTAATCATTCCGAAAACATGTCAAAAAAGTTTTTTTTATTTAGAATACGACGATGAAACAAGTTAATGTTATGGAAATTAGCCAATCGCTTCTCAAACTTGAAAAAAAAATGACCAAACCGATCTGAATTATCCGGAGATCCGGATTATCGGGGTCCGAATTAGCGGGGTTCTACTGTATTAATACTTAAGCCATATTGAATGCATGCTTTTGCTTTATTTAAATAACACATTTTACTGAAATCTTTAAGTTTTCCATTTTATTTCCCTAACAATTGTTATAAACTTATTTAAAGGGTTCTTCTCCATGGCACAGATGTGCAGTGCCAAATTGGCGGTCGAAAAAACACGTGTAAATGTGGTGGGTACATGACATCTGTGCACATATTTTTCACTACTTTTGTTATACCAAATTTCAAATAATATGCAAATGTTCCTATGTATATATATATATATATCGATTGATATATACAAAAACTCAGCGTCACATCACATAAGTGGTAAACATTAAAGAATTGTATTATTTAAAAATAAACTTACTTTCTGCGTTGAAAAAATGTACGCAATATTTTTAATAATTTCATAATGTATCTGATGTAATATTACTTAGCCTGAAATATGTTTTATTGTAGAGATCTTATGACGTATAATTTTAGGTACATAAACAGAGCTATTTTGAAGGAAAGTGAAGTATTAATTTAGAAAAACTTGGTTGTATTTGAACAATAGAAAGGATATTGGTATATTGTTGAACGCATTGTTGCAAGATATGTAATTGTTATGTGTATAAATATGTGATATATGTTAATACGACATTGTTAACTCAGGATGCATTTAAAGAAATACGTGATCGCAAAACTCTACTGTTAGCTGATTGTTGCTGTGAAATTAAAAGAAATATCCTTCGTCATTCTTGTTAGATTCTTGTTATGTTATTATGTCGCTTATTGCAAACAATTACGGATTGTTGTTGTTGTTATTGAGGCGCAAGTGCCCAGACCATGGGGAGTAAGCCACAGCTTTTTACCCCTGGACAATTACGGAGAAATAAAAATGTAATTATAAAGATGAAAGAAGAATAATTTAAAGTAGTATCACATGAACCGGATGAGCGCATGTAATAATATTTCAAAATATACCATTATTAACAATTAAAATTTTTTTTCAATTAAAAACTGTCAAATTGTTTTATAAAAAATCCACTTTTTAATGAAAATTGAACGTTCATTTTTTAAATACCTTAAAGTACCCCAGTTATTTATCCTTTTCGAAGAGCTCTATTTGAGACAATAAAAGTGAACGCCCAATTTTTATTAAAAAATAGTTTTTTAATTGAAAATTGAGATGATTTAAATAAAAAAAAACTTATCAAATTATAATACTACATGTATAATTTGAAATATAACAAGTCACGCTTTCTCGATTCAAATTACATAGATGTCAACTTACATGGCTTTTTCATACCACTAAAACTAAATAGATTTTTTTTTATTTTGTTTGATCGTTGGAAATTGTTAGATTTCAGGGATGTTTTAAGTAGAAATTTTCTGTTATATTTTATTTTAGTAGTAGGAAAAATCAACATCAGTAATCCGCTATGATGTAATACTACTAAATGCGTTATTAGCTTAAAACTTTTCTTCAATTCACCCAACACTGGAATATCGTCGAAGGTCTGTCTTAACATATTTCTTTTCTATTAATTGATACGCCATAGTAAAATCATTATTCGTCTAAAAAAAGTTTTTTTTCATTTGAATCTGCATAATTTTTAATGTATTTTAAATTTAAACATATGTAGTCAAGTTAAATTATTGTTATTCTTCCTTATATTCTTCCGTTATTTAACACTTTCCGACACACTGTGCGCGGTCTGGGATACCTAATTTTAATTCCAAACTTGCAAAGGGCACCAATAATGTTTCAGTGAAATTTTGCTTTTACAAGAAAAGCTTAAATTAAGGAATTCAAAATATCTAAAAATTCTGTTTGTGAATTCCGGTTTCAGTGGATAATTTCTCATTTTACTAACAGATTTTGCCCGTGCCGAAAAGGGTTAATAGGGAATAAAATTTTACTCTTTCAGAGGAAGTAAAAATAGTGGATATTTATTATTTAAGAAATTCGTTTGAATATTTTGGTGTCAGTCAATTATGTTATCCGTTTGGGAAAAGAAGTCTGCCTCTGAAACTTTTTTTCTTATTAAAATTTGCGAAGTTTTCGTAAAAAAAAATAAATTCAGATTCCAATATGCGCAATTTTACAAAAATCCGAGATAATCAGAAGAATGAATTTGTTCACCCACATAATCAAAATGTCCCACCGTGCGTCGTCTCAAGAGGATGCGAGCGAATTTTAAGCAGCTGTGAGAGAAAAAATATAATTATTTTTTCAGTCACAGAGAGAGAGAGATAATTCTACTTTTTTAAAGCCACCACGGATTAAGCGGAGTTCGGGCTAAAAGGATTCTTATTAGCGGGCTCTACTGAACATTAAAATTATTTTTCAAACACTTTGAAGCGATACATAAGATTTTTTTTTATTTTATCTCTTTCACTTGGCACATCAATGTCACCTTTTCGTCTTTTAAATCAATTACCGACAAGAATTTACATTTTTTTTTCTGTGTTTATGTTTCTATTCCAAATGAATGTGCAATCGTGGAAAAAAAATAAACATATCCTACCAATTTCGCGACAAATTATTGTTGAAGAAAGTGACTGGTACCAATCGATTGGAAATAATGCCTGATTATAAATCAGGTATATAAAATTTATTTAGTTGCCATCTACATGTCAAATGAAGCCAAATTTTCCTTTTTTCCTAATTATGTTAATACGTAGTACCCATAGTCTCCGTCCATCTGTCAGCAAATAGCAACGCAAAAGTTCGCAAAATCGTTTAAAATTTTAAATAATTACGTAATTACATAATTTTATCGAGTCATTGCAAATTTTATGAAAATTGGACGATTAGTTCATTTATAGGGACAATCAAAAGTATTCCGTTACATGACGGTCAATGGAAAAAATAGTATGTACACAATGTATCTTTATATATTGTACTTGTATTGGGAAATTATATTTAGTAAACATTATTCAGTCTTTTGAGAAATTACGATGCTGAATAATTACAATCCTTGGAACTCTGTGAGACAATCAAAGTAATGAAGGAGGTACTTTCTCATAAATTTCTTCTAGAAAATTAATTGAAACCGTAAAAATTAATCGGCAATATATGTTTAATTTAAAATTGGCTAACGCATAGCAATATATTTGAAAGAATTATCTTTATATTCAAGTTCGTAGGCCCCTTCATTCGGAGGCCACGATGAATGAAAAAAAAGGTTGGTAAATGTAGAGGTCATCTATGTATCTTTCACTTAGCGTGCAGAAAATCCACTACGTTTTGTTAACACTCATGCGTTGTCCATTTCAAATGTATATTATTTCAAATATGCCGAGCTTTCGAGTTTACAACCAACATTTTAATTAAAAATATATATATTTTTTTATTTGGAATATTTGAACGATTTAACAGAACAATTTCTCTGAAACAATAATGGTGTGTAAAAAGTCAGAATATAGCTTTTGGGTCGAAATAGACCCGAGCACCTTAGCAGAGTTAATGTAATTGAGTGTCATGTGAAAACGTTTTTACTACCTCTGACTTAAGTTCGGTGAATGAATTCAGAACGACCGATCTGGCAACACTGAATCGTAGCTATTTCGAAAATAAATGTTATTTTTGGTGTGGTTTTTTTTTTTTTTATGGAGCCCTCCAGTAAATATTTTTTATTAAATATAAAGATTTTAAAGTGGGAGCTGCATTTTTAGGTGTATTTGGGAAAAATGAGTGAACCCACGGGTGACATGTAAATTTCAAACCTTTTTTTTTTTAATCCATCATGTTATATATGCATCATCGAAATGCTTTGGCACTTCCTTTCCATTTTATTAATCTTTCTCCTCCTGGAGTTGAATTTCAGAAGGGGGGGGGGGAAGAAAGCGGTAAGAGGGTGAATTTTTTAAATCGTAGCTATTTCGACAATAAATATGATTTTAGATGTGGAGTTTTTTTATGGAACTCTTCGGTAAATATAACTTATTAAATATAAAGATTTTAAAGTGGGGGGCTGCGTCATTTTTAGGTACATTCTGGGAAAAATGGGTGAACATACAGGTCACATGTAAATTTCAACCTCTCTTTTGGTCCCGACATGTTACATACATATATATTATCGGAATCTTTTCGCACCTGTCTTTCATTTTACGAATATTTCTCCTCCTGGAGTTGAATATCAGGAGAAAGAGGGGGAGCGATAAGAGGGTGATTTTTTTTTAGTTATTTTGACAATAAATATCATTTTAAATGTGGTTTTCAGAGGAGCGCTCCGGTAAATATTATTTCATAAATTCAAAAGTTTAAAATGAGGACTGCGCGATTTCCGGGTGCATTTCTTGGAAGAAAAAGTAACATTACGACCACGGGTGAAGAGTAAATTTCAAACTTTTTTTGGAGCCATCATGTGATATGAAGGAAAGGTTTCAGAATACTCTTTCATATTATGGGACTTTCTTTTCTTGCAGTTTAATTTCAGGACGGGGAGTGATTTTCTTTAATCGTAGCTATTTCGAGAATAACTATCATTTTAGAAGTGGTTTCTTGATGCAACCTTCTAATAAAAATTGCTAATTATAATAATTTTAAAGTGGGGGATGCGTGATTTCCGGTTGTATTCTGTTAAGAAAAAGTAAACCTACGGGTAAGGAGTAAATTCCAAACCTTTTTTGGACCC
Organism: Maratus speculifer; assembly: GCA_964019185.1. Lineage (NCBI taxonomy): Eukaryota > Metazoa > Arthropoda > Arachnida > Araneae > Salticidae > Maratus > Maratus speculifer. Next base: position 400,059,139 of record OZ025295.1, read on the forward strand.
TTCATGTGATTGATTATTGGAATGTTTTTCGAACTACTCTTTCATATTATGAAAGTTTCTCCTCCTGGGGTCGAATTTCCGCAGGAAGGAGGGGAGCGATGAGGGGTGAATTTTTTAAATCGTAGCTATTTTGAGATTAAATTTAATTTTAAATGTGATTTTTTGATGGACCCCTTTGGTAAAAATATTTTATCAAATATAAACATTTTCAAGCGAAGCTGCGTGATTTCTGGCTGTATTCAGGGAAGAAAAAAAATAGTGGAGTAGTGAGGAGTAAATTTCAAGTTTTTTATGGACCCGTCATATGACGTATCATCGGAAAGTTTTCAAACCACTCTTTCATATTATGAATCTTTCTTCTCCTTTTCTCAATTTGAACTCCTTACAGAAGCGCTTTGCAAACTTTTTTGAAATCATTTCGTTTTTGTGAATTCAGATCTGATTTTTTTTTTATGGAGACTTCCAATATATAATTTATAAAGTATGAAAAATTCACAAACAGTGAGGACAGACTGTATTCCGGGTGTTGCAATAGTTGGAATTCTAAGGGGAGTGTTTTTATATATTTTGTTGATTTCTCTTTCGCGATATATCATTAGAAAGCTCTGTAATTACCATTTTATATACCTCCCGCGCTCATCCTCCTTCACTTTGCCCCCGCGGGCAGCTCTTTAACAAATTTAACCGACACCCACCATGCGATGTATTGTTGGAAAGTCTAATGATCATTTACTCATATTATGCATTTTCATTGCTCCTGTACTACTTTGCTCCCCGGGTGGTCCGTTTAATGTATGTCAGTAGAGTCTTCTAATAATGGGGGAATTGTAGATCGTATCTCAATTGATGTACAAAAATCAATAAATGTTAGTTCATGTTCTTTACACTAGGAGTGCTTTTGATTATTTTTTTTCTTTGGCCATTTTGCTACTCGCGACTCTACTCGCCACTTTACAACTTTTTGCAACCAAGGAACGCCGTTACATGACTTTTCTACTATTGCGGCTCCATTATAACATCCTTTTGGTTTGTTGTTGTTTTTTAAATTCATTTGTTTTCAATTACCATGTATTTACTAAATTATGCTTTTTAAACATGTAATAACAAAGATTTTAATAATCGATTGTAAAACATCTCGATTGTAGATTTTCGAAATTAATCGATGGGTTTATCGAATGTGCTTTTTTACGATTACGATTTTTATCGAATAGGAAATTTTCGAGAATCGCCCATCACTAATCAAAAGGTGTAAATGTTAAAGGATTACTGTATTTTTAACAAATAAAATATGAAAACTTTGAGAAAATGCGTTTGAAAATGAAAAGAATTGTCCCCCCAAAAGCGATTCACGATTGCTTTTGGATTTTGTTATGAAATTAGAAAAAAAAATAAAAAAAAATATTAAACAAAGCTGTTATTTGGGCAATGTTTCAGAATGCAGTCTTGAAAAAAGAAATTACACCTTTATATGAAAAAAAAAAAAAAACGGCCAATTTAGTGGTATTTCTACAAATTTGCCACAAAAAGGAATAAAATGCGTACTAATCGGTGAATATGTAAACATTGAGTTGACTTAGCATCTCTATTCATTTAGCTCGTTAAAATGAATGTTAGGAAGAGCGACTCCATCAATGATTTTTAAGTGAAAGGTTTTTTTTTTGTCTTTAACGCTGGAAGTAATATGTAAATGACGGGTATAATAATTTATTAAAATTAATTACCGAAACATAATAATGCATGCAATTCAGCTTTCCAAGGGTAAAGCAATTCCATTGTTAAACATTGAAATGGATGATTGATTTCAGAATTTACAAACAAAACCTATTTGAAAAATTCATGTCTGTTATTATCTTTCTTGAAATTGCAAACTATTGAATGTACATATTTTTTAAAATAGCAATTTTCCTCTGTTTTGTTAAATAGAAAAGATTAAAAAAAAACACTATATCGACTCAGGTCTTTCTAAATTATGTTCAAATAATATGTTAACCCTTTAACGTTCAGAGCATTTTCATTGCTAAGATGTTGAAATAAACGATTGACACCGGTAATTGCGAACAAATATATTTGTAAAAAAGAAAGGTGATTTTTCACACACATAATAAGACAGATTTTTTAAAATTAAAATTCCGGTGTCGTTGTTGCATAATGGAATTAAAATTTTGTGGTTTCGTGGAGAAACCTATGAATGTTAAAGGGTTAACCCTTTGTACTGGAGAAACGACTCTCATTCACCAGGTCAGGTGTCTTTCGTAAATCGGAACGCCAAGTGACCTGGTCGCATTTTAACTTCTTTTACTCGATTAGAGACCAAAGATATGTTTTCAGCTTCCTGATTGGTTGGGGCTTTTTTTTATCTCTTTGCTTTAGCGCCAATATCAAAACGCTTTACAACACTTACTTATAAGAATCGTGAAAATAAAAAAATATCGCGATATTACAAAGTGATGTATATAGAATGTTGTAAAGTTAAAAACTAAACTAGCAAAAGCCGTGCTTTGTTTGGATTCGCGAAGAATTATTTCATTAGATAAATATTTGAAAGGAACATTACTTTTTTATATTATTTTTACATCTTTATTAAGCAAAAACGTTATCTCATGTTTTGGCGCATTTAAATTTTAGAAATGTAAATTCAATTAAAAAATATATATATTTTTTAATTTTTAACTAAAAGTTTTAAAGATGTATTTACATTTTCCAATGGCCAGTAACGGCGTTCGTTCTGGCCAATAAGTGTTCTTTTTCTCGACATTTTAAAATTACTAATACATTCCAGAAATTATTTATAAACGTAGTTAATATATTTAATTTCGTTGAATTAAATTATTCTTCAATCAATTAAAATATTCTTAAATTATTCTTTAATCTTTAATTTCGAATACCAGACTTAAAGAAACTTACCAAAATATTCACTTTACAAACCTTTTTTACAAACCCATTTTTAACAAAATATTCACTTTAAATACCAAATGTAAGAATTAATTTTACTTGTTTTCGATTCTTTTTGTTGCCACTTTACCAAAGTAAATACCTAAATAAATAAATCATAATGTAATTCTTTTAAAATCCGTAACTATAAACTGCGTAAATAATTTTGGCAGAATAATGAAAATATATTTTATTTAATATATTAATCATGATTCTATCTATAATTACTAACCCCATAGTTTATTTTCCTTCTTAAAATAAAAAGATACGGGTTCAATTTTTTATTTGCAAACGATTTTGGAGGAATAATGAAAATATATTTTATTTAATTAATTAATCATGATTCTATCTATAATTACTAACCCCGTGGTTTATTTTCATTCTGAAAATAAAAAGATACGCGTTCAATTTTTTATTTGCAAAAATGCATCCATAATAGAAAAACATGTAGAATAAATTAATTATTAAAATAATATTTTTTAAAGGTTATTCTGTAAAAAAAATAACATTCTGCAAATCTACATATCATAATTTATTCTTATGTTTAATTTCAAGTCAAAATACTGAATAGATTTTTTATAAAGTGTACGACAAAGTGTAACTTGAGTGGCCTAGTAGAGGATTCGCTTCGCTCATCCTAATAACCCCCATTTTTTATTGCAGATTCGGAATCTACAGACAAAAATACGTAACTTTTGTATTTAATGTTTATTTGAAATCCTCCTTGATCACGGTGTAATCGGGCATATTCGACAGATACATAATTCGGTTTTCCCAACCAGCTCTCGCCTTCTCGAAGCCTGATTGGCCAGAACTTTTGACGTCTAAATCCCAGTGTTTTGCAAGAATACCATTTCTGGAAAACCGCGAGTGGCGATTATTTCGATGGTGCTATAGTCTTTTATATGATTTTCTCTGCAAAAAGTCATTGAAACACATTATATGAATTTTCTATTCCGATTTTTATTTTATCCTGACAAACATTTCTAACTAAAAACTTGCGTATTTCGAACTTTTAACGTTTAAATAAAATAAGCACTTCCCCGCCTGAATTGAAATAGTTTAATCTTCATTATTTGGGGGCGGGATGCGAGTAAATTATGCGTTTCAATAGGTTCTACTGTTAAATATATATATACATATCTAATAACGCTGATAAGGGTGTTTTTTTTTAATTATCACTATAGAAAAATATAAGACAAAAATAAAAAATAAAATATAAACACATGAAATCTTTTTATATTGGCTGTGCAACGAATGAAGGAGTATCGTAAATTCAGGGTACTTATTGATCCCGTTATTTTCCAAGTGAAATATCAGTATTTTTTTAAATAAAATAAATAAAGCTACTTCAAACGCTCGTATTTTTTCCTTTTTTTAATCAGTGATTTTCAACAAGAAAATTTTCCTGTTTTAGAATTTCCAGGATACGTAAAACCATTAAATTTCAGGTGGGGGTGGGATTAAAGATTTTTCATGATTGATTAATTGCTGCAACTTCAAAATAACATGTAGGGCACAAAATTTTTCAATAGTTCTTAGAGATATATCATAATTTGTAGTAAAAGAATATATTCATTTAAATTTTAAATTGTCTTTCATAAATTTAACCACTTTACTGATGAATATTTTAACAAAATCTTTCAAACAATTCCCAATTTTTCATGTCTTTTACAGAATTTTTAATATTTTATCATCGGTATTTCGAAACACAAATTTTTGCCAAATTGAATCACAATAATGTTCGGATTAAATAACGTAACATTTACTTTTGAGAATAATTAATTACGAATGGAATATGATTGGCAAAAACAAGCTGCTCTTATGAGGTACATCCAAATCAGGGAAACGATTAATCAATAGAAAAAATTCGGTATTTTAATCTTTTTAATCTAAAATATATTTTAATTCCTTAGTACTTTCGAGACTTCTGATGCATATGTGCATCATCAAAAGGTGATCCCACCATTGTTTTTATTTTTATATTTAATACTTTTTTATGTTTTTCAATCAATGTATTTCGCATATTATTCGACCGTTTTCGAATTTTTCGTTCACTCTGTATATTGTCATATTTGTTTCTTTATCGTTATAATAAATAAATAAATAATTTTCTACACTAACGTCCTGTTATAAAAACTAATAGGTCGTCTCCGTCAACAAATAATCATTTCGTCTAAAATTTCCGAAACTGCATCACTTACATATTTTTTTTAATGCACCATGTTTTTTAACAGTTTCCTTTACTTGTGAATTACCAACAAATATTCTAATTAATAAAAAAAAACAGCTAATAATTGTTTATTAATGGTGCCAAAAATAAATTACACATGCACCTTTTGATGATGCACATATGCACCACAAGTCCCTAAAATAATAAGGAATTAAATATATATTTTAGATTAAAAAGATTAAAATACCAATTTTTTTTCCCTATTGATTAATCGTTTCCCTGATTTGGAGGTACCTCATAAGAGCAACGTGTTTTTGCCAATCATGATTCGCCCCTATCACGTACGGGCATCCATATTCCATTCATAATTTATTATTTTTATCAGTAAATTTTGCGCTGTTTAATCCGAACATTATTCTGATTCAATTTGCCAAAAATTTCTGTTTCGGAATATCGGTGAAAAAAGATTAAAAAATCTGTAAAAGACATGAAAAAATACAAATTATTTGAAAGCTTTTGCTAAAATACTGATTAATAAAGTGGTTAAATTTATAATAAATGATTTAAAAATTAAAGGAATATATTAATTTGCTAAAAATTAAGATATTTCTCTAAGAACTTTTGAAAAAATTTCTGCCCTACTTGTTATTTTAATGTTGGAACAATCAATTCATCAATCATGATCAATCATAATCCATCATGAAAACGTTTAATCCCACCCCCACCTAAAATTTAAGAGTACGTACGTATCCTGGAATTTCTAGAATAGGAAAATTTTCCTGTTGAAAATCATTGGTTAAAAAAGGAAAAAAATACGAGTGTTTCAAGTACATTTATTTATTTTATATATATATATATATATATATAGTGTTACGAATTTTGTAAATAATTAGTGTTTGTAAAATAATGTAAATAATCTTATTAAGCTCCATTTCTTTACTAATATTAGTTTTTGTTACATTGTCTCTGTTATCAAGCAAACTTGTCTATTATTTTCAGTGTATGTCTACGGCGGATTGGCGAAATATTGGAGATATCGCCAAGTTGGCGTCACTTTTGGCGACTAATTTTGGTCGCCAAATTTGGCGATATATCGCCAAGTTGGCGACAAACTTGGCGATTGTTGGCGATGGTAACCCTTCCCTCTTAATGGTAACCCCCCCTTAGATATACTGATACATTGTTTGTTGTCCCGTGGATTTTTCGAGTAGTTTCTAGAAACTTCGGCGCATGCTACGAGCCTATATATAGGAGAGCCGATACGAGCTGCTGTTGTCATTATTTACCAGTCAGTCATAGAGTGAACTTCTAGGTTTAAGCAAGTTTGCTTGAGCTTTATTTACGTTATTTTGAATGTGATTTTAGTGTTGAGACGTTGTACAAAGAGTCACTGGGATCTAAAGCTGTACCTGTACGATAGATTGGAGCAGTTATTTTTGAACATCGAGTAATATTTGTGTTTTGAAGACTCTGTTGTTCTGAAGTTCTGTAAATAAATTATTTTCTACTTTTCTAAGAGACAAGAGTTTGAAGTTCTCTAGCCACAAGATCAAAAGAACCCCATATACGCTGTAACATTTGGTGTCAGGAGTGGGGTCTTATGGCGAAAACACGAACAATGGACGTACAACTGAAAGAACTGTTAGAAGCTATTAACGGATTAAGAACAGAGCTGACCAATAAAATTGATAAAGGCCAAGAAGAGTTGGCGGATAAAATGAATAAAGGCCAAGAAGAGTTGGCGGACAAAATGAATAAAGGCCAAGAAGAGTTGGCGGACAAAATGAATAAAAACGAAGAAAGAATGGAACGGTTGACAAATAAAATTGATAAAGGCCAAGAAGAATTGGCGGAAAAGATTAATATAGGCCAAGAAGAAATGAAGAAAACTTTAGAAGAAAAATTCTCGTCGGTAGAGAGACGAATAGAGGAAGTAGAAGAGAAAATTCAGAATGAAGTTAGTATTGTAGAAGAGAAAATGGAAAGGAAAATAGAGGAAGTAGAAGAGAAAATTCAGAATGATGTTAGAAATGTTGAAGAGAAAATGGAAGGGAAAATAGTTGAAATAGATGAAAAGCTAAATAAAAGAGTACAAGATCTTGAGAAGAAGCTTTCAGCGTCCAGTGGTAATTATGAAGAATTTAGGAATCCGCCTGCTTCTCCCGTGCACATCAAGCTGTCGACATATGACGGAAAGAGTTCCTGGCAAGTTTACAAGACCCAATTCACCATTGTAGCCGAAGCGAACAAATGGAGTGACGAGGTGAAAGCTTGTCAACTGGCAGCGTCTTTGAGAGGAGAAGCCGCCGACGTGCTGCAAACATTGCCCGATATGACGCAACTCAACTTTGAGACTCTAAGTTGTGCACTTGAAATGAGATTCGGCGAAAAATTCTTCAAAGATTATGCGAGAATCCAAATGAAGAGCCGCCATCAAAAGTCGAATGAAACCCTTCAAGAGTTTGCCTCGGATATAGAACGTCTGGCAAATTTAGCATTCATGGACTGCCCAAAGAATATACGGGAAATGCTCTCACTGCAATACTTTGTTGACGGAATAAAAGATCTAGAAGTGCAGAGAGCGGTACGAATGGCAGATGTGCAGGATTTAAAGGCTGCATTACTATATGCCTTAAAGTTGGAAGCAGCTACACAAGCCAGCCGAAGAGATCGTCATTCAGTCCCAGGGGCAACGGTGAACAAAAGCTTAGACATTGAGAGCGACGTCTTGAAAGAAATTAGGAAATTAAATCAAGAGATTGAAGCTTTAAAATATGGAAGAACAAGCTCAAGAAGACAGAATCTCATGTGCTGGGGATGCGGTGATACAGGACATCTCCGAAGAAATTGCCCCAAAATCCACGAACGTGAGATAAATTCAAACAGTCAGCAGGGAAACTAAATTTTGGCCATCTCGCGGGGCGGAGGTGGCCAGAGAATGAAAAGCCCCACCTGAAGATCCTCCAGATATCAAAAATGAGTGGCGGTGATAATGAATTATATGTGATAGGCTTTATTAACGGAATTCAATGCCGTATGATTGTCGATACAGGAGCCAATGTGACAATAATAAGAGAAGATTTGGCTCGAAAATTGAAATCTAAACTCATCTGGACTCCACCCTGCGTTACCCTGCAAACTGTGACGGGCGACAAGATAGACATACATGGAAAGGCCAATTTAACCATACACTTTGGAGGAACGAAATATTACCATACGGCATATGTGGCTGACATAACAGATCCTTGCTTAATCGGGCTAGATTTTCTGAAGAATTTTGGCTTCAAACTTGATTTCAAAAATAACAAAATGCTCTCAAAATTTGAAGAAATAAGTCTTTTTGGATTAAATAACGAAATTGAATGTAAACAAACAGTAATAGCCAAAGAAGACATCAATCTAGATCCAAGAACAGAATTTTTAGTTCCAGCTGTAATTAAAAATGAAACTAATTACCGATTTGGCCATATAGATTATCCAGAAGACAAGAGTGCACAAGCAGGAGTATTGGTGGCTTCTTCTCTGGTAGACCTCTCGAAAAAGACCATTCCAGTCAGAATTGCAAACATCAGTGATAAGACGAGGACTATCAAGAAAGGAGAGGTGATAGCGTCATGTTCTCCTGTGACGTGCATAAGTCAAAATTCCAGTCACTCTGAGAAATCTTCAGATAATTTAGTCAAGGATTTGTTACAAAATACAGACTTAAATCCAAAACAGATGGAAGCTGCGGAAAATTTAATTAGAGAATTCCAAAGTTTATTTTCCCAAACATCTGAAGACTTTGGACGAACTAAAATGGCACAACACCGAATTGACACGGGAGATCACTCTCCTATTAAACAGCACCCTAGACGATTACCTTTTGCCAAGCAAGAAGAGGTGCAGAATTTAATTAAAGATATGGAAGAAAATGACGTCATCGAACCATCGATAAGTCCATGGGCGTCTCCCATTGTATTAGTAAGAAAGAAGGATGGTTCAACAAGATTTTGTGTAGACTACCGCCGATTGAATGACGTCACTAAAAAGGATAGTTACCCTCTACCAAGGATCGACGACACTCTCGACACACTTGCGGGCAACACTTGGTTCTCGACTCTGGATCTGAAGAGTGGTTACTGGCAGGTAGAGATCCATCCGGACGACCGCGAGAAGACTGCTTTTACAACGGGACAAGGATTATGGCAGTTCAAGGTAATGCCTTTTGGTCTATGTAACGCACCTGCAACTTTCGAAAGGCTTATGGAAACGGTTCTCCGGGGGCTGTCATATGAAGCATGTCTTGTTTATTTGGATGATATCATAATCATAGGAAAATCTTTTGATGAACATCTGAACAACCTCAGGCGGGTGCTACAAAAATTAAAGGAAGCTAATTTGAAGTTAAGCCCTTTGAAGTGCAGCTTATTTCGCAATGAAGTCGCATACCTTGGACACATCATTTCGGCGGAAGGAGTTAGGAGTGATCCGGAGAAGATATCGGCCGTGAAAAATTGGAGTCGTCCAGCAGATGTTCACCAGCTTCGAAGTTTTCTAGGATTATGCACCTATTACAGAAAATTCGTCAAAGACTTCTCGATGATTGCAAGACCACTTCATAAATTAACAGAAGCCAATCAAAAATTTATGTGGACACAGGAATGTGACGCTGCTTTCGAAAAGCTTAAGGAGGCCTTAACATCCACTCCAATTCTGTCATATCCTCAAATCGATAAACCGTTTATACTTGATACGGATGCAAGTAACGAAAGCATTGGCGCTGTACTGTCCCAGGAAATCGACGGCCAGGAGCGTGTTATCGCCTATTTCAGCAAGTGCTTATCAAAGGCAGAGCGAAACTACTGCGTAACAAGAAAAGAGCTTCTTGCTGTAGTGAAAGCCATAGACCATTTTCATCACTATCTTTACGGTCGAAAATTCCTGATCCGAACTGATCATGCTTCTCTAACTTGGCTATTGAATTTTAAGAACCCAGAAGGCCAGATAGCCAGGTGGATACAAAAGCTTCAAGAGTACGATATGGAGATACGCCATCGAAAAGGCTCATCACATGGAAATGCAGATGCTCTCTCAAGAAGACCCTGCTCAGATAATTGTAGATACTGCGACCGGGTTGAGAAGAAATTTAATGTCAAAGGTCCTATAGTAAGACAAGTTACAACTGGGTCTACATCATCGCAAGATCCGTGGAGTGACGAGAGCCTGCGTAAAGATCAACTTGCTGATCCTGAAATTAAGCCAATTCTAGAGCTGAAAGAGGAGTCCAACAGGAAGCCCAGCTGGCAAGACATGGCCCATTACCATCCTACGACTAAACGTTATTGGGCTCTCTGGGATTCCTTACATTTGAAGAACGGCATCCTGTACCGAAAATGGGAGTCTGACGATGGAAAGACATGTAGATGGCAACTACTACTCCCTAAGTCGAGAATTTCTATGGTCCTTCAAGAACTGCATGGTAGTCCCACAGGAGGTCATTTTGGTGTAATGAAGACCCTGCAAAAGGTTCGAGAGCGTTTCTACTGGAATAATGTTCGCAGTGACGTGGAGAAGTGGTGTCGAACTTGTGACACCTGTGTAGCACGTAAAGGTCCTAAGAGGCGAACCCGTGGGCGATTGCAACGTTATAATGTAGGAGCTCCTTTCGAACGAATTGCTCTAGACATCCTGGGTCCACTTCCTAGAACATCTGATGGCAATAAGTACATCCTCGTTGTCATGGACTACTTCACTAAGTGGCCTGAAGCCTACGCCATTCCTAATCAAGAGGCGGTAACCGTAGCAGACATACTGATTCAACACTGGGTTTCGAGATACGGAGTTCCTCTTCAAATCCATTCCGATAAAGGAAGAAATTTTGATTCGGCTGTGTTCAAGGAAATGTGTGAACTACTCGGCATGGACAAAACTCGAACAACACCTCTACACCCTCAATCGGACGGCATGGTGGAGCGGTTCAATCGTACCATCCTAAATAGCCTCTCTCTCCTGGTGTCTAGAGACCAACAGGACTGGGATAAGAAATTGCCTCTTTTCCTGCTTGCCTACAGGAGTGCCACTCATGAGGCCACTGGTTACTCCCCTTCTCAAATGCTCTTTGGTCGTGATCTTCGTCTGCCTGCGGATCTTTTGTTTGGGCGTCCTCCTGACGCTCCTTTGTCGCCTGAAGAATACGTGGATGAACTCCAGGCACGGATTGAGGAGATTCATCGTCTAGCGAGGAACCGAATCGGACTGGCAACGGAAAAGATGAAGACACGGTACGACACAAAGGCAACAGGACATGAGTTCAACGAAGGTGACAAAGTTTGGTTGTGGAATCCCATACGTCGTAAGGGACTGTCGCCAAAATTGCAAAGTAACTGGGACGGTCCTTACACAGTCGTCAACAGGCTGAATGACGTCGTCGTACGCATACAAAAATCGCCACACGCCAAACCCAAGGTCATGCACTATAACCGGCTAGCCCCTTATTTTGGCCAAAGTGATTAGAAATTCGAAACTTGAATTTCAGACCATGGTCATGAAAGTCACTTTTTGTAAATATGTAAATAGTAATTAGTTCTTATTTATGTAAATTTTATTATTGTTATTATTTATTTATTTATTTATGTATTTATTTATTTATTTTAAGTGTTTTCCTCTAACTCAAGGATTGCACTGCCCGGGACGTGCAGTCTTTGAGGAGGGGGTAGTGTTACGAATTTTGTAAATAATTAGTGTTTGTAAAATAATGTAAATAATCTTATTAAGCTCCATTTCTTTACTAATATTAGTTTTTGTTACATTGTCTCTGTTATCAAGCAAACTTGTCTATTATTTTCAGTGTATGTCTACGGCGGATTGGCGAAATATTGGAGATATCGCCAAGTTGGCGTCACTTTTGGCGACTAATTTTGGTCGCCAAATTTGGCGATATATCGCCAAGTTGGCGACAAACTTGGCGATTGTTGGCGATGGTAACCCTTCCCTCTTAATGGTAACCCCCCCTTAGATATACTGATACATTGTTTGTTGTCCCGTGGATTTTTCGAGTAGTTTCTAGAAACTTCGGCGCATGCTACGAGCCTATATATAGGAGAGCCGATACGAGCTGCTGTTGTCATTATTTACCAGTCAGTCATAGAGTGAACTTCTAGGTTTAAGCAAGTTTGCTTGAGCTTTATTTACGTTATTTTGAATGTGATTTTAGTGTTGAGACGTTGTACAAAGAGTCACTGGGATCTAAAGCTGTACCTGTACGATAGATTGGAGCAGTTATTTTTGAACATCGAGTAATATTTGTGTTTTGAAGACTCTGTTGTTCTGAAGTTCTGTAAATAAATTATTTTCTACTTTTCTAAGAGACAAGAGTTTGAAGTTCTCTAGCCACAAGATCAAAAGAACCCCATATACGCTGTAACAATATATATATAAAAAAAAAAAAAAAAAAAAAATACTGATATTTTACTTGAAAAATATCGGGACCTATAAGTACCCTAAATTTACGATGCTCCTTCATTCATTGCACAGCCAGCATAAAAAGATTTCGTATGTTTATTTTTTAGTATTTTGTCTTATATTTTTCTATAGTAATAGTTAAAAATATATATACCCTTGTCAGCCGTATTAGATGATTTTTTTTTTAAAAGCAAAATCCATTGAAACGTATAAAATGCACACATCCCGCCCCCAAATAAAGAAGTTTATCCTTTTTCAATTCAGGATGGGCGGTGCTTATTTATATGTTAAATGTTCGAAATACGCAAGTTTTTAGTTAAGGTTAATGGGGGTTTACCCGTAGATTTTACCGATTTGCTTCAAATTTTGGATATAGATTTATTCTGATAAGGCACTTCCCTGACTGGTTTTGGGAATTCATTGGCTAAGTATAGATGGGGGATCGGTGGGATTACTATTAAATGTAATTTATTTAAATGTTTTTCTTGCAGAATTAACCGATTTGCTTCAATTTTTTGATACAGGTTCGTAGTGATAAGGTGCTTCCCTAATTAGCTGTGTGGTTCTTCTGTTAAGTTCTTGTTTGAGGGGTACTTGCGATTACTCCCCCCCCCCCCCGTAAATTTGATAAATGGGTTTTTATGCAGAATTGTCTGATTTGTTTTTAATTTTGGATGTAGGTTCTTTCTGATAATGCGAATCTCTGAATAGTTTTGGTACTTTAATGATTAAGTATAAAAAAGGGGGGGGGGATAACTCCTCTTAAATTATATAAATGTGTTTTTTTTTTAAGAATATTCCATTTTGCTCTGAATTTTGGATATAGATTTTTTATATGATAAAGCATGTCCTTGATTAATTTAGAGAGCTCAATGATTAAGTATAAAAAGAAGAAATGGAGGGAGCTGTTTCCCCTCCTTAATTTGTTTTTTGAACGGAATTAACCCTTGAATGTATAAGGCTGTAATGTACAATTAGTATGCGTAGCCTGTAAGGTCAATGCCATCAGTTTAACTGGGCAATATTCTTTCTATTTACTTTCAGATACACGTATTTCTTTCAATCATACCAATAAATGTTACGCATTTATCATAATACTAATTTAGTTTCATTTGATGGAATTTTTATTTCCCCATCTAAATATAATCTAGATAAAGCAGTATTAGTACGACCAAATTTAATATCAGATTCATGTTCACCTTTTCTAATTTCAAGTTTTCTCCCAATCATGCCTATGTAATATTTTAAGTCACCTTTCTCTGTAATAAAGGAATTTTATAACTTTTTTATAACATACAGTAAAATATAACACAAAGCTCATACGACTCCTGGTGTTTTGCAGACCAGAAACTTATTCTGTATTTAAAGAAAGGCGAAATTTTATGAGGAAACTTAAATTTCTATTTTTACTAAAAGAAAAAAGAAAAATAGTCGGACATTGCACGTCAAGCGTAGCGACTGCAATGTGTTTGTACTATAACGAAGTTTTAAAAATCTTCATATTTTGGTATAATAGTATTCAGTACTTTGGAATACATTATAGTCCCGACGGACGGACTGCACGATGGCTATAGGTGCTAAGTATTTACATAATTATGAACACATCTAGCCCTCTAAGCGTTTGTCCCGTAATATTCCGTACACTAAGCTCCAGGTTTCACTGCAATGTAACAATGTTTAAGATATTATAATTCTATAAATTTAATAAATTTTCAAAGCATTGAAGAATGATTAAGACTCTTAAGGATTACATTTATAGTCCTAAATAAGATTTTTTATGTAATATTGAAAGAATCATATTTTATTAACAATTAAGACAAAATGCAGAGAAAACAACATTACAATTTTACCCATTTGCAAGACGCTTGGAGGGCTAGAAAACAGATTGGTACATCTTCTGGACGTACCTGGACAAGCCAGACACGTACGAATGTTTATAATAGCAATTGAGACACCAAAAATTGTTTTTCTCTTAAAAATTTCTGTTTAAAAAATGTTAGGATATTTAACGTATGTAAATGTTACGATATGTAAATAATTTTCTAATATTTTTTTTTTAAACTTGGAAAAATATTTTTTTTTATTTATTGATTTATAATAAATACACAATAGTCTCAATAAAGGATGAGCAGGTAAGAAGTCAATTAATTGTAAATCAAGTTTAGGAACACGCTGAATTGACAAGTCTCAGGGTTTTGCACAATACAATTATTTTAGAGAAAATCTGGTTCTCTAAATCGCCTAAATGTTCCAATTAAATAAAATAACAATTTCTGTATTAAAATACTGGTATTCTCTGAACAAGGCTGCCATTAGTGACTTTTTTCTACTGTAAAACTTAACACTATCTTAATACAGAAATAATTTAATTTCATCATGTAACTTCTGTGTTTAAATATTGACTCAAAGCTACAAGAAGTCTGAAAGTCTAAGTGCATTTTCAAACAGACCTTAGCGTGGTCTCATGTATACGTTGTTAAGCACAGTGGGGAGTTCCAAATCTACGTTCGTTTGGAGATTTTTATTTGAAAATAGAAAATCATACAAAATCGAGGGTGGTTGATGTCGAAGTCAGTGGAACGACCAAACTGGTTTCTTTTGGAAAGATATTCTTTTATCATTTAAAATCAAAACAGAAACATGAATAGTCCGATCGAAATACGCTTTTGAAGTCAGCGAGGGCTTATTTCTAAGTTTAGAAGTATTTTGGAATATATAAAATAATTTAACTCTGATTTTATGTATATTTAAGATTATTATCTCGGGTCCGGGCAATATGCTGGACGGTTTAGCTAATAAATAGGTATTTTTTTAGCGTAAAATAATTTTTTTTCAATATATAAATGATTGAGATTACTCGAATTTATAATTAAGAATTATAAACTTTTAAAATTAATTGCAGTAGGATATGATATGTATTTTCCGTGAAAGAAGGCTGAAATTAAATTTTATGGTTTTCTCGTTTTCCCTTTGTTGAGACTGAACTGCATAAACATCACAAGAAGTCTAATCTATGATGATAAAAAAAGTTTGATAAATAATATTTATCTTGATAAGATTTTAATAAAAGCAGTCCCAAATCTTGTCAATTTTTTCCCTTATAATTTGTAGAGTTCTTACCCCGTTTCGTACACGTACAAATTCTATTAGTAAAATGAGAAACTATCGATTGTCACTAGAATTTGCAAACGACTCTATAAAAAATTAAGGATCTCCTAATTTCAGCCTTCATTGTAAAAGCAAAATTTTACTAAAATATTACTGGTGCTCTTCGCAAGTTTGAAATTAGAATTAGGTATCCCAGAGTGGACAAAGTGTGAAAAGGTTAATAAGTAAAGATTATCTAAGGCAGAAAGATGGATTTAGCAGAGTTATAGAGATTACATTAATTTAGGAAGTTAATAACGAGTTGCTTCAGAGTTATAAAATAAGTAAGGAAATGCGACTATTCAAGATAGGGCCACAAAGAGAATGAATAATTTGGAAAATAATTTGGGGAATCAATAAAGTGCAGATATTGGATGAAAGTAGGATCTAAAATGGTTGTATAAATGCAATATTTAAACAAAAGTTGCACTTGAAGTTACAACTCTAATAAGCATTCGCATGTTGTGCCACTTGTTTTGAGCCACTTGTTTGTATTTAATATTAGAAAACTTGTATAGTATATTTAAAATTAGAAATATTGGCATAAATAATTTGTAAACATTGGGTGTTTATATTTTGACAATACTGCATAATTACTAGCAAGAGATTTTTTTTTACACTTTATTACTGCAAAAAAACTAATGTTGCTACAATACTGATAAATCTCTGTAAACAATTTAGCTGTATAATCAAGATTGCTCTCGGGGCCAGTCCAAATTTTTGCTTGTAAAAGTACGGAAACCTCTGTTTTTCATTCCACACTTACCGAGTTTGTTAACCCATTTACAGTTTAGCCCATAGCTGCCAACATCTCCCGCTTTTTTGGCCCGGAAAAATTTTACAGAAAATTTTACCATTTGAAATCGCCGTAATCAGCTGATTAAATAAGTCAAAAAATTCTATTTAATTTTTCCGGGCCAAAAAATCAGAAGAGTTGGCAGCTATGGTTTAGCCCAAACACCGCCAGAACAAGAAGATTTTTTTAAACTTCGTTGCTAAAAGCTGTTGAGGCCACTTATTTTTAATTATGCTTTTTGCTTTATTAATTGACGGACGTTAGCACTAATCCGATTATACAAGGCAGAAATTGACGAAAAAAGTGGTGTTATTCCCTGTTTTTGTTTATTGCGTCAAATGAATGAAAATGTTAAGGTGTTAAATTAAAAAAGTAACATTCTTAGAACAACCAATTTCATCTATCAAACGATAATAAATGCCGTATAGATACAAGACGTACTATAAAATATTGCCAATAAATGCACTTTCGTTTTTTTTTTTTTTTTTTTTTTTTTTTTTTTTTGAGGAGGGGAGGAGAAAATCTGAAGAGTAGCAGATATACAGTTTTGAATTCAAAATTTGCATTCTAGTAAATAATCCAGTGTAAAGAGTCATCTAGATGATTAAGCTTTTGCATTTCACTGATACCTGCAGAGGAACAGTGGATTTGTCGTTAAACTTATAGAGCTGCCACAAGCGATTATTTTTCTATACTACTCGCACTATTATAATTAAAAAAATTACAAACAGATTTTGTAGACTATTTCTCTTGCAATTGTTCTCGATCAGTATGAAATTTTTGTTTTGAGAAAGTGAGGCAAATTATAATTAACCCTTTGCGGCGCAGGGCAAATTCATTCCTTAAGTTTTGAAATTAATGGCTGACACCGGAATTTGAAAACAACTTTATTTTTAAATAAGAAAACTCTATATTTCACGCATTCAATAAACCGTAATTTTTTAAAACAAAATTCCGGTGCGAATGTGGCGTTTGGGAATTAAAATTAAGTGGTATACCTACGAAACCACTGCGCCGCAAAGGGTTAAAAGATAGTCGCTGTGTCAGCCCTTAACACTAAGCGCCCAGCTGGTGGCGATTCGAGCCAGATTTTTTACGTAAATTTAGTTGGGTAAGGAGCAATATCTCGGTTAAATAAGCATTAGAAATTGTCTTAAATATAATTTCTGGTGTTAAAATGTTTGTATTAATGTTGAGTAAAATTTTAGTGTCAATTCATTCTAGTGTTAGTTAGTGTTCAAGAGGTTCTTACCGCCTCTAACAAACTTGGTAAATTTTTTTTACACATCTTATATCTCAAACGTATTTATAGATGTACGGTCTATAAAAGTATTTATAGATATATTTGTCGAACCGTACTCGAACCAACTTAAATATAATCAGATTACATTACATTTGACGTATGTTATTGATGCAAATTTACTGTGGCATATTGGTAATTGAAAGTAAAATATGCAGCCTTTATATTTCATTCACAAGCAAAAAAATCCGTTACGGCATACTCCTAGAAATACTTTCTTCAATTCTTGGAATTATTTCTGGTAGAGCACTGCTGTGTTACCAGAGTGACACAGCCATGAATTGAAGAATTTTCCTTTATTTATTTTTCTACATCTAAGATAAAAAGTTTCTGTTTTTTTTTTTTTTTTTTTTTTTTGTAAAAGTAAATTATTTAACATTTCTCCGAGAATCAATTTTGTATCACAGAAAATCTCTGTAAGAAAATAAATTACGCACACCGGAATACGTGTATTGTAAATCTTAAACATTATATATTTATGCCTTACAAATGCGTGCACACAGAAAGCATAGGTCTTCAAGTCTAGAAATTTTACTGTTTTATGGGACGGCAAAAAGAAAAATTGAATGTAGTTGATTGAAATCTTTACCAAGTCACTATGTAAGCACGAAGCATGTAAAACATAATTTATGTAAATGATAATTGTTACACAATTTACGTATACATGGTTACACAATAGATTTCGGAAAGGTTACTGAATATGAGAGTCAAAATGATACTTAAAGGTAGTTTGCCTTTTTACGTTGAACTGCATTTAGTTTACTAAGAAATGTTTGTAGAATATAGATAAAATGATATACAGGGTCACTTAAAGAACTGGATAAATGGCCGCCTTTAGATGATAATTTCTGGAAATTTGATTTAAGTACTTTAAAGAGATTTTTTTTTAACTAAACTTTAGTAAAATACTTTCGTGCATTAATGGTGCTATTTATTTTACAGGGCTAAACAACAGTATTCAAGTATGTTTCAATCAATTAGTATAAATTGATGAATGGAAAATTTCAAGGAAACACTTCGGTGTTTCCTTGCTAAACTAAATTTTACCATTATATAGTCTATATATTAAATAGATTACCATAAATTTTCATTTAAATAACGAAAAACAAATTTGCAGAACATATATAAAAGTAGAAATAAAATGTCGAATTAAAAATCACTTGATGACATAATTAGTATTTATATTATGCTTAATGTCAAGTGAATGTGCCATTTACGATCATCCATTATTGACATTTAATCTTGGAATTTGGGGGTAGATTTTTAATCGATGGGGTAATCTTTCCTTCTTTAGTTTTTAAATTTTAAAACTGAAATTTTTCCTGTAAGTGAAATTGATGAAATGGCGCAAGAGAAATTAAATTAACAATGAAAACATTTGCAAAAAGAAATAAAAGAGTTATACTCATATCTATATAATTTACGATTGAATATTAAAATATACTCTAAAAATTATCTTCACTTGAAAAAAACAACATTATTGCGACCATTAAGAACCTAAGTCAGGCATTAAGTCAGTAGTGCATTTTCGGCTTAAAAACACATTATTTGGCGACAAAAGCAAGATGAAAATGGTATAGAAACGAATAGTAACTCACAACTTACAGTGTCTTTTACAATCTGATCTGTTTTTTTCTGCTGTAAGTTATATTATACGGAAATTCGATAAAAAAGAGAAAGAAAATAATAAAAAGGGAA
The DNA here is from genome assembly GCA_964019185.1 of Maratus speculifer. Classification (NCBI taxonomy): domain Eukaryota; kingdom Metazoa; phylum Arthropoda; class Arachnida; order Araneae; family Salticidae; genus Maratus; species Maratus speculifer. The sequence continues at coordinate 400,078,627 of OZ025295.1, forward strand.
ATAACTATCATTCAAAATTCATTTAATCAATTTCTGAAATTCATGTTTTTAATCTAACACCAGGGATAAGTCGCCAAAAGTTGAACCAATTGTTATATTTCGCGTTAATTTATTTTTTAAGCATTACAAATATTTTTTTCATTTTCAAGATAAATATATTTTTATAATATTAAGCCTCATTTAAGCGGTCTTTCTTTATTATTATTAATATTATCAGTAGTTATTTTCTGCTATTATTTGCAAGATATTTGTAATATTTCTAATAGATGTAGCCATTTTAATTCTTTTAGCAATTATAATTTTCGCCAAAAATAGCTACTGGCAACCCTTTTGTCAAAAATAACCGAAAAATACGAAATTTACTACGAAAAATCAGAGTTATCCCTGTAAATTTGAATCATAAACCTTCGGAAAAATATTTCTTATCGAATGATACAATCGGCAAAAAAATCCATCGGGTAGTTTTTGAAAACACTCGTTTGGAAGTTTCAGAACTTCTGCTTTATAATATATATGATATGATATGATATGATTGCAAACCACGAAAATGATAGTAAACACATGAATAGATTTAAAATAAAATGGCATTATTTCTTACAAACAGATCACATTATGCGATTCTTAAGTTTTTTATTTTTAGTGTATAAATTCGAAAACATTAGAAATAACGGTACTACTCTGTTATCCCGTCGACCAATTTCGCCAAATTATACAAATCGCCATAGCTAAATTATACATATTGACATAATTTTTATTTTAAATAACGGACGATAATTTTTTGGTCGACGGGATAACCTAGTAGTACCGAAATAACAATTACAGTGAAACCTCCAAATAAAGGACACTCGGAATAAGCGACACCTCCATTTAAGGTGAAAAAACTTCCGGTCCCAGTCCCTGGGTATAGGACGTGTAATGACTGAATAACGGACACTTGAAAATGTGATTAAAGGGGCTGGCTTTTGTATTTCAGATAATGAAGTTGTCTGTGAGGAAAATGAAAATACAGAATTTTGTGAACTTATCAAAAAGAGAGACAGTCATGTTGATACAGAGGCATGTACGCAATTGAAGAGAATTTATTTACCGATAATTCTGATTCGACTTTAGAGTGCTTATCATCATTGAAAGTAATGCTAAAAATTGTGAGAATGATTCTAAAAATAGAGGATAAAAGAAAATTGTGAAATAAAGAACTTCATAGATGTTTTAAGGCTGTTCTTAAATCCAAAAGCACAACTTTTATGACATAAATTTTAATTTATTTTATTCAGAAATGCTTGAAATTAGCCGGCGTTGTTGTTCAGAAACTATGTAATGAAAGTTTCTTATGGGTTCTTTTTTCTCAAACGCAATAGATTTTTCAGAAAACATTGTCAATTTGGGCGTTTTGAACTGAAATTTCTAGGCTAAAGAGTAATAATTACTCAAGAAAGGGTGAAAAACATTTTTTTCTTGTGATCTAAACGCTTGCAACTCAATATGTAATTTATTCGAAACTTGAAAACACAGTTCGATTCCAAATGGTTTTCAGTGTCAGGTGTTCCAATTTTATTCGTTTTAAATTAATTTATAAATGTTTCAACATTTGTCCGCTTGTTGAACAGAGCAGTTGAGAGATTTGATGCCTTAAAATTCGCAAAGCAATTGAAATTGAATATTTTAATACTGCTGATAATGAAGAACAAAAATTTATAAGTATCATAAATGAACTGTTGAAAAGTTTATAGTGAATAAAATGACATTTACAAAAAAAAAAAAGAAAAAAAAACACTTTTGATTGATTACTTCAAGTAAAATTCTGTTAAATGTTTTTATACTTTTCACATGCACACAGTTTGTACAAAAAATACAAATCAATAATTCTACAAAACATATAATGATTTGGTAATCAATTGAACATTTTTAAGTAATTCATTTTCTATTCCTTTTGTGCCTTTAAGGTGATTTATACAGTTCGAATACATTTAAACTTCATCTTTAATGCTTTGTTATTTTTATATCTTTTTGCACAATTAATTAAAAATAATAATAAAAATTCCGAATAAAGGACACCTCTATTTAAGGGACTAAAGTTCCGGTCCCACAGATGTCCCTTATTTGGAGGTTTCACTTATTATTGTTTAGTTTTCAATCTTTGTATTAATAATAAATGTATTATTAAAAAAGGATTCCAGTTATAGCTATGTTCGTTTGCGGGTAAACAGATAATAAATATGTTTAAAAAACAAATAAAAAAAGTCAAGTCAGGATATACGTAATGGACGTTGCTAAATGTGGAGAGCTGTAAATTTGTTATATTTTTAGATGAAGAATGAATTAAAAATTGATAAACATTTTACAATTTTTTTGCAAATAATATATTTTTATTGCTTTCCAGAAAAATACAACATTTCATACCTATAATGTGTGTTACATTTTTTTCCGAAAAGAAAACAATTATTATGAAGATATGGTAAAATTACTTTTAAAAACATTTAACGAGGAAAGTATAATCATGTTCGCGACGGATACTATAGTGTGGATAATATTCTGAAATTTAGACTTTTTAATGAAATCCCCTTTGGATTCCATTTGTTTTAAACAGAAATTTCATCTCAACAAAATGGTGTTACTTATTGAATATCCATTTACTTTACACATTAACCTATTAAAAGTTTTTGGTTATTCAGTTTAATAAATGTTTTTATTGATCAGACGCATATTAATAAAAGACTGCTTTGTGAAAAAAAAAATTAAAATTTTATTGCTTTATTATAAAGTAAAGCAATTATTGACTATATGCTATATAAAAATACATAAATTTTAATTGATAAATTATTTAATTACAAATTTTCATTGGAACTTGCACATGCGATTTATTGTAGTGATATGTCCTACGACCAGAATGATGATTTATATTAACGATTTCCTAAAAATAATTATTACATTTTCATTTTGTCCTTATAGTTACTTTTCAGTATAGTTACATTCGTTTTGTCTGTATGGCTGTCCACGTTCTAACTATACTCAGATTTTCATACAATTAGAAAAGCACATTTAGAGTCACATGGGTCAGATATATGTAAAATGCGGGATCAATAGCTCACTTACAGGGACATCCAAAAGAATTCCATAATATTATGGTCTATGAGTAAAAATCATATGCAGAATATTTTAATGACGTTACGCTATATCAAATGCATTGCAATTGATATAAATCACTGAACTTCATTGTAACATGATTACGATACAATAGGATGCTCATAGTATTTGTCGTTTATTTACAGGGACACACAAAAGAAATCGGTTACAGAACTGTAATTCATTAATAATTGTTGGAAAATAGTTTTCAATTTCGGCATTAGTTTTTTTTTTGAACAGATTTCTGATTCGTTTGTAATCGGATAAATACATAGCACTAAAGCCATCGTCTGGTCCGTCTCTCTATCCGCATATAACAGTGCAAATACTACCCAAACGAATCGTTTAAAATTTTAAATATATATTTGTTACGTAATTTCGTCGGTTCATTTCAAATTTTATGAAACTCGGGTCTATAGTTCAAAGACAAGGAGTATCAAAAACATTCCATTACATTATGGCAGATGGTAGAAATAGTTTGGAGTGCTCTTTGATGACGTTACGCTCATCCGAACATAATGAAATTGATATGCATTTGTGTGGCTATGGAAGGTAATCTTTAAAAAAGTGATTTCATTATATATATATATATATATATATATATATATATATATATATATATATATACAGAAACATATGTTTATCACGAAAACGATAAACATGAAAAACCGGTTAACACGAAATGATAAAGCGATCCGGACAGCATACTGTACAATTTAATACTTTTTATGTGAAACAAAAAGCGTTTAACACGAAAAAAATTCGCTTTCAATTTTCAATGACATGTTTGTAACAAATCACTATAGAACTTATTAATGTTACTTAATTATAAATTATATTTTCTTCATCCCCTCTCCCTTTTTTTCTACCAGTTGTCACCATACAGAGTGTTTTTTATAAGTTGTGAAAGTAAAACCCTGAAAAAAAAAATCACTGATACAAATGACCTGATATTTTACTAATATGCTCCCAAAGCAGTGGGAATTTTGTTTTCGCGTGATTAAAAAAAGTCTATAATAAAACCGACAGATGGTGTTTTACAATATGCAGCAAAGTCAGGAGATGAGCTTGCACACGACACATGTGTATTGACGAAAAAAATTTGAAGCAAGCATAACTCCTGTCAATTATTTTAGCGATATCCTTTCATTGAATGTGCCATTGATGCTGAAAACCGAGGACTACATATTAAAAATCCGGAGCTGCCAACTTCTACGCCTTTTTAAATCATATAAGTGTGTTTTCAATCAATAATTCTTCTTAGTAAAATATTGACCAAATTTATCCATTGATATGACTACAGACTGCCGATTGTTATGTAAAATTTCTGTTTCAAATATGTTTATTAGACTAGGCGATAGGTGTAGAAGTTGGCAAAAATAAAAATTTGTTGTGCAGTTCCGTACGAATGCTTTACTCCATTTTTTTATTTCGTTCTTCTTTTGCGAAGATGTTCTCAGTCCATTTTCCCAATAACTGAATTCAGTATGTTTTTGATATGCATAATAAAGTTTTCTTTTTGTCAATGTTCCGCCCATTTTTCCAGAAAGCAGTTATTGGGAAAAAGGGACTGCGCACATCTTCACATTCTTACGGAATGGAGCAACTAACGCAAGAGATTTTCAACAAGCTGCCGTCACTGCGAAGTTATTTATAGAAAAAGGAAAACGAGGTAAACTTCGAAATTTTTGTCTTCAATACACATGTGACGTGTACAAACTCGTCTCTTGACTTTACTGCATGTTCAGCACTATCTGCCGGTTTGATTACAAGATTTTTTTTAGCCGCGACTAAAAAATTCCCATTGCTTTGGCAGAATATTGCTGATATTTCACGTCTTTTGGATCGGTGGTTTTTTTTATTATAGTTTTTACTTTCAGGACTTTAAAATAAAACCCTGTGAAATTAAAGATTAAAGTTTCCATTAGTTAACATTACAAGTGAAACAAACAAGTGTTACAAAGTCTTTTGCCATTTAATTTTTCTTAAATAATTTAAATTGTAACGGTCAGGGGGGAAACTCATTTAAAAATCCGCTTTTTCTTCATCCTTAAATGATTAACAACTATCACTAATATATAATGTTTTTTTCCCCTTTGACAATCTGTTTCTTGACATTGTTTTTTGTTGTACAAAAGCACATTAAAATGTCTTCACAGTGTTTCTTTAAATAACTGTTTTTTGATAAATTATCTCCAAACGCTAGATGGCATATTTGTAGCATTTATATGCCCTTGTAAAACATAAAAGAAACATTGTCAGTGCTTTCCTATCCAAAGCTTTTAAATAGGAAAACAACTGAAATTTTCCGTTTATGTATAATTAGAGCATAACGAGTCTTTTTATCGATAAATGATTCAGGCAGTGTTGTTTCGTATACTTTTGTATATCTTTTAGCTTAATGAAATGTGTTTAAACAGTTTGAAAGTTGATTTTAAAGCGGTAATAGTCAAATAAATAAGTTGTTTTTAACTGCTCGGAATTTTTATGTTCGATGTTTAATTCCTTGGGGACGAGCGACACGTATACGTGCCGTAAAAAGGGCTTAAGAATACTTGTTTATCTCCATCAGTAGAATTTTACGGTAAAATTAACCTTTTTTAATCGGAGCATTTTCTCTATTTAATCAGGCAGGTATTTCTGGTTTTAAAAATTAGTTGCAAAACATTAAAAAATTCGTAAAAAGCTGTCATCGCGAAGGGGTTAATAATTAAAGATTATAGCTAGTATCATTTTTAAAGGTGTACAATACTCTTTTCGTTTTCTACTAACAACTATTGCAAGGAGCAATTTATTATAGAAAATAATGAAATATCCTTAGGCAGGGGTGCAAAAATCTAGGCGCCAGAGGGTAGTCTCTCACTACTAAAATTTTAAAGTTTGTTTCGCTCAAAATTTAATAGCATTCTAGCAGGAATTTTACACGAAATATTAGACGAAGAAAAACGAAATAAATTTTGTGGTGAGAAACTGCCTGCTGGCGCCTAGATTTTTGCAACCCTGTCCTTAGGTAAATTTTCTCTACAGTTTGCACTAAATCTGGAGTAAGGGGCCGTCCATAAATGATGTCAAACTCAGAGAGAGCACTCAGAGAGGGGAGAAAGATTCCTGAAATTTGTGACAGTTTGTGACAAGGGGGTAGAAAGGGGTAAGAAAAAATGTGATATCACATATTTTTGTTAAAATAAAAACATTAAAAATCAGCAGTATAAATTATGATGTTTACTTTGAAATTAAAATATTTTTTGTTCATAAAAAAAAAAAAATAAAGCCAAAAAATTTCCATTTCAAATCCATCAAATTATGGCAAAAATTTTAACAAAATAAGTAATACATGAAAGGAAATCGAAAACTGGTAACAGATCCAAGCAGCTTCGTGAAGATGTATCCATTCCTGTTACTTCGAGAAGATTTAACCAAATTTTATATCCTTCACGGTCGAAAAGGAAGTCTGCTCATAAGTTACTGCTCCATCACAAGCAGATGTCTTTACAGTGTTGCCAGTGGGCTACTTTTTTAAAATTCAGATATTTTGATTGGCACCACTTTTTTGAAACGGTAAATTACCCTTTGTTTTTGCCTTAATTAATCCGTCATTATATAAGGCGCATGTTATCATTTGTAAAAAGTGGTGCCAATCAAGAATCTGAATTAAAAAAAAGTAGCCCATCTGGCAACACTGTCGAGCAGTACAAGGCAATAATAGACAATTGGGAGAAAGTCATATTCGCTGGCAAATGTTGTTGCTGATTAGGCTTTAGTGTAAATCTTTCAAAAAGTGACTCGACTATGCTGCAATTTGCAAGATTTACACGATTTTAGCTATAAAGAACTAATGAACTCTAGACTAATTTCATATGTCTAGAAACCTCATGATGGGCATCAATTCCATTTATTTTAAGTATCGTGATAGTGAATTTTGAAGTATTAATTTGTATGATATAGGTTGGAAGTTTTGAAATTGGCAGTTAATTAAACAATGTATTTTAAATTTACAGTAAATTCTGCGGAACACAGATTCTGTGAGACCGTTCAAGTATTACGTAAACACTAAAGGGGGAAGGGGCACTCCAGAGTCTGCTTATATTTTTCTGACAAGGGGGAGGGCGGTCACGACAATTGTTACGTAAGCATTAAACAACGAAGCAACTGTAGTTCAAATTCAACAAGTAAACAAAGTATGATGGGAGAAAGCGTTCTACAATCCGTTCGAATCCGCCGTTTATTTTCGATTTTATCCTTTGCTAATCCATCGGCAGTCGCGTGACCCTCATCACCCACTCGCCCTTTGTCTTCATTGTTGTTTGTTAAGTTGTGTGCATTGCAAGTACACAGTCAAGTACATTGCAAGACTAGAAAAACACAGGAACCGGTGTGGCTGGGTTCTGTTGCCAGGATAACTTTTCAGTTTACTTTATTTCAGGTAAGTCCGGTATTTTCTTTTCAATCGTTCAATCGGTCATGGAATTCCGGGAATTTTTGAAGAATTTTTGGAAATTTTTGTCTTTCCGCTCCTATTGTCGAACTTCCTTCTCTGCAGGTTTTGAAACTTTAGAAAGCATAAAACCTACTTTTCTTTTTTTTGTTGTCTCGGATACACAGCACAGATATTTATTGTTTTAGTTCAGTTGCATAGCGAATTTACATAGTGAATTTTTAGTGAAATAGGATTGTTTTTAGTTGCATAGTGGATTTCTAGACCCAAGTCTCCGCCTTGCACTAGATTTAGAAATTTCTTCAACAGGGTTCATTCAATTACCTTACGATTATTTCTGTCCAACAGTGAAATCGAAGCTATCAAAACGTATTTGTCAGGTTTGTGGATATTATAATGCGTCCAATAAATCAGCTGATCGCCATAAGAAAAATTTTCATGGAAATGATAAACAAAATGTCCCTAAGACACGAGTGTGTCCACTGCGTATAGCGGCTCGACGAGCCAATGAACTGAAGTGCATTCTTCAAGCCCTCAATGGTGATGAAGACGTTGAAGAAGTGGAAAGGAGAAAGAAGAAGTGGAAGAACAAGGACCGGAAACCTGCAATAACCCAGGCCACTGTTCCGGTGAAAACTTTATTATAGACAATGTTAAAACATGGGTTCAAGGATCCTGGACATCAGATTAAAATATGAACACCAACATTTGTATGATTCATGTCAAAAATTTTAGTCATGATGCCTAAGTAAGTTAAGACTTCTTGTATATCTTGTTTTATTGTTCAATGTGATAAATAACAATATATTTGAACCATTTTGTATTCTGTGGTTTGTGTAATGCAATAAGCAACAATATATTAAAACCATTTTATATATTTTGCTATCACAATCCCTATATGCCTATATAAATTTGTAGGATTAATAATGTAATTGATTGGTAACTTTTTATAAGTCAAGAAGTATTGATGTAGAAATTGTCATAAAATCTTACATAAGCAAAGGGGGGGGGGGAGGGATCTAGCATTTGCTTATATTTTCTTACAAGGGAGGGGAGGGTGTACAAATTGACTAAAAATATGCTTACGTAATACTTGAACGGTCCCTATGTACATGATTATATCAAAACAAACTGTAACAAAAATATTTTGCAGTAAATCTGGTACACTTGATTAATCTGTCATAATTGAGCAAAAGTTCAGAAAATCAATACACAGATAGTTAATATCAGCGCATATAAGACGTTGTACTAAAAACCCCGAGGATAACGATAAAGACAGGTTACCGCGGTGCATCCCAAGTATCTTTTTTTTACAGACCGCTAGAATGACGTAGCGCTCTATTCGTGCACCCGCATTGGTGTATTCGAGCATCACGTGATTCCGGCGGTCTTTAAAAAAAGATAGTTTGAAGGCACCGCGGTAACCTGTCTTTCTCGTAAGCCTCGAAATATTCGAGTATTCCTTATCACCCCGGTCACCAGGTGGCACAGCCATGTTAATTTACGACAGTAACCAGCATTGTTTTTGAACGCTTGATATGTATGCAACTTTTACGAATTTTTCCTACCACAAAAAAATGTTATAGTAAATATTGTCTCATTTAATCGTGGAAAACTTAAGATTAAACAAATGGAAAATCTCGGTACATTTTTAATGGTAGCAAAAATGTGTAAAAATTAGCAACTATGCATCTCCTTTTTATTCACAATTCCGGTGTTAATTGTGTCCAGATATTTTCTTTATTAACATTCACGCGGCCATTCATAACCGCATGATTACGTGAACGACAGATAATTGGCAAGTATTGATTAACAGTCAGAAAAAAATATTTTTATATTTTAATTTTACAAAATAACTTTTCCGGGGGCAGCTTAATAAAAATACTTATATATTGCTTGATGCTAAAATATCAAATTTTTGTGTACTACATTTGTAATGCAGAAATTAATAGAAATGACATGAATAAACTTTTCTCAATCATTATGATTTATTCACGGATAGTGTACACACATAATAATCATGAATGAATAGCCGTCATACACATTTACTAACTAGCAAATCTTTCTTAATAAAGGTCGCTTGGTAGTTTATTGAGTTCTTAGAGTGACAGAATTTTGATAAAATAAAATAAAAAAAAATATTCGGAAATTAGATTGCGAAAGTGAAAATTTTGTTTTCCTGTTAGACAGTCTTTATTAGAAAAAATATTTCTTGAAATGGCTTGTTCATGATTAAATCAAGATTTATTGAAGTTTAAAAATATTATTATGTGCGATGGAATTGCGCCCTCGAAACCGTAATTACAATTAAAAAATTTATGTATAATTTTGTTTACAAATACAGTTCTAATTTCATATTAAATTGGAAGCACAATTAAAATCCAAGAAATATATCCTCTTTACTTCACGTTTGAAATTTTTATATTTAAAATTAAAAACGATGCTTATCCATAGCTTGATTTAATCGAGAAATTCGTTTGTTTTAATTTTACAATACCCTGTCTGTCCCGCTTTTTTTCATTTATTTCTTTCATCGTAAAGAAAATTTCATCCACGAAATGAACATCAGAATTTTCTTAGAAAAATTTTCTTTTTAGATTTTTCTTGCAAATTGCGGAGAAACAACCTTTGGATTTTAATTGTAGAGCAAATTTAGTAGAAACCTATCATGAAATTTTCTATTAAAAAATATTGGTGTTCAGTTCGCGAACCATTTGGGAGCCTTGACTATAGTTTCCACTTTCTTGTTATCACGTAAAATGTTGATTTCTTAATGAGATATTTGATCACCATTTGCTACTTTTCAAGCCATAGGATCCCTTTGACTTGAAATTAGATACATTTTTTAGCTCACAGGCTATCATAACCTGAGAGCCTCTGTGTCCGCCCGTTCTGTATGTATCTATGTTCGTTCGTACGTGCGTGCGTAACGCGATAACTCATGATAAAAATATCCCGATTCACTTGAAATTTTGTATATAGATATATCCTGACAAGGCGCTTCACTGATAAGTTTTTGGAGTTCATTCGATATGTATAAGAGGGGGAACCGGGGGGCTCATGCCCCTCCGCTTAATTGATATAAATGGGTTTTTCATGCAGAATTCAGTTTTCATTCAGGTTTCATTTTCAAAATTTAGATATAGGACATTCTGATGAGGCGATTCCGAGACTGTTATTAGGTGTTCATTGAATAAGTATAAGCAGGGGGAACAAAAGTTCTAATGTCCCTCCCCTTATTTTATATAAATGGGTTTCTCAAGCAGAATTGTCAGATTTCGTTCATATCTCTGAATAATTTTGGAAGTTTAATGGTTAAGTATAAAAGAGGGGGGATAACTCCTCTTAAATTACATAAATGTTAAATGGGTTTTGCTCTGAATTTTGCTCTGACGATTTGCTCTGAATTTTGGATATAGATTTTTTATATGATAAAGCATGTCCTTGATAATTTAGGAGGTTCAACGATTAAGTATAAAAAAGGAGAAAGGGGAGAGCTGTTTCCCCTTCTTAATTTTTTTTCGAACGGAAAAAAACCCTTGAAAATATAAGGCTGTAATGTACAATTAGTATGCGTAGCCTGTGAGCTCAATGCCTTCAGTTTAACTGGGCAATATTCTTTTTATTAAATAAACTGTTCAACCGTAAAAAAACTGACACATTTTGGCAAAAGTAAATTTCACAAAGTAGGAAAAAGAAAATTTGCAGCATTTTACTGTGACATGAAATTGTAAGTCTTACCTCAATATGCAGGCATGAAAACTTCTATGAAAGCTTAAAACCCCTTTGTTTCTTTCTAACCGATGGCCAACCCCTACCTGCGGATTTACCTCAGCTTAACAGGTTAGTTACCTGGTAGGAGTGATATAAGGAGTGAAGCTTACCCACTTCACTCCTTATATGCTATGCAGCAAATTTGATGTTAGCCAGCTCAGGTGATAAGTCGCCAATCTATCTATATTATAAAAGCCCAATGACATCAGTAGTTCCAGGTCTCCCCACTTCACATTTTTATATGCATGATTGCCATTTTGGTACTTTTATGCTAGCCGAGTGCAGGTTTGCCACATTTTATGCCATATGCCAGTTTTATTTGAAACATAAAACTATAACTTATTCCATTTAAAAAACTTTTATTTATAACACAGATTAAAAAATATGTATATCAGATTCATTCATCTCATTTAAAATGCAATACTAAATGTATTTTTCCATCATAGGTAATTGGCAAAAGAAAGGAAGTGCGTGGCAAGAAAAGAAATTTGACAAAATCTTTTCTCGCAACCTTTTTACTTTTTCTTATGCACAATTTCATAAATAAACAATTAATAGTATTAATAATAACCTAAACAGAAATAATTTATTACAACATAAAAGCATTGTTTCTAATTTACACTTTTAAAAAATTATGTATATTTTGAGGTAACATCCATTGAATTTAAATTGACATCCATAGTTTAATATTGCATTCCTAAAAAATAAATAAGCCGTAAAAGATTCATTCAATCACGAACGGAAAAAAAATAATCATGGAGGTTCGTAAAGCAAGTTTTTCAACAATAAATGGACAATATTCTTATGACATCATTGTAGATAATGACGTGATAGTTTTGCTATGTCTTAAGACATCATACTAGGTAAAATTGCGACGTTGTTTACAGTTTGAATTCACGTTTCTTTATTGTCATACTTATGAACTCAGAAACGAAATTAATGAAAAAGAAGCATGCTTTTTCATTATTAAATTTTTAAATAATGAATTATGAAATGCTACCATCATTGCAAACAGTTCTTAATTTCTCTGGTCGGAATCTTCCGATTTGGATAATGATTGAAGAAGTAAATTAAATTAACAGTAAAAATAACATAAAGGAATGCGTAGAATACTTTTAATGGAGACCAAACTGGTCGCCTTAGGCGGCTAGTTATATTATATTTTCCATTGTAAAAGTGTCTACTTTTTTACATGCTTTCAAAAAATTTTCACGAAGCATTCCTATACTTTTCCGAACAGATGGAATGTTACTACATCGATTACTATCGATGCTGATGAAATGTGGAATCCATAGATTATGCTGAAAACTTATGGGAGACAAATTTTTTTCTGCAACTAAAATTTTTTATTTTCGGACATTTTTTAGAAATTTCCAAATTTTAGAGGGTTTTTTTCTGAAGCTAATTATATTTTTAACTGTTTGCTACGCATCATATTATTTTATAATCTACCAATTATATATGCATCGAAAATTGCTTGATTACAGTATTTTAGCTGAAAAATACAATCCGGAGAAACTTGAAGTGTAGATACTTCTAACTCGTGGTCTAGAACAATTTTTTGTTTTACCAAAATTGCCCTAAAAATTTTGAAAACTGCCTTTCAAAATTTTTATTTTATCAAACACATGAATTAAAATATATGGAAATACTTATATGAAATTTAATTAAACATAACAAATACAGGTAAAATATTAGAGTGAAATTATTGTGAATGGACGTAGCGTCCGAGTGATATCTTCCCGTAATAGATTATCAGAAAAGAACTTTAATTTTGTGATTTCGTCTCTCTTTTATGATAACTTTGGTAGGGAATGTTATATTCTTGTCTGATTTACTTATTAATATTACTTCCAAGTTATTTAATAAAACAACTTGGGTTTCATGATTAAATCCAAGATTACTGAATTTGAGATAATCTGAAACGAGCTTTTACTTATTATATATTTCTATTACTTTTTTCGGGTACGAGTATTTTTTTTAAATTATTTATTTATTTATTTATTTATTTATTAGAATGAGCGAAGCGAATCCTCTACTAGGCCACTCAAATTACATTTTGTCGTACGCTTTACAAAAAAACTATTCAATATTTTAACTTCAAATTAAGCACAAAACTAAATTATGATCTGTAGATTTGCAGAATATATTTTTTTTTTACAGTAACACGTTAAAAATTTTTTTATTTTAATTAATTTATTTTACATGCATTTCCAATACGGACGCATTTTACCAAATAAATAAAAAATGAAACGCGTATATTTTCAGAAAAAAATATAAATTATGGAGTAAGTAATAATAGATAGAATCATGATTAATTTAATAAATAAAATGTTTTCATTATTCAACAAAATCGTTTGCACAGATGACACTTAAACATTTAAAAAAAATTGTATTGTGGATTTTTTTTTTTTTTTTTTGTAAAGTGGCAACAAAAGAATTGTAAACAAATAAAATTAATTGTTAAATTTGTTATATAAATGAAAAATTAAAAGAATTGAAGCGTGAAGTTGTTGCCTCGATTCAAGCTCTTTATAAATGTACTAAAGCAAAGTTGGCCGATTCAGAAACGAGAAATTGACTTTAACCATTTCTTACTTTATCATTTGGATCTAAAGTAATGTACGTTCTTATTTGTGGACCGAAAAAGATTCAAGTTTTATGTAGTTTTTTCGATGAAACCAGTACCAATCAAAGATTATTTACAAATTTGCGTTGAATTAAAGATGTGTCCTATTAATACTGTGTTTTATATCAATAATCTTCAGAAGCGCATGTTAAGATTTGCGCGGTCTCCCGGTCCGATAACTTATATTAAAAATACATAACTCATTCAAAAACCACAATTGAGCTATTTTCTTTCATACCCTCTTTTCAGACCCTTCCACATTCTGTTGTGTTACCCTGTATATTATCTCTAGCAGGTGTCTGAAGAACGCAGCGTTTATGGCAGGTTCTGAACGCCGCGTCCTTTGAAGATTTCCTTGGTGCCCTTTTGAATGTTTCCTGTTGTTATTCTCTTTAGAAGTAAAATTCAAATATAAAGAGTGCTTTCTTTAAAATAACTAATATTTATGTAAGAGATACTTTCAAAACTGCATAAAGATGCGATTTTTAATGCAAATACGCATTAAAAACCAAAAACATATTTTAAAAATTTATCACACCTGTTTTCACGATTTCTAGTTATTGTTTATAAAGTGTAATTATGACGCCTAAGTTTAGTAACAATTAAAAATAGCTTTTTTTAAAGAAACATACAATAATACAATTTTTAAGAAACATACATAAAACTAAAAAAAAAAAAAAAAAAAAAAAAAAAAAAATCAGCTTTTTTTGCCTATTTGAAGATACATATGCATGAAAGTTAATGCTTTTTAGGTGCGTTCGTAATTATGTAAATACGTAGCACCTATAGTGGTTCGTTCAGTCCGTCCGTCTGTCCGTCGGTCTGTCTGTCCGTCCGTCTGTCCGCATATAACAACGCAAAAACTACCCAACCGAATCGTTTAAAATTTAAAATACATAATTATTACATAATTTTGTCGAGTCATTTCAAATTTTATGAAAATCGGATACATAGATCAATTACAGGGGCAATCAAAAGTATCCCATTACATTACGGTCAATGGGGAAAAAAGTTTCAAATGCATTTTAATCGTTTGAAATTTAGAATAAATAATTATTATATAATTTTGTCGCGTTATTTCAAATTTTTTGATAATCGGGTGCATACATCAATTACAGTGGCAATCAAAATTATTCAATTACATTATGGTCAATAGGGAAAAGTTTCAAATGCATTTTATACGTTTGAAATTTAAAATGCATAATTATTACATAATTTTGTCGAGCAATTTCCAATTTTGTGAAAATCGGATGTATAGATCAATTACAGGGACAATCAAAAGTATTCCGTTACATTACGGTCAATGGGGAAAAAAGTTTCAGATGCATTTTAATGGTGTTAGACTCATTCGAACTTAATAAAATTTATATGCAACTATAATGTATTTACATTCTACATAATTTGTGGTGCAAAGACCATTTGTTATTGATTTAAAAGGCCACACAAGTGAGTGATGGCGCTCTTCATTCTCGCCTTTGCTCGATAAAAATTGGACAGGCCTGATCTATAGCATTTAAACACACAACATAATATGCAGAAATTAAATTCATTTAAAAACTGAAATCGCAATTAAAAATGCTCTTCCAGCAGTCATCTTTATTTACAGTATTTAGGGTACGATACTCCAGTCGTAATATTTTGTATTTCCTTGTAAATACTATGCACTTTCTGTTATAAAGGAAGTAACATGTAGTAAATCTCAGCAACGCCTGTCTATTTCATTTTATGTGAAATATTTTAACATTATTAAAATACGTGAAAAACACCCTATATCCTTATGATTCGGAATTAATATGTGTGAACCTGTTAATGAATTATAAATATTTCCTTGCACCGAATATTACACAAATTATATGTTTTTGTACAGTTCATAAATTTATATCAATTTTATTGCATTTCAAAGGCTGTAACTCAATTAAAACACAAGTGAAACAATATTTGGCCGTACTCTAACGTAAAACTTTTTACTGTCCCTGTAACTCAACTATTCATCTAATTTTCATAAAATTTAAAAATAACTCGAAAAAATTCTGAAATAGTTATATATTTAAAATTTCAAAGTATTCGGTTTTGTAGTTTTTATGTGTTATATTCGGACAGACCAAACGATTAGTATAGATTCTACGTTAGGGTGGAGCGAAAAAAATTATTTTTTAAAAATCAAAAACGGGTAGGTGCCAAAAGTTGCCTTTATACTAGTATATCAACTGTGTGAAATTTTACCGTTGAAAAAAAATGACTTGAGTCTGCGCTTTTGCTCCAAAAATCGAAATTTTCGGTAAAATTTGTCATTTTTTGACATTTTTTCAAAAAAATTAAAAAATTCCTACAGAGCTGGTTATTATTTAAGTGTCACTTAATCCTTTATATTTATCTGCTTAACATATTTAAACTATAAAACAATATCTGTAGTCTGTATAATTGGAGCAAATCTGACAACTTTTGGTAAAAACCAACGGTACCTCTGTATTGGAGCATACAAAGAAATGTTGTTTGGAATGCATTTCTTACCTATCTGCTTTCAAAACTATTCTGTATATAACTCGTAGATGTAGCTACGTTTCATATCCCACCCGTCTCAGCCACCCAGTAATCTAGGCCCAGTGTTTTATTTTTGCATAGAATTGTTATTTTTTTTTCGTAGAAGGGTATACGTTTTCTATGTGTCAAAGTAGTTTACCTCTTCTTTGATTTCACTGACATTGGATGCTACTGGTGTGACCTGCTTCAGGTATATTTTTATACCTTGTACAACAGAAGAGGAAGCTGAGTAATGCATTAGGTATGTTCTTAATTGAACCTGTTCAGCAATCTATTATCTTCATTAAATTTTTATACAATTAATACATTATGATTGGGATTTCTGTTACCACAACATTTTTTTCAATCAATTACATTATATATATAATGATATGCCTAAAAATTGATTGTTTGAATTCAATTTCTGGTATGTCATCATTTACTGTATCTATTACATTGAATATAATTTGCGAAGCTAGCAGTTTAATGTTATGACGATCGTCACAGAGGATTGCAAACAAAATTTGCGAGTAAAGCAACAATATTTCGAAAGGAGTCTTAGTATTTGTTTTATGTCGTTGCCTGTGTTGTTTCATAGTCGAGTAATTTCTAATAAGTTTTTAGACCTATTCTTTAGATGTGTACAGTAGAACCCCGATCCATCGTTTCTCAAGGGGTGCGGAGAAAAAAACGATGAATGCGGGAAAACGATGAATACGGGTTAGCATCAAAATAGGAAAAAACACAATATTTATGCCTTACTAATGCATGCAATGTATACAGTGTACTAATAAATATTAATTGGTTGCTTACTAAACTGTAAAATAAATCGAAGTTACAGAAAATTAATATTTATTTTTAAAAACCGATATATATTTTTGGTTTTCTGTTCATTTTTTTTAAGGCAAAAAATAAATCTTCAAGATATACAACTCTTTTCTGGTCATTTTTTGTAATTTCGTATGCGTTTATAAAGGTTCATACAGTTTCAAAAGTCGTAATTGCATCAGACAGAATTAGAACTACGATGGTTCAGCTTCATCGGCATGAGCGTTATCCTCTGCTTTGTCGCAATTATTTTTATTTTTTGCGTTATCAAACATTTCTTCTAAGTTTAGGACACCACATGTCGCAAAATCTTGATCAGTGGAAACATAATCGCATCCTCTGCTATATACAACCACTCTTCATTCGCATTATTGTCGCCATTATCAACACAAACAACTCAAATGACTTATTTTAGGATTAAAAAAAAAGTAATTCCAGTTTGTGTTTCATATGAATTTGCATGACTTTTAATTTCATTTCGGCAAGGAGAAAAATTTTACAACGATGAATGCGGGAAAACGACTTTTTAAAGAACGATGAATGCGGGTTTCGTTAACATTATTTAAGTATAATTTGTGCAGGGACCGTAAAAATAAAACGATCAATGCGGTAAAACGATGGATGCGGGAACGATAAATCGGGGTTTTATTGTATTACATTTGGTATAAAATATCCAGCGGTATAAACTTTGATTATATATTTTGTAAGTGAATCTATGGACTCTGATTGCCAATCTGTGCTTATATAAAGCGGAAAACTTTATTCGCTTTATGGGCTGTTTTTTTTTTTTTTTTTTTTTTTTTTTTTTTTTTTTTTTTTTTTTTGTGCGAGGTGTTTTCTAAATTTCTATTTCTTCTGAGAAATAGCTTTCCTTATGAATTAGCTTTGTAATCTCCGACAGAAATTTCTAGTCTGTTCTGAGTATCTTTTACTTAATTTGAGAAAAAAAATCAAAATTATTATCTATTTTATAAAAAATTGCAATAGGAAGTGAATAGTATGTAGACAAAGATTTTTTTATTGGTCCAGTGAATCCATGTAGATTATAACGTTTTACATCGACTTCTCTAATAATTGAAGCAGAGGAAATTCACTGGAGTTGAAGTAGCATATGATCCATTATTATACTCAATTCTAAGTTTACCCAACGCAAAATGGTTCACAGCAACAAATAGAATTCTCCTAAATTTAAATGAGTACTTATAGTCGATTAGAGTCTCTACATTCTCTCAAAAAGTACTATGCATTATAAGTTTATGTGCATGACAGTTCACCATCAAATATTGTTCACTTATATAATGGGGATCTAAAAGATATTGGGAAATTACCTGACTACGAAAACACTTAGAAAACGGCATAAAACTAATGCAAAAAAAAGTTATTTACAACAACGGTTGCTCTGACGTGCAGGACAAATTCCTATTACAATTCTCTCGGACGATCACCAGAAATCACATTAAACAGCTCGCTCCTCAACATATCAAAAAATCAAAAGCAGAATAAATGATGGCATACTTATAGATGAAATACCTGAAATCATCTTTGAAGAAGATCATTACGTAAAAAAATATAATTCACTGAAAAAATGATGTTGTAACAGAACTTCCAATCATTTTCTTCAACTGGATGTAAATTTGATAAATAAAATAGATAGCCGAATAGATCCCTTTAATAATAGTCCCGTATTATTAGTCTGCTTGTCATTTTTTTGTGTAATCTGTAAAAATATACATTAAGATAGTCACAGCAGCCTGTGGATACAAAGAACAGATAAACTTAGATAGATGCATCGAAAACATGCCAAATTTTGTTAAAGAAAATCACAAATCAATACATAAATAAAAAACTGTACTAAGATGATTGAATAGTTGGGACGGATGGTATATGAAATATAGCCACCTCCACGACATATGTCCAAGATAGTTTTGAAAAGAAGAGCTGTAATAAAAACAACAGTTCATTGTATGTCCCAATAGAGTGGTAATGCCGCTTTCTTACCAAAAGTTGTCTGTCTTTTTCCACCTATACGGAATAAAGGTATTGTTTTATAGTTTAAATATGTTAAGCAGATAAATATAAAGGTTTAAGTAACACTTTTAAATAATAACCAGCTTTGTAGGAATTTTTTAATTTTTTTGAAAAAATGTCAAAAAATGACAAATTTTACCCAAAATTTCGATTTTTGGAGCAAAAGCGCAGACTCGAGCCATTTTTTTTTCAGCGGTAAAATTTCACACAGTGGATGCACTAATATAAAAGCAACTTTTGGCACCTACCCGTTTTTGATTTTTAAAAAATAATTTTTTTCGCTCCACCCTAGCGAATGCTATTGTGCAGCCTTTTATATAAGATATAGAATTTTTTTGTAAAGAGTAACGTGCTAAGTACTAATTAAATTTAAAACGTGCACTCCAGCAATTATTTCGCAAAGACAATACTGTAACTAATTTCTCTTGTGTGGCCCTGTAAATTAAAACCAATATGCGTGATCGTAGTTAAATTCAGAGATTTATATCAGTTTCAAAACATTTGAAATAGCGTAATGTCATTAAAAATACTCTCAGAACGATTTTATGCATATGCCATAATGAATTTGAATTCGGTTGAGTATCCTGTAAATGAGCCATCAGTCATGCATAGTTCCTAAGCAATACGAAACATGCTTTAGTGACCCTAAATAAGCTTTATTATTTGCATCAAAATCCGAATCTATTTACGGGAGTTAGAGTGTGGGCAAACGGATAGAAACACCGAATGCATAACCACTTTTCAACTTTGTTTGAAAATGCTAAAAATCATGCCAGTTCTGGGACTTTTTTCGGCAGGAACGCACCAAAGGTATTCGGCACCTATGTGCAAAACTTGAGCTTGCGCTTCCCTAAAAAACAACAGTTTTATTATCATTTTATGCTTTTCACTTATTATAATTTTTAATAAAAAATCAGTTAGTCATTGCTCAAATGGCAACAGTATCCTTCTGCATAATAATTACATCAGCATTTTATTCTTATTAGAAGTAAGGAAACATCGAAGACAAAACAAAATTTTATCATGCCAAATGCATACCTGCTAGCTTGTACTGATTTTTTTGTACCACTAAACGTTAAATAGAATCTTGTTAAAATTATGCTTCGAGGATTTTGAGGGATTTCTTAGTTGCAATTAGTTTATCCTCTACCGAATTATGAATTCATGAAAATTTTGCATTCTAAAGCTTTTAATGGAAATTGTTTAAACTAAATTAAAAGATTTACATAATCATTTAATAAAATTTTGAAGGATTTTAGAAGGATTGAAGGATTTAGAAGGATGAATTAATTTTAAATTTACAGGGATTTTGTGCAATATTTTTAACCTCACTCAAATCTTTCATTTTAAATTGTTTTCTTAGCATTTTTTAGGTTTATATAAAATGTACAAATAGGATTTTCTTACAATATAAATATGCAAATATTTCCGAATATAAAAATCCCTATCCCCCTCCTTCAGCGCCAAGAATGCTGTAAAGATACAAAGGCAAAAGAAATCATCCTTTAAAAAATATTTTTGTTTTGTGCAAACAAAAATGCTTTTGGAACAAGATAAACTAATCTATCTGTAATTCATTCTAATCAGTATTACAACTAACTGACGTATTAAAAGAATTTTATAATAAGTAGGTTTAATGGTACTTATAAGTACCATCGGTAGATACAGTGTTGCCAAATGGGCTACTTTTTTTAAATTCAGGTTCTTGATTGGCACCTTTTTTTTTTTTGAAATGGTAAAATGCCTTTTATGTAATGACATCTTAAGCAAGGTGAAAATAAAGAGAATTTCACTGTTTCGATAAAGTGATGCCAATCAAGAAATCTGCATTAAAAAATAATATCCGCTGGCAACACTGGATAGATAAAGGATTAAATCTTAAAGAATTAAAAACCTTTCACCAGTTTTTAGAAGCAGAAATTTGTGCCTAAGTGAATTGCTAAAATGCTCGGATTAATTATGTTAAAATTACAATAAAAATTTCCTGGTCAGAATAATCAAGGATTTTGCGGCACGTACACTGGGTTTAGGAGCAAGAGGTTTAGGGCTTCAAAACGCATCGAACGTTACAGACATCGTGTGTATTTATATGAATATTATTTTGCATGTAAAATAAATAAGCATAAATACGAAACATTTACTTCTAGAATATTATGTATACAAGAAGGAGTTTTTATTCGGTTTGAGATGTCATTGAAAACTATCATTAAACACTTACTATAAACCTTGAAAACATGCTAATGCGCTTTGAAAATTTAAGAAAAAAAATGTGAAAATTTGATAACAGCACAAATATGATTTATTTAACTGCACTCAAAATTTCATATGTGAAAGTTTTTCAAAAATATCTTCTTTTCCCAAATTGAATTTTGAATGACCTTATATAAGGTCATTTTATTGAGGCTTCTTTTTAAATGCAAGGGTACCTTATCAGTATACACATCCTTTATTTTTACACAGACTAAACATTTTCAAAGACGACATAAATGATACGGGATATTCACTAAACATTCTATGCTAATTTGCCTTCGTATCACTCAATGAGAAAATGTAACTCGGAAACTAATGTACATTTCAAAGGATTCACTCTCGCAAAAATTCCTGTCTAACTATTCAAGTAAGTGACAGCCTTTACGGAGGCGATCATCTTGTTTTGTAATGCATTTCCCTATACATGCCACTAAATATTTACAAGTGCCCAAGTGTTCTGAATTTATGAAATTGTTTTAAATCCGGCACACTGTGTCCAGTTCTGGGATACCTACTTTTAATTCCAAACGGCACCAATAATATTTTAGTAAAATTTTGCTTTTACAATAACAGCTTAAATTAGGGGTTGCAACATATCTAAAAAAATTGTTTGTGAATTCCGGTGTTAGTCGATAATTTCTCATTTTACTACAGATTTTACCCGTGCCGGAAAGGGTTAATTTTAATGTCCAAAATACCAAATGGCACCAGTATTTTTAGCACAATTTCGGTATTATAATATCCATGAAAAAGCGCTTATGATTATTTTCAAATAAACCTGTTCAAAAATTATGGCTTAATTAGATTATTTGAATACTTTTGAAACAAAAATGTCTTGCCTTTGAAAAGGTTAAAAATCATAGCCGAAAGTAATCTTTGTTTCTAAACTTCTCACAGTACAATAGAATTGCTTGATTTTTTTAAATTAAACTTTCATCTGTGTCTAAAGAAGTTTCGGATGATGGTGACTGAAATATACAGGATGTCCCTCAACAAATAGTATATACGCTAGGGAGTGATAGAACACATCGAGACGAGTAATAGTAAATAGGAAACCAAGGGTCCCAAACGTTTTCCAAAGGAGATAGCCGCCATTAAAGTTTGGGGTCCAAAATTTGAAATACACATAAAAAACGGAAAATTTGGTCGATTGATTTGCGGTTTTCACTAAAATTATCCTTTATGTTGGTATTTTCTTGAAAATAAATTATGAAGATAAATTTTGAAAAATGCCGATAGAGGGCGCTTTAGACTTTCAAGTAATGAAAAACTATTTTTTGCCGTGATTTTTTGCATCTCATTAAATGGTTTCGTAAGCTTAGACTTAAACTTAAATTTTGAGCTCAAAATCTGAGTAGTTGGAAGCGGTTAAGTAGCACAAACTTAACTGTGTTCGAAGGGTTTCAATTTCAAGTGATTATAAAAAACGGAAAAAATTGGTCGATATATTTGCGGATTTCACTAAAACTATTCTTTATGTCGGTATTTTATTAAAAATGAATTATAAAGATAAATTTCGAAAAATGCCGATAGAGGGCGTTTTAAACTTTGGAGTAACGAACAACTACTTTTTACGTTATTTTTTGCATCTGATTAAATGTTTTCGTAAACTTAGACTTAAACTTAAATTTTGAGCTCAAAATCTGAATAGTTGGGAGTGGTTAAGTAGCACAATCTGAACTGTGTTCAGAGGGTTCAAATTTCAAAAGATAATAAAAAACGGAAAAATTGGTCGATTCGTTTGCGGTTTAAAATAAAACTATTCTTTAAGTCAGTATCTTCTTGAAAATGAATTTTAAAGATAAATTAAAAAAATCCGTTAGAGGGCGCCTTAAACTTCAGAGTTACCAACAAAAAATTTTAACCGTTATTTTTTTGTATCTAATTAAACGCTTTCCAAAACTTGTTAAATGTTTTCGAAATTTTAGATTTAAACTTAAATTTTAAACTCAAATTCTGAATCGTTGGGAGGGGTTAAGAAGCGCAAACTGAAGTGTGTTCAGGAATTGAAATTTAACCCCCTCCCCCTCGAACACAGTTGACTTTTGCGCTACTTAAACACTCGCAACGACACAGTATTTGATCTCAAAATTTAAATCTAAGCATTTGAAAGCGTTTAATGAGATTTTAAAAAATAACGGTTAAAAATAGTAGTACGCTACTCCAATGTCTAAGGCGCCCTCTATCGGCATTTTGTGAAATTTATCTTTAAAATTTATTTTCAAGAAAACACTGATTTAAAGAGTAGTTTTAACAAAAACCGCAAAAAAATCGACTAATTTTTCCGTTTTTTTTATAGTTTTCCGTTTCGTTTGAAATTTAAACCCTATGAACACCTTTCAGTTTGTGCTACTTAACCACTCCCAACTATTCAGATTTTGAGCTCAAAATTTAAGTTTAAATCTAAGCCTACGAAACCATTTAATGAGATGCAAAAAATAACGGCAAAAAATAGTATTAGGATGGATTATTTCGTTAACCCAAAGTTAAAGCGCCTTCTATCGGCATTTTTTGAAATTTATCTTTATAATTCATTTTCAATAAAATTCCGACATAAAGAATAGTTTTAGTGAAAACTGCAAATCAATGGACCAATTTTTCCGTTTTTTATAATCATTTGAAATTTAAACCCTCTGAACACAGTTAAGTTTGTGCTACTTAACCGCTTCCAACTATTCAGATTTTGAGCTCAAAATTTAAGTTTAAGTTTGAGCTTCCGAAACCATTTAATGAGATGCAAAAAATCACGGCAAAAAATTGTTTTTCATTACTTCAAAGTCTAAAGCGCCCTCTATCGGCATTTTTCGAGATCGATCTTTATAATTTTTTTTCAAGAAAATACCAACATAAAGAATAATTTTAATGAAAACCGCAAATCAATCGACCTATTTTTCCGTTTTTTATGTGTATTTGAAATTTTGGACCCCAAACTTTAATGGAGGTTCTCTCCTCTGGAAAACGTTTGGGACTCTTGGTTTCCTATTTACTATTATTCGTCTTGATGTGTTCTATCACCCCCTAGCGTATATACCATTTGTTTAGGGACACCCTGTATTTCGTATTTAAATTAATTGAAAAATCAGCCGCTGTCATAAATAAATAATTCTTCAAGTGATGATTCAATGGCAGCGTGGAGCTTGCGAAGTGAAAACAGATTTCTTATAACAAGCTAAATCTCAGTTTAAATTCAACGATACATTTATACTAAAAGGTGAATAGATTTAAAAATGTACTTCTTATTAAAACATAATATTAAATGATGCTGAATTTGTATGAAATAGTGTATAAACTTAAAAACTCTCAAGATAACCGCGATTTTTGTTCAGATATTCTGCCATTGTATTAATAACTATTTGACTATTCAAAAGTGCGATTTAATTATTTGAGGATAAACACGTAAAAATTTGTTTGGAAATTGTAAGAGTTAAGAATGTGTTCAAAAAAACACCGGAAATAAATGTCAGAGTTACACTTATCCCGAATATTCTATAACGATGTACGCGGATCCGAACCAAAGGTTAAACACAAGTCTTTTGTCTGTAGAATCCGAATCTGCAATAAAAAAAAATGGAGTTTTATCAATCACGATTTCAAAGTTGAAGCCCTCTGACCACCAGGGTTCAGTTGAGATGGTCATATTTGGTATCAATGCGTATCTTTTTTAAAAATAGTTAACACATATAATTTCGCTTTTTAAACTGGTGTGTATTTCTGGAGTTAGTTATTCGACCGTTTCTGGACTTCTCTGTATACAGTACTGTTTAAAAAAGGAAAATGTTTTTGAATTACAAAATGATTACTATCGGAAAAATAATTAAATTGTTTTATTAGGTAAAAGCATTTTCCGATGAGTTAACCCTTTAACGATCAAAGCATTTTCATTGCTAAGATGTCGAAATAAATGAATGACACCGGTAATTAAAAACAAATATATTTCTAAATAAGAAAACGTGATTTTTCACATACATAATAAAAGGGATATTTTTAGATAAAAATACCGGTGTCAGTGTTGCATATCTTAATTAAAATTTTGTGGTTTCGTGGCGATACCAATGAACGTTAAAGGGTTAATACAGCTTTTGAAGCTAAAAAAAGATTCGCGTTGCCCAAGTTGTCGTGAGATGTAACTTGGAAGTGAAGGACAAAGAAAGATACATGTAAGTAACATTCGAGACGTCTTCTTCGATGTGTGTGTCAGATGTCCGGTGAAGTTTCGACCGATGTCCTTGCGCCCGCGAGCGGAAACAAAATATTTTAGGAATGTGTCCTAAAACGTTCAAATCTGTCGTACACATGAAAGTGTTAAGAAAGGGGAAATAACAAATAAACAAAATAGTGAAGCTTAAACTGTAACCGTTTATTCTGCGTTCTTCTAAGAGGACAAACAGTAAATTTAAGAAGAAAATTTCTCTTTTAAATGTCTCATTAATGAAAATTTTGAATAAAAAATAATGATTAAAACTTACATTCAGTTTTACTAGCGTGAATTTGCATTGATTGTAGTATTTCCGCCACACTGTGACAACGTATTGGCTATGTCAGTAAAAATGTTATAATAGCCTGGCAAATTGACACCAGGAATAGAAATGTCTACCATATGACAGAGAGAAAAACTTTTTTTGCCCAATAAGGTGCTTAAGTAAGCTGTAATTTCCTATTTACGTTTTAAGTACGTTTATTACGTAGTTTACACCGGCTGTAATCAAAATTTGTTTATACTATTAATAGAAACAGCCGCTATCTTGTGTTCATCAGTAACTCCACTTGCAACTGTTGGACAAAAAACTATGTCTCCTCCTCTTTATTGTCTACTTTTTAAACCTTTCATGACTGGCGAAAAATTTTAACAATTCCATTTAAATTTCAAACTGTCATTACAGCATCAGAACGTTTGCTATGAAAAAAATCGGTTTACTATGTACGTGAAATGTATTTTTTTTTTCTTATTTGGAAATAAATTTGCTCATAAATTCCGGTTGCTTTTATTTTATCAGTCGAAATGCCTTGTTCCGAAAATGATTAATGCGAATGCCTATTTAACTATATCTTTAACACTTTCCGGCGTACTACTCTTTAAAGTTGGAATTTAAAAAAAAAATAGGCAACCTATTTAAGCCTAGAGGAGTACACAGGTATTGTTTTGTAAAGATTGCACTAACCATTTTAATTATACAGCTGTTGCCAAAGTGGTAACCTCCCATAAGTAAAGCATTTATAAGCGCAGTGAGAAGAGGATTGCTGTGAAGCGCGTATTACAGTAAAACACTTTACCTATTATTTAAAAACAGTAGAGTTTGATCCCTGTGGTCTGCTATCTAGAACTCATAAGAAAGATTTAAAGTAGCCATTAGAGTAGTTTTTAAAATATTCATGGAGTTTTTGTGTCTCTAAACAGGGGGAACTTTAGGTGTTGCCGAACCGGCGACACTGTGCGTTAAGGGGTTAAAAGAGTTGAAAGTTGATTCGTACCTTCAAGTTTCATAGCTTCATCTACTAAGGGTATTTTCGAAATTTAGAGTTGCCAGAGAATTACTGTATTTTAAACTCTAGTATTACCCAGACAAAAATTTTCAGCCTTTTCTTTTATTTTTGTATCCTTTTCTTTTTTATGCTTTAACGCTAGCTGTGCGATATTTAGACTTTTATCATAACGCCTCATAATTCGTTATTTACTCATATACAGGGAGTGGAGTAGCTCTGCTACTGGGTATATCCCATCAACAAGATGTACTTATCAATTTTTACTGTTTCAATGTTTTAAAAAATGTAAAATCATAGATACCAAGCTGTTTTCGTTTTATTCGCAATTTTCCTAAAATTATTACATTAAAAAATAAACTATCAGTTTTTTATAGAATTATTTAACATAAAATAAAACAAAAAACAATTAGAGCGGACGGCGGCGACACAAATGAATACGTCATCGAGTTACGGAATGAAATCATGATGTAGGACAAGATTATTAGGTATAGATTAAGGAATGACTGGTCTTCCTTGTCATTTCTTGGTACGGTATGTGTAACAGTGGGCGCCAACTCGCCCTTTTGGCGAAACTTTCACGTCTTAGCGTTACGGGATGAAATTGGTGCCAAATTAAAGGTAAAATAAAGTATTTTAAGAATATTTCGGTCTGTCCACGCATATCCTGGTACAAACCCTCGGCAGACTGAAATTTATAACAAATTAGTTGGATGTGCCAATCTCAAAACTTTCTTCTATCTCATACGTACATTCTAATATTTAAAAAAAATAGTTACTCATTTTAAAGTTTGATTAATTTTAATTCAATACCATACCAACTTTGATTTTCATCTTAAATTTCTGCTTCAATAAATTAATCGGAGTAAAAACGAATTTCCGTCTCTGCACGAGCCCACGGACAATAGAATGATAGGCAGATTTTTTTTTAATTCTGGGAGTACTTACTTGCCTTATCAAAAAATAATCATATACAAAAAATTTAGTTCAGTTCTAGAACTAACTTCATACACTTTTAAGTGGTGCAATATTGAAAATGGGATAAAATTCGCTATTGCAACGCCCCCTTCCTGCGGATTTTTTTCAGATTCAGGGCGATCCAACTAGCCATAGCCAAACACTTACACAAAAAATTTCGTTCATTTCGATGCATAACTTCATGTACTTTTGGTTGGTACAATATTGAAATGGCACAAAAATCGCGATTGCATCGCCCCTTTCTGACGGATGTGCTCCAAATTCAGGGAGGACCAACTAGCCATAGTCGTTAACGTACACAAAAAATTTTGTTCAATTCGATGCATAACTTGATATACTTTTGGTCGGTAAAATATTGAAAATGGTACAAAAATCGCGATTGCAGCGCCCCCTTGCGACGTAATTTTTTCAATTTCAGGGAGGACCAATTATCCATAGTCACACACTTACACAAAAAATTTGGTTCAATTCGATGCATAACTTCATATACTTTTCGTCGGTACAATATTGAAAATGGCACAAAAATCGTGATTGCAGCGCCCCCTTCCGGCGGAATATTACAAAACTGAAGGGGGACTTGCTTGCCATAGCCAATAACATTCTCGAAACAATTGGTTCAATTCTATGCATAATTTCATACATTTTTGATGGTAGAATGGCGACATACACACAGACCCACGAACAGACAGGCATTTTGTAAAAACATATTTTTTGGAATCTCTGACCCCTAAAACGTGTAAATCCGTCGAAAACCGGAAGTTGAAAAGATTTCGATTACAATACTCTCTTCTATTGAAGATAAAAGAAAGTAAAAATGACGTTATAATGTAAAATTCAATATGACTACGTCACCGAATTACGGGATGATATGATGTAGGACAAGATTATTAGGAGCAGATTAAGGAATGACTGGTCTGCCTCGTCATTTCTTGGTACGATATGAGTAACAGCGGGAGCCAACTCGCCCTTTTGGCGTCACTTTTACGTCATCGAGTTACGGGATGAAATTGGTGTCAAAAAAAAGGTCCTATTATAAATTAGAATCATGAAATGTTCTCTTGATAATGAGTATTGTATGATAATAAAACAAAGTACTGTTATTCTATCTCCTTCTCATTAAAATACAGAATTGAAGAATTTTTTTCACCGGAAAAGTTATGAAGGAAAATATTAAATGAAATTACATTTCTAAATTCTCTCAGGACTGCACCATTGCTAGTTTAATCTAATTATCTAGTTGTCCATCTTGGACGATTAGAATATAAACTTTTAATAAAACAGTTTTCTCCCGACTAGAGTTACATGCCCACGTATATCGATATACCAAATACTACTCCCTAATTGCTAGACCTGAAATTAGATGCAAAAATGATGACTACCAAAGGCTTTTTTAAAACGTATGTACTATCATTTAATTGTTTCCGGCGCAATAATTCTCCGTCAGACCACCAAAATTTTAATTCCAAACTTAAAATGAAACTTTAGACTTATGAGTTTTCAATTTCAAAAAGGTCGTTTGTAAATTACGGAATTGTGTTACATTGTTTTTGACAACACAAATTAAATGCGGCAATTAATACCACTTTTCCATACTAAATTATTTTTCTTACTTAAGCGAAACATTTCTAACAATCATTAAAGGTCAATTTAGAGTTACAAATTAGTGGTGTCAAAGAGCATTTAGTAACGAAAGGAAAGTGTTCACAAAATAGCCAGTTTAGATTTGGGAACGCATTCATTTACATTCAGTCTTCGGGATAAATCTAAAATGAGCTTTTAATCACATCAAATATTTTTTTCAATAAATCCTCATAAATTGTTTTCCAAAGACCAATCCAAAAAAATTACAAATCAATTCTCCCACACATAGAACGTTAAATCCAAATTGAAAAAATGTTTGTCACTTTTTGAGGTAACGAAAAAAAATAGTAGTTTGACGTGAAGGTTTTAAGAATCGCGGATTGATCTTTTAAAGTTAAGATAACTTCAAAGTAAAAAGAAAAAAAAGTGTTTCTAAACTGATCAAAGGCGAATATGAAACAAGGTTTATAAGAAAACACTGAAAAAAAATATTATGAGGATATGTTGAGAGGGGATAAATAAAGATTTATACGAAAATGTCGACCAAAATTCTATCGATGTTAAACAATTATTTTTATACTTAAAATACACTGAACGAATTTATTGCACATAAATTTTGATTATAAAATGAGACGTCAGCCTCTGTTTTGCATAAACAATTATAGTTTTTAAATATTTTTTTTATTCATGTTAAAAAACTGGGATCAGGATATGTAAAGATATTTGATATTTGTTTAATATTTGCTTAATATTTTTCAAATGCTTAAATAATAGCTTGAAAGAAAGCATACATTTCTTTTCACTATTAAAGAATCAAAAAATAAAATAAAACAGAAAAAGAAATAAACATTTTTGTGTAGTGTAATTATTAAAAAAATTTTTTGTCAAATATCTGTTGCAGTGTTGCTAGGTTGTTGAATTTTTTCATTCAAAGTGTTTGCCACTCCATTTTTCAAGTAAAGATTTTACCTCAAAGTATTGCAATATAACGTTAAATCAGCTGCACAATGTTTTCAAATTTCTCATTTTCATTTAAATATAAGTGGGTGATCGCAGATCGTACAGAGGATTTCGTTTATCCGTCTTTCAATACAATTTATCTTTTAATTAATAATTCCAAATCGTTAATTTAGAGTTATTAAATTCTCATATAGATGGTAGCATCAATAAATCTAATTTAAAAAATAAAGAAGGAAATTTTTTATTTTAATGAAATTTAAAATGTTTAAATCAAATTATTTAAATAAAATCCAAAATTCTAATTTTTTTTTTAAATCCGAAATTAAAAAAAAAAAAGCCGAGATACGAATAAAATTTTAAATTTCGAAAAGCGAAAAAAATGGTTAAACCCTTTCCGGCACAGGCAAAATCTGTAATAAAATGAGAAATTATCGACTGACACCGGAATTCACAAACAAATTTTTGAGATATTTTGAAATCCTTAATTTACGCTTTTATTGTAAACACAAAATTTTAGTAAAATATTGCTGGTGCCTATTGCAAATTTAAAATTAAAATTAGGTATCCCAGACCGGGCACAGTGTGCCGGAAAGGTTTAAAATTAAATTTAAAATGTTGAATCTTTAACGAATCGCAAAAAAATTTAAACCAAAAGAAAATTGAATTCCAAAAAATATTATGAATGTCAGATGAACGAAACCCTAATAATATAAACCCTTCAATTGGCCAAAAATACGTAATTTCTTTTAATTAATTCAGGCGTAATATTAAAATTTAAAGTTCCAGTATCGAAGTTCGAAGTAACAACCTTCTGTTCACTAGCGAGATGCTTTATTTCCAAGCTATGATTTTATCACGAAAAACGTTGAAATTAAATAACTTCTAAAACTTAAATTCAAAAATTGGACGGATGTTATGTCTAAAATTTATTTAATTAAAATAAAAAAGTTATTTTTTTTCAATAAATTTTATGATTTGTTGTGTAACACAGCTATAAGAACCCTGTACTGACTCTGTGACGGAGAGATAGGTAGAGAAAAGAGACAAGAGTTTTATCAGACATAAGAAACCATAAAAAAGAAAGAAGAAATAGGACGTCAATCCTTAACCAGAGTCAAATAAAAAGTAACTTCGTAAAATAATTAAATAAACTGAAAATTTAAATAACTTGGAAATTCTGAGTTAAACTTAGCAAAGTGGATGCATTCGTATGATACAAAATTTTTTAAATATTCATATCATGGTGTCAGAGCTGTTGCACCTTTATAATGCAAAAATGTATGAATACAATATTTACTGCGATTCTATTCATTGAATCACCATACAGAAATAGTAAGATTTCCTCGTAAATTGGACGTCATCACCTTAACAACCTAGAATCATAACCTATCATGGACAATTGAATTATTTATATATAATTGGATTTAATATAATGAAAAAAAAACTTTCATTAATATCTTTTTCCGTTTTGATTTGATTTTCATAAAACTTAAAAAAAAAATTAGATCAATACATTTCTTGTGACAGGGGCACTGTTCCACCAACGAGGACGCAAAAAGGTGCGTCATTTGGACTTTATCGTATCCGACAGAGTCAGAAAGCATATGTGAATTCGGTTTGTCCGTCTTTCGTCTAACTCGCCTAAATAGTGTCGTATTAAAATGAAATAGAAATATTTGAATGATATTCACTATTGCAAACACACAGGAATCCTTCTGTATCACATTGTTTAATTGCAAGTTGTTTACCTTAGACTAGGGTGTGTACAGCATCCATCAGCAGTGGTACGCACATTTAAGTTGAACAATGTATTATTATGCAATGTACTATTATGACTGGTATAAATAAAAATATTTTCGAAGTAAAATTTTACAAAATATTAATTTATTTGTTTATAGTTCTTTTGTTGCCACTTTACAAAAAAAAATATATATATATATATATATATATATATAATTTTTTTTTTGAATGCTATAAAAGACATTTGATGAACAGATTTTTTATTTATTTAATTAATCATGATTGTATCTATAATTACCAAGTAATTACTTTTTTCTTCTGAAAGTATGCGCGTTTCATTTTTTCTTTGCACATATGCGTCCGTAAGGGAAAACAAACATGTGAAATAGATTAATATAGTAATTTTTTGAGGTTATTGCGCAAAATAATAATAATAATAATAATAATAATAATAATAATAATAATATACAAATCTACAGATCATAATTTGTTTTTATGTTTAATTTCAAGTCAAAATACTGAATAATTTTTTTGTAAAGTATACGACAAAATGTAATTTGTGTAGCCTAGTAGGTAATTCGCTTCGCTCATCATTTTAAACAACACCAGCACCTAAAACCATCATCTTTTCATTTTCTTCATCTTAAGTTGCTGCCACCAAAAACTACAAAATTTCATGATGAAATTACAGCAGTAATATGAAACATAAGCAACTTGAGACAAGCACTTATTATATTTCACATTTACACCATACTTTTTCCGGTGTTTCTGTAAATAAAGATTTTTCTATTTTTAGCACACAAAATTGATTTGTGTAGAAATCGTACATAATACAGGCTAACCAGCAT